>OY744531.1:58934699-58937199 GCA_963556195.1 Sepiola atlantica
TGGAAAATTGCCACTGTGGTACCAGTCTACAAGAATTCTGGGAATAGAACCGATCCTTAACACTACCGCCCAATCAGTCTACTCCCGATCTTTGCTTAAATCTTTGAATTCTTAACCAATCTAGCGATAGTACGGCACTTAGTTAATGCTAAACTTTTTTCTGACCACCAGTATGGATTTAGACAAGCACGATCTACTGCAGACATCATAACGGTCGTCTCTGAATGCATGTATCATATACTCGACAAGGCAGGAGAAGCTAGGGAAGTAGCGCTTGATATATCCAAGACCTTTGACAAGGTATGGCATAAAGGGCTTCTCCTAGAAAATACGCTCATACGGTATTACTGGGCAATTACTTAATATAATTAGATCCTTCCTAACCAAAAGAAAGATACAGGTTGTCCTCGATGCCCGTTCATCTAAGCAACATGACATAAATGCTAGTGTACCCCAGGGATCTATCCTTTGACCTTTATTGTTCCTGACCTATATAAACGATCTCCCTGATGACATAGAGTCTGAGATGGGTTTATTTGCTGACGACACCACGCTTTACTCTCGTCATATTAGCAAAACAGACGCGATTATATCCGAGGCTATGGCTGAATCCTTAGAAAATGACCTCCAGGCTGTAGTGGATTGGGGTCATAAATGGTTAGTAACTTTTAATGCCGCAAAGATAAAACTCCTTTCCTTCAATAACTACAAGAAACGTCTCCAACCACCGACTGTCATGGCAAATAACACCCTATCTGAGAGTTCAACATTCAAACTCCTTGGCCTAACCTTCACAGGTAACATGAATTGGAACAAATACTTGAAGACATTGCCAAGGCTGCCGCAAAGAAGGTGGGCTCCCTCTACCGTGCTAGTAAACTCCTCACACCTGACATTATCCTTTCTACTCCAATAGCTTCTTTCCTTGTGTTTCAGGTTTCTGGAACTCCCTCCCTGACCCATGTTTCCACGACGGTACTTACATGCAAAAATGTACAACTAATGTAAACAGATATCTCGCTGCGCAGCTCCCAATTTAGGTTGACCCCTCTAAACCTACTCCCCAATTCTAAGTAGTCCTTACGTCTACATATACATATATTAACATATATACATATATATATATACACACATATATATATTTACATATATACAAATATATATATACACACATATATATATATACATATATACAAATATATATATATACACACATATATATATATATATTTACATATATACATATATACACATATACCCATATATATATATATGTATCTATATATATACATCTACACATATATATACATATACACATATATGTATGTGCATATATACATATATATACATATACACATATATATGTACATATATATATACATATATATATATACATACGTATATTTATATATACATACATATATGTACATATTCATACATATATATACATACATATATGTATATATTCATACATATATATATACATACATACATGTATATATTCATATACATACATACATATATGTATATATTCATACATATATATACATACATACATATATGTATATATTCATATACATACATACATATATGTATATATTCATATACATACATACATATATGTATATATTCATACATATATATACATACATACATATATATATACATACATGCATATATATATACATACATACATATATACATACATACATATATGTATATATTCATACATATATATACATACATACATATATATATATATTCATACATACATATATGTATATATTCATACATATATATACATACATACATATATATATACATACATATATATTAGGGGAGGTCGATTTTGAAACTGTAAATTATCGCACTCGAAGAAAGTTGCCAAATAATGTCAAAAGTTACCACAAGAAATATTTTTCTTCAAAACTTTGTATTTATTTGAGCATTGCAACTTTAAGATCGAATAAATCGAGATTTTTTCTCACAGCCTAGATTTCACCGGCAGATGTGTCGCCTTAAATTAAACCCGGGTTTTAACAAAAAAAAGTAATACATTACTTAATAATAAATATTTTAAAGTTTATTATTCCTTTTCTTAAGAAATTAAATGTACATATTCAAATTAAAAAGGAATAAAACACTATAATATTTAATGTTATATATAAATAATTATTTATTTACATAGGCGTTTTATTTATTGGATATTTTTTATGGTATTCACCGGTTGAAAATTCAACGAGCGAATTTGAATTCACGTGTTGATTTTGTGTTTACAAATGTAATTATCACAAATATATATTGAATTGTCGAGCGCTGGCTTATCTAATCCCACTTCCCCGACCTTTTTCACACCTTACCTTGTGGGAGTTAGATAAATAAAAACTAGTTCAGCCAGGGTTTTTTAACCCACCAAATAAACCGGTATCGTCCGGGTCTTTGGGTCTGGATTCACGCCCGTCTGTCCGTCCTGTGCAGTTCTAGGAGGTGCACCTCCCAG
>OY744531.1:58952199-58994699 GCA_963556195.1 Sepiola atlantica
ATATTTAGTTGACAATGGCAATTAATTTACATTAAAAGAAAGTAATTGTTCTGATAGTATATACACTGACATACATTTATTGTTTCAAAAGGAATTTATTTGGTCCCCCGATTTATAAAATCGGGAGACCTATGTTTTGAGGCATTTCCGTCCGTCCGGATTTTTCTCCGCAACCATCCATTGAATTTCTCTGAAATTTTGCATGAAGTTGTAACTTCGGTCAGGTTAGAAAGTGACATTCTCCGATTTTTGAAAAACAAATTTGTTAGCCCCCCAGGGGGTCAAAAGACCCCAAAATGGCAAAAAATGAAATTTTTTGCCCCATAACTTTTCATCCATCCATTCAATTTCTCTGAAACTTGGTCACAATGTAGAGGCAATTGTTCCTAATAGAAAATACCTATCGCTGACCTTGTAAAAAATCTGGTTTGCGCCCCCAGGGGGTCAAAAGCCCCCTAAAATGACCCTTTTCTCCCATAACGTTTGCTCCATCCATTCAATTTTACTGAAACTTGGCCAAAATATAGAGGCAATTGTTCTAGATATAAAATTACCATCCATGACCTCAGAAAAATTCTGAAAAAAATCTGATTAGGCCTCCAGGGAGTTAAAAGGCCCCGAAATGGCAAAATTGTCATTTTTGGCACCATAACTTTGCATCCATCCATTCAATTTCTCTGAAACTTGGCCACAATGTGGAGGCAATTGTTCCTAATATAAAATATCTATCGCTGATCTTGGAATAAATCTGGTTCGCGCCCCCAGGGGTTCAAAAGTCCCCTAAAAGGGCAAAAAATGACCCTTTTCTTTCATAACGTTTGATCCATCCATTCAATTTTACTGAAACTTGGCCAAAATGTAGAGGCAATTGTTCTGGATATAAAATGAGCATCCTTTAATTCAGAGAAATTCTAGTTCGCGCCCCCATGGGGTCAAAGGGGGGTAAAAAATGCCCCAAATTGCCCGCATTTATTGCATTTTACACTCGCCACATCGAGTCACATACAGAGGGGGACCACGCACGCGCGGTTTGTTTTTAACTGTAAATTATACAGATTGATGTAAAACGTACCGTGGAATTTTGTCGGCGCCCCGTTAGTAATTAAAAATGCTAGTAAGAAAAACATGAAAAAAGAATGACGGTTTTTAAAGTAAAATCTAACAGACGAAATTAAACAATAGAAATAATAAACAACGGTAAATTAGTGAAATAAAATAATGAATAAAGAGAAGCAATCAATAATGAACGAAAATAGACTACAGTAATTAGCATGGTTTCACTTTATCGCGTATGAGTACCCTCTATACAATACTCTGCATCAGCGTGTCTTGAACATCATAAAAATGTAATAAAGAATTAAAAGAGGGAATAGAAATTTAAAATATATATATATAAATAACAAGGAATATAACGTAGAAAAGTTAAATAACTAGCTAAATATACTTCGCGCCGACCGGGAATCAATGTGTTAACTAAATGTATATATTTTCAAAATAATATAAAATGTATTATAAGATGAAAATATAAGAATGTTTATGTACGAATAATATGAGCGACAAGTCATGAAAAAGTGTCGCAATGACTTCTAAGGCCGTTTAGTGTTCGATAAATGTAAGTCTCTTAATCTTGTATTCCGTTAAACGATAAAGTGAAAACATCAGTTGGAATAGCTAATCAAAAGTTTTGTTATATGTACATCTAAAAAATATGATTTCAAAATTACGCATGGCAGAACAACGAGAATTCTTTTTCAAACACAGCCCGAGAATGAATGGTTACGTTATATACAGCATAATCACGTTGAAAATCGCTTCTCGTTTGATCACCGAAGTTAAGGAACCGTCAGCCTGGTCAGTACGAAATTGGTTACCATTTCGAAATACTATGTGCTGTATGAGGGAGGGCGCTCTGATTGTCCCAGCTTTGTTTCCAGTCGTCCTGGACTTCTTCCTGCCACTGAACTCGAGCAATGACGGTTCAGGAGAAGAATGGTAATTCCTTGCAGAACTCTTGTTTCACAATAGAATCCCCACGCATACACCTTTACAGGATGTATTTATTGTATCTCGAGACAGAACGGTTGCCTCTATGTTTCATCTACAAATGAGATTTCAACATTACGCATGACAGACAAGCGATAATGTTATTTAAAACATAGCCTCTTATAGATATGCTTCAGAAATATAAAATAAAATGCGCCCATTCAATCTACGCGTTTTGTGCTAATAAAAACTGTGACAGACGATGCGCTGATCTATCTACATACAAAATGTTGCATAGAAATGTGGGGACGCATCTTAAACGAAAAAAAAATCGTGAAAAATAAGACATTGAATAAATCAAGAACTAAAAGAATATGGAAAATGTTTCTTGTCATTTTTTATTTCATTAACGTCCGCGATTTTTTCCGCCAACGTATCCCAGTTCCCCGCCGAAAAAAATGATGAATTTAATTATAACCAACCGAACAGGCGATCGGTTAGGAATGCCAAACGTTCAGTTCTGTGTTATTTCCCAGTTTCACTTTCGCCATTTTGTCCGCCTCCTTCTTCATCAGACAAATGCTGTCGTTTTCTTCCACACTTTTCCGTTAATGCTATTTACCTTACCAACACCCCGAAAATTGCGCCTGGTGACTGCACTGGCTCGAGGAATGTTAATATAGACAAGAAGCTGTACTAAAAGATAACCGCATGCGAATTCTAGATGACAGATATTCAGCCTCTCAAAGAAAAACAAATAAAAAATAACTTCTATAGATATATATGTAAGATCAAAATGAAAATACGATATTTATCTTAGCTAATTACGTTGGATGTTGTTCTTTGTAATCACTTAGATTAAATAACATTGTCATTAAAAATTATTAAAATAAAAGCAACAATAAATTAGTAGAATAAACGTTTATTTCGAATATTCGGGTCGCGTTCCATAAATATGGAATCCGTCGGTAAATGTAAGAAAAAGATGATACTGAAAAACGAGTGGGACTACTCGGCGTTGCGCTAAAAAAACAAAATAGAGGTGTATTTTAAAGCATCTATCTCTCTTTATCTATCTGTTCTTTCTCCTCAAACTCTACATTTCCCTCCATCAACTCAATTGTTTTAATGCATAATAATAAAAAATCTTTTTAAAAATTAACCTGAGCTTTTACTTTTAAAAGTTATACAAATTATCAGTCATCATCTACAAAATTCAGAAAAATTATAGAGGTTTTATCATATTATTAAGGTTGACTTGACTTTTTGGGGATTGATAATTTGTATAATTTGCATTATTCGGACTACTGTTCTCATCTTGAGTGTTGCTTTCACAACGTTTCGCTCGATGTAACCTCTGATCTTCTTCAGGTGTATCTTGTCTGAATTTTTTCTGTCGACCTCGGGAATCTGCACGGAATTTCAAACGGAACCCTTTATTTAATCGATGGGAGTAGCATCCTCTCGTTCCTCAGCGATGACCGGGTAGAAGTCTTCAGTAATTTGCACTGAGGATTGAACCTAGAACTGAATTTTACTTGTACTTGATCCGTTACGCTACAGTCATTGCGGACAATTCTAGAATGAATTTTTGGAAGCCTTAAACCTATTCTTGTATTTTAGATGTGCAGTCTTACTATTTATCACTATAGATCACTACTTATTACTACATATATATATATATATATATATATATATATATATATATATATATATATATATATATATATATATATATATATGTGTGTGTGGGTGTGTGTGTGTGTGTGTGAAATGAAGTGGGATACATTTATAAGCGTCGGTGAGTTAAAAATATTAAATCGGATAGAGACCAGATTAAAGGACGCAAGGTGTTTATTTAAATACACATTCATTTATTTATTTTATACAAATTATTGTAGCATAACATGCTATCATCAGTGTTGTACATACATTTTTTCTTTTTTTCTTCTTCATTGTCAGAATCTGTCGGCTAAGCCGTCGAAGATTTCCGAGCCCCCCCCCCCCCGTTGTTGGAGAGATTGTTTTAAAAGTCCGAGTAGATGTAGATGAATGCTCATTTAAATAAACACCTTGTGTCGTTTAATCTCGTCTCTATCCGATTTCATAATTTTAACTCACTGACGCTTATAAATGTAGCCTAACTTATTTCATTAAATATACACGTTCAATCATGGTCGCTACATCTACTCGGATTTTTTAAACTATCTCTTAATTACCAACAATAGGACTCTGGAATCTTCGACGGCTTTGCCGATAGATTTCGACAATGAAGAAACACAAAAGAAAAAACGTCTGTACAACACTGATTGCATGTTGTACTGACGATCCTTTTACCCTTTTGAGAGGTGTGAGAAGATTACTGTGTGAGTTAAAGGGTTGCTACATATATGTATGGCCTTACAGGGCATGAAAACAAATGGCTAAACATAATGTGGCTAAAAGGAGAAACTTTTTCTACAATTCAAATCAATTTTATTCACACATTTTCATCACCTAAATAAAAATTGTCCGGAAAGAGTTACGTAGACAAGAATCAATGGTTTTCATCTCGCCTCTTGCCAAAGTCAGGGCTAGAGACGAGAAAAGGGATATGCCGTCTTGTCAACTTAATGCTTAAACTCTGACTATTTTTAGAGAGCGAGAAAAGAGAGTGTTTTTACTGAACAACGTGTCAATCCCTCCGCGAGTGATAACATGCTAGCGAAAAAAAAAATCGATCGTAACTATGTAACTTCTACACAGTGACCTATCAGTAAATAAATATCATCCAGCTGAAGATCTCATTTACCCTTTTCCTCGAAATAGTCCAGACAATGTTTATCCTGGTGGTGAGTAACTGTATACATATTATATATAAAGTAAAGTTAGTCTCCCCCTCTACACGGGTGTTTGATAGCTTCGGTAACAAAACTGCAAGCATAAATCTTTTCAGTTTGTGACTTTTGCCACATATTGGTCTATGTTGTTAAAAAACAAACATTTAGTTTGGCTTGCATTCTTTGATTTTAATATTTAGTCCTTCTCAATATTCAAAAAAACTGCTCATACATACAGATAGGTGAAGCTTTCACTCTCACAATCAGACCTCCTATCACTGCTATCCACCTACACCGGAAATATTTTCTTGCATTTTATACGTTTGAAAATAATGCAAATTAATTTCAGAACAACAAATAAAAAAAATAAAAAGAATATTACTTTTATGGTTTACGATCGATACATTTATTTCTGGTTGTAAAGTATTTGTCAGGTTTTAAATGTATCCTTAAATTGTAAAGATACTTTGATTTTATGGTAAGAAATTTCGTGAGATGCTAAAAGAATCCAGGATCTTGTCCTTTTATTATTTTGTAAAAAGTAAACTCTAGGTACGTGCAAAATCAATGGCCGTTACACACCGCCACACTGTGCGGGCTTCAACCTATTGGGGACGTCGTCCTAGAAATGGCTTTACTGCGTGAAGTATCGGCAGACAAAAAAGATAAAATGTATGCCCGGAAATCACGTGGCTTCGCGACTTCCGTCAGTAGGCACCTCTTACCTATAGGTTTACCTCAAACTTTTTCATTCAAACACGGTCTTCGTCATGTAACATGATGTTCAGAAATCAGGGGTTTTTTTCTTTTAAAGAAAACTTACTTATATGTTAATTTTAGTCTTATTAAATACAGATTTAGTTATATCTTTATATATATACGTATCAAACCGGTGTTAATAGAATGGATTCATCGAAGAAATTAAGAGAGAAGTAATTTAAGAGACGTAATCGCCTACCTTCGATTTTGAAGAAGGTACAGATTAATAATTATTATGGCTTGTCAAACAGGGTGATATTTACAGAAATATATATTAAGTGCTACTCGTTATCGTTAATTTATTTACCGTCTATAGGAAATGAGATGTCTAAAATCTGGCGAGAGTCGATGAAAATACAGCCGCCACAATGGATGAAGTTTCTCGTCTATCTATTGGGAATAAAGTATCCGGAATTATTGAAGATTCAGCAGGGTAAGGATTGAATAGTAAGGATGAGTATGTGGTGGACAATGAGCCTGTTCTTTTTAACCTACCACTCTGCCAAAGTTACGACATCAATGCTTCTTGGATAGCTGGGGAAGGCGGCTATTCTTATGTTAACCAATGGTAAATCACCCTCGTCAGATCAATGAGAAGAGGCCGTTTCAGTGCTCACTGATCTCACATTACGCGCACCGCCTGGTGCAGCAGTTAAGCCCCAAAACATCGCGGTTCAATCTCTTATGTTGAGCTAAAAAGGCATATGATATCACACGGGTGATCCGTCAAAAAACGGCAAAAGAGAGAAGGGGGTATAAATCCGATTGCTGGTGTCAAGATTTACCGGCTTTTTTTCTTTGCACTGGCCGATCAGAAGGTAATAAGTTACAGATCAAATTACGAGGTCCGATCAAAAGCGATAATGGCGCCCAGCTCCCACGTCTTTCTTTAGCAAATGACCTGACTCGGAATTGCTGGTCAATAGCAACTAATTCGATTCTTTCAAAGCGAATATTGTCTGTCTGTTCTCTAGCGTTGTTTCACTGCCTGTCTGCTCTCTCATCCGTTTCACTTGCTTCATGGCCGAGTCGGCGTCCGTGCCCAACATTCCTAAACAACATACCCCACCCTGCATCTGTTGAGGTTCCCTCTTTGGTAACTTTTCCTCCCACTCATGGAGCATAAGCAAAAACATAATTCTTGAAGTTCAAATGGTAACAGTTTGCTTAAAGACGTAGGGATGGACATGCTTAATTTCCCATGAAACCTAACGGACATTTTTAGCATTGTGGCTGGAGGTCTTAATCTATACTAGAGGCGGGAGGGAGGAACTAGACTAGATAAAATGTACATCGAAGAGATCGTTTTGTTGGCTAAGGGGGTTGATATATGTTCAGATGTTTCAAATTAGTGAAAAGCTACGTTCAACGCATCTTGCAGTTTACTATTAAATCAACGACCGTCTGTTGGTCTGCCGTGTTTCAGTTTGAAATAGAGTTTCGGATCATAGGAAGAATAGGCATTGTAATATTTGAGCTAAATCAACGATTCACTTTTGCTTTAACAATCTTTCTTTTTTTTTTAATTTCAGGTTAAACTCCGTAAAAAAGGTACAATGGCGGATAAATAAATTTTCTTTTATTTCGTATTTTTTTACCGAATTTATATATGTGATAGGGATATATATTAGTCGGAAGAATCGAAACTTTTGGGGGAATCGGTATCGGAATAATTTGTGCCTATTTTGCGATGCCCAAAAACGATTTATTTAATTGTATTTTTTGTTTGCTTTTGTTTAAAACAAAATATTTTATTGCTGATAAGTATTTATTGATTTCAAACTATCAGTAAAACTAAAATCCATTGATAACCTCCCCCTACAAGTGTATTTTTTTTACATTTGCGGAAATATATGCACATATCACATGGCTTTTTACGGTAATCCAAAAACGGAAGACAACTCTATAGCTAAATATTTAAAATTTAAAAGAGAATTGGAATCGGTAATTGTATCGGAATCGGGAAAATATTGGAAGCGTCCCATCACTAGCATGTACTTTTCTTTCCATTCACATCAAATATTACCTTTCTGTATAGACATTATTATTTACGCCTCCCCTCCCCACATGTACGTCTACACGTAAGTGCGTGTTGCGAGTATGCTTTTTCATACTTAATAACTAATATTAACGATTAAATGTAACTTATAAATGTACTAAACACTACAAATATTATTTAAGGCTAAGCAAAACGGCCAATATAAGGTGTCTATGGAGTTCATCAAAAGAAAGCAAGAGTTTCTTTAATTGTTCGCTTTTGCCAGCCAATACCCGTGCAGTCTAATTGAATAAATGCGAGAGTTTGCTTTCATTTATCACTCCTATATTACCATCAAAACGGGTTACTGTTATTCAAAGCAATAATACAACAGATACAACATGTTATTTACCCCTCCCCACTACCTGGTGCTATCAGATCAGGCTGCTTGCAGATATCGTCTTTCTGACCCAAAATGCACCAAACATTTATGTTTTATTGTTTTTTCCTCTGTGCCAAACTCAATCATGTTCTGCAAAGTCAAAAACAAAACAAACAACAAAAGCAAACGAATAAATATTTTAAAATATAAAGAACTTGAAGCATAACAACTTTTACCAAAGTGACCGGATTCAGCATTTAAAAAAACACGAAATGGGTTGATATACAGTAAAACAAAACAACCAACCCATCCCACTGCGGGAAAGTGTGGCAAGAGGCCGGAAAGTTGGAAGGGAGGTGAGAGTACAAAAGGTAGCGCACTTTTGCCCCGCAAAAAAATGTCTGAATAGCCCTGTCGGCATTCCCCAATGGAGGCGCATCAGGCTATTGGACATAAAGCAGTCCCTTCTAAAAGAGAGGAAGGACTACCCAGAACAAATATCTTGGTCCAACAGAGCAAGACCAGAAGAAATAACAACAGTCCACGCTCTGTCGGACTCATCGTCCTTGATTGGTGTAAATGTGTTTGAATTCAAATCAATAATACAACAGTATACTGTATATAGATTAGAAACGAACGGCCCAACAGTTCATAATAAATTAATGTTTAATGTGATTTATTCGTAATTTTATTGCCCTATTTTTCCTATAAATATGCAATAGTTTTTTTCAATATAAGTAATTAAAGTGGTTTAATAAAAATAGGATAAATTATTACACCTTTTTAAAAATATTTGCTAATTACTTTTCAAGGGTGGTAATTTCAATTAAACTAACTATAAAGAAAGATATACGAGGTATAAGTAGAGTTCGGAAAGAGGAGATGTTGACTGATCTCTCTCTATATCTCTCCTGTTAGCAACGCAACATAGAGAAAGAGGAAAAAGTTCGGAAAGAGGAGATGTTGACTGATCTCTCTCTATATCTCTCCTGTTAGCAACGCAACATAGAGAAAGAGGAAAAAGTTCGGAAAGAGGAGATGTTGACTGATCTCTCTCTATATCTCTCCTGTTAGCAACGCAACATAGAGAAAGAGGAAAAAGTTCGGAAAGAGGAGATGTTGACTGATCTCTCTCTATATCTCTCCTGTTAGCAACGCAACATAGAGAAAGAGGAAAAAGTTCGGAAAGAGGAGATGTTGACTGATCTCTCTCTATATCTCTCCTGTTAGCAACGCAACATAGAGAAAGAGGAAAAAGTTCGGAAAGAGGAGATGTTGACTGATCTCTCTCTATATCTCTCCTGTTAGCAACGCAACATAGAGAAAGAGGAAAAAGTTCGGAAAGAGGAGATGTTGACTGATCTCTCTCTATATCTCTCCTGTTAGCAACGCAACATAGAGAAAGAGGAACAAGTGACTGACTGCTTCCTATTGTAAGCGACCAACGCCACATTTTTATTGTTTTTAAATTCAATCATAATATTGTGAATTATAAAAAAGAGCACACACGCTCCGTTGCTCAGGCGAATTGATTTATTCTTTCGTTTCATTTCTTGACCGTCTTATTTCAATATAAATAAATGTGTACCAGAATTATCGACATTTGAATATCTATGTATATGAATAAATTCGAAAGTGTTTATATTGTGTTCACAACAAACGTATTTCAAGTAGCGGACTTTGCGAGGCGAAAGCGAGCTGGCAAAGTCACCTAGTTTTAAATATAATTGAATTGATGAAGCAGATTTGTCGACTTTACATTACAATTCAAGTGTTCTTTCTCCCCTTCTTCGCTTATCGCCATCCCCCCCCCCCAGAAGAAGATATATAACACTTTATGGTTATTTATCCACTGAAGCCCGTATTTGAAAAGTTTTTTTGAAAATGTCCCTGATACCTTTTTTGCATACAGGGTTAGAATTTAAGGAGGGGATAGACTCCGTTCTTTGATATGTTAGTAAGTACCCACTAGTCACGTGGGCACGCCTCCTCATTCTATTGACCATACTCTATTTCAATGATGTTAGTACTTGCTCCTCACACATATATCGTTCGTTACACTAGAGAAAGTCGCAGGTAGCGTTCGAAAATTTTGTTACAAAGACATTTTGTATTAATATACGTCCACTAATAAGAAATAAATACAAAAATGTATAATTGAATTATATATATATATATATATATATATATATATATATATATATATATATATATATATATATAAAATGACGATAGAAGCCCTTTTTACAATGCGTGACAAATTTATTTCTTTTTTCTTTTTTTCCAATTAATTTCGGAGGAACCCTCCATCATCAGAGATATATTTTTACTCTTTTTTTTTTATAAAATAAACAAACTTCTACTTTTGTTTATAGGTAAGACGTCCTGGGTTGGTGTTACGTTATCCGCTAAGTTGTAATAGACGGTTTTGAGAAGAAGAACGGAAATGCCAGAGCATGCCGGGAGGTTAATTCTTTTAGATATCGTTCGTTCTTTTTTTATAAGCATTGAATGAAAAGTAATAAAATAAGGATAGAAGCCCTTTTTACAATATTTTTATATATATATATATATATATATTTGCATTAATTTTTATACCTATTTTTACACTTGACTTCTATATGAGATATATAGATATCCGAGTGTTCAATTAAGATTCTCCTTTACTTCTCAAATGTTGAGCTAGTAATGGCGTGAAGAACATTAATTTCCCCTGTCTCAAACTGACAAGTTAACAATGTTATCGTTCTTGTGGTCTCTTGGTATTGTTGAATTCCAAAACAAGAATTCATCTTGTCTGGTGGAGTATCCAGGTTACTGATGTTACTTGGGGTAATGTCACTTGAAGAAGGTGCACCATTCCTCGTGTGAGCTTGGGTGTAGCCATGCGTAGGGGATCTTAATGTCATTTTAGATATTAGGTTTTACTTGTAGGGGAAAGTATCCTAAAAGCAGGTTGTCCTGACAACCCCCTGTACGGAGAGAGCTTAGACACTCAGTTTGCACACACATAGTTTCTCAATTTCTTTGTTTGAAGTAAACTTCATTCGAAGTTCTCAAAAATCAATGGGCCCCTTCCTAGGGGTAAATACTTGATTTCTAGTGTGTGTTTGTTACAACATACTAAATAAGATAACTACTCTGTTTATGGTGTTGGTCTTTCGAAAATTCAAGTATAACTGGAAGCTAAATAACAAGTGTCGACAGGTCATATTGTCTTAACTTACCTTATGTATTTCCTCGAGCTTTCGACTAATTCGAATCATCTTCTGTATGCATACAGTTCGCGATAATACAGGAAGCACGAATTAAAATTTATTTTGTTTTTGCAAATCGTAATATTTTGCCTGGTGAATTATGTGGGTGAATAAAACACAAACATTACTGTTGTTTACTTGCAATAAGTATATTTTTATACCAGTGCGTAGCTTTACTCATATATTGGGCAGTGTTAAAGTAAATACTTAAGCAAAAATACATGTAATATTTTTTTAAACCTCGGTATCTTTTAAATGTTTGCTAAGGTTTCAGTTAACAAGTTTGATTTTTTTAATGATAATTTAATTCTATAAATAAGTGTGTAAATATAATCTCTCTTATTCTATTTATTCAATATCCATCTTAATGCAAGGTACTCAATAGTAGATACATGAAGAATATACAGTATATGTTACAGACATTATAGTCTGTATATCAATATAAATATTCTGCAGTCATTTATTACGGCACCAATATACTCAGACACGTCGGAGATAAGTCCTCGACAATTAGTCTGATAGTGACTTTGTTACTGTCGGGCTGAGCTATGGTTCTGTTCAGTCTGAGGAGGTCCACCGTCCCAGGCCTTTCTTTCTCTTTGAAAAGGGGTTAATTTTATCGCTAATCACCTAAGCCGCTTATATCGGGCAATGCCGATGGGGCTGCTCATGCATTTTCAGGGCCAGAGTGCGCTAATCCTAGTGCACTGACTGTTCAATTTAACACCATATTTTGTGTCCAACCGCCTTAAGAGGTAAATAAAACAAGTATTGAAAACTGCATTTGTTATCAATAAATAACAACAATCAATAACGTCTTAATAGCATTATTATTATTAGTAGTAAACTAGCGATATTCACCCGGCGTTGCGAGTGTGTGGGGATATATTGCTTGTCAGAAGGTGTCTTCTTAGAGAAAATAATTTCAAATATCGTCATGCTACAATTTTTGCATATAAAAGTTTAAAATAACATTTCCAGTATGAAGTCAAGTAAAAAAAAAATGGTTTGGCTTGGTTGTTTTGTTTCACAGCATATCCACTCTTTCGAGTTTTTTTAATACCGAATGCGGTCATTTTGGTATAAGAAATTATGCTTCTAATTCTTTATATCTTCAAATATTTATTCTTAGTGTTTAATTTAGTTGTTTTGTAGAGAAACGTTGTTGGTTGTGTTTTTAGCTTTGCAGAACATGATTGAGTTTTACAAAGGGAAAGGAAAAAACAATAACATCAATGTTTGGTGCATTTTAAGTCAGGAAGTCAGTATCTTAAGGCACCATATTTTAAAAACAATTTGTCAGCGCACTGGTGTTCTTAAAAATATTTGTTAACGCTGCGTTTCTGCACATTTCTGTTAAACTGTAAATAATTACTTTATTTTTTTAATCATTTCAAATCTTAAAAATACAAATTAAAATAATAATTTAATTTTGATGATGTAGTATATCTTCGAAAATTAAATTGAAGAAAAAGTTAATAAAATTACAATGCATTGTATGGCGTTCTAATTGCTCATTATTATTTTTTAATAATTCATATTACCATATAAAAATGCTTTCTAAAACAAGGACAGCATTTCTTATTTAATTATTTAATGTTTAAACATTTTTGTTCATACATTCTTCACTGAGATATTCTTTGTTAAATTTTAGTTTTATTTTAAGAATGTTGGCTTACCTTTTCGAGTATCGCAGTATAAGATTCTAGGGAGTCCAGGGATTGCTCATCCGAGTAATCATAGCCATGCATAGCGAGGTTCTTCTTCTTCCTTTCGTTTTTGAATACCGCTCTCACCTGGGGAAAAACGAAAAGATAATCTTGAATGATAACACGTACAGCGAAGATTTATTGTCCCTCTTTTCTGTCAACGTATCAACATAGTCTCTTAGTCCCTGATTAGTGAACGCTAAAATATTACACCCATATATATATATATATATATATATATATATATATATATATATATATATATATATATATAAACAATATTACGCTTAATTCCAAAGACCAAGGTGTTATTGATTTTTTTTCTCAAAAATTCAGAAGATTTGATGCCTTAACGATCAGTTTAGTACATACACAAACAACCAGGAATAGATATGTATATCCAGAATATTCTATATATACAACCCTTCTTTCTTTGATCTATCTCGTATATTGAGCTTTAGCTATTTCCCTATAGTTTCTATCCTCTAAAAGTATTCTTTTAGTTTCATATTTAAATTTGTGTGTAGATATATTTCCTAAAAAGGGGGAAAAAGTACTAGACATTAACTTTGGTTTTAGTACGTTATGCCAAGAGATTCAAATGCCGTGTATGAAGAATGAAAAAGGTATATATATATATATATATATATATATATATATATATATATATATATATATATATATATATATATATATAGGTATGTATGGACCATATATTTTTCAAAATGTAGCAAATGGTGTTAAACGGGCGCACAGTCTCTTCCTAATGTGTGAATGCTAAAATAGTGCACATCCTCACACACGCAAAAGTTAAGACATTTTTTTATTATAAATTATTTTCCCGTTGTAAATAAAATCTCTCTGTGGGTTAATTTTTCCTGAAAAGTTATAAATATACATAGTCTGAAATTAAAACCCTTTTCACTTAAAATGCAAACCAATACAATTGAATTTTCTGTTTATATTTTAAGATTTTTTTATTTAAAATTTTCTTTCACTTCTTAATAAATCCTATTATCTCCAATAAATAACTAATTATAAAAAGCAACCGTGCTGGTTTTTCTTTTCGTATTGGAAGTTTATTTCTATTTCACGAATTTCTATTAGTGAAATAGGTTTCGGCATTACTATAAACAACTTATATATTTTTTAACTTAAACCATGTTTTAGTAAAAGCAACAACTTAGGTGTGTTAATGTTTTATTTGTTATGCCAAGTTTCACTGTACACGTGAAACGGCGAAATAAAAATTAAGTCGGAAAAATATAGTCGTTATCAAAACAAGTCGAGAAAGCAGCTAGCTAAAGAACTATAATTCTAGTTTATAAACATGTGTTTTTTAACTAGAAAATTATGAAAGGAACTTATTGTTCTTTCTATTATTTGTTAATAAAGATGGCGACTATATTTTTCAACTCAAATTTCATTTCAGCGTTTCACGTGGACAACGACACTTGCTAATGTTTTTAATGTCATCTAAATGAATAATATGCGAAATATTTCTCCACCTAACCTAATTATATTAACATTAAAACGGTTTATGCTTATTTAATTCTGTGTAGTATATTTCCATTCGACAAGTACATTCCTCCCAGTCATCACCTCCTTTTTTTTTTGGGGGGGGGTGGTCAGTATACTATACATTCGTTTCTCCCGATACTATCCTTCCAAGATTACCTTCTCCTTTTAATGAGTGTGTAGGGGTAGTGTACTCTCTATTCTATTGTCATAATATCATGCTCCCAGGCATTAACTCCTACTTTTTGGTGGAAGGTGGGGGTTAGTTCGTCATGATATCATCTTCTCAGATATTACCTACTCCCTGGGGTCACTGCATGTAGTCGGTTCATTATGATATCACACTCTCAGAATAAAGAACCCCCTCCGTTAAGCATTTTAATTTACAAAAGCTTTATGAATTACAAAACAAAAATAGATTCATATTTTTTCAAAATTGTTATTAAGTTTGTTTTTTTTAATTTTGTCTTTAATAATAAAAGCAAAAAACATAAAGTAACCATTTTAAATTTCTCAGGAATATATAATTCTTTTATTTAACCAATTGACTTTCCGCTTTTAGCAATTGTCAAAAATAACCAATAAAAAGAAAGGATGCGCAAAAACAATAGTCAACAAATAACTGTTACCAAAAGCATACAAGTTACTTTTCTACCTGACTGCCTAGTATTGATGTTTGTGTTTTAAAGTATTTTAAAGCGTTTATTTTTAATTTCAATTAAAAGGTTCGGTCAAATAAATTATGTTAGACATAAAACTGACATTCGTTTGCAGACCATCTACGAAGTCTGAGGATTTTTATATGTATTCTTCTTTCAATTATGTAGAAAAGTACATTTTAAGGAGTTTGGGACAGTTATTTGTTTACTCGAAAAACTAACTTCGTGGACATATGCTTACACCATCTTGCAAATGGAACTGTAACACGATCGGATTTTGACGAATTATTGAAATGCAAGCAAGATTATTTAAAATACTTTAAAGGACAAAAATAGGCAGGTAGGTAGAAAAGTAACTTTATTGCGTTTGGTAACAGTTATTTGTTGATTATTTGTTTTTGTTCATCTCTTTTTTGTTGTTATTCTTGACAATCGTCCCGATTATTTTTTATTTCTTTTATTATAGACAATTCATTTTTATTCATAAAAAAATCAAAATTCAACAATATCAAATAACACTATGACAATTACTTTTTTTGTTGTTTTTTTAATTACCAAAATGTGAAAATGAAATTGTTTCTTTGTTTGTCTGTAGATAATGCTTCAGCTAGATCAATTACTGCCCGGATAGTAGTTCTTGGTAATATATATATATATATATATATATATATATATATATATATACATATATATATATATATAATGTGTGTGTAGATATATTTTAGGTACAAGCCATTAACCTGGCGAAATACACTATACTCAAGAGATTCAAATGTCTTGTATGTGGAATGAATATATATGAATGTATGTATGTACAATATGTTTTCAAACTGTGACAAAATAGTATTAGTGTAATACATTTGGAAATGTCAGTATTGAAACAAATGAGAGGTGACTTTATATTGTAAAGATAAAAAATTAAATAACGTAATTATTCTACATGTTATGCTTTGGGCTTGTGAAAACCTTTTGCAACTGAGAAATTACGATACTGATATTTCATATTCGATTGGTATCTCAAAACTGACTTACAACAGTTCAAAGGCAGAAATGCTGCAGAGTGACACAACAAGAGGGGCGAAATGTTTGAACAAAAGACTTGACATGTTTATTCTGCTGAATAAACTTGGCACTCTGTGACTCGTGGGTCAAGTCTTGCAGAATATTCTAAGACTATTTTTAGTGACAGCAAACTTGCTGGAAGTGAATAAAAGCCTTTTTACTTTGAGTCAAAATTGATGGGAAGGACAATATTAAAAACTTACTTAGCTTGTTGCACTATAATGTCATCAGCCGCCTTACAAAGCGGGAAGACGCTTGACCCGTGCGACATGGCGCCAACGGATCACGCGAGTTTGCAGCCCATGATTCATGAAAATGTATTGCAACGAGTCAAGATACTAAAAAAGGTGTTCAAGATCTGCGGGGACAGAGGGGGGATAACGAATCAACAAAATCGGATAACATGGAAATTAACGCGGTACGAAAAAAAGGCAACGAAAATGGACAACGGAAATTTATTTGTCCGTGGAAAGGATTTGGATACTTTTTGAGGACTATCAATACATCAAGGAAAACTTTGTAAGAATAGAGGTTCTCAACAACGCGGTTTTATCGGCCATAACACGTAAACCACAATATGAAACACTCTACCGTTGAGAAAATTAAGTCAGCAAAAGAATATAATAATAAAAGTCCAAGATAAAGTAGCTAAAAGCCAATGATACTGCTACTTATAAAAAGGTTGATAGTGGTATGGTGCCGTCCATTCCTAATAAAATACTGGAAGCTGTTGGCTTCTCATAATTGGATTGAACTCCAGTCTACGCTGGCAGTCAGGACTGATATACCACTTCACTTGTTCTCTGTATATATCTTTTCTTCAATATATATGTTCACATAATTCCGTGTTCTGTGTCTTCATTTCGGCTCCTAAACAGGGTCACAACAGATAGTGAGGTAGTTAAGATATCATCTCGATATAAAGGAAGTACAGAAGTTAAATTGGAAAAGTTAGCAGAGACGATCTACGAGAAAGAAAAAAGGAGATTTGGCTTGAAACAGAAGAACACATTGAAAGATATTGGAATTCAAAAAACAATCTAGAAGAAAAGGAGAAATTTCCGAGCTGAAGATGGACAAAGAGAATCTGCGGGCTCATTACTTACGTGCAGCAGTAGAAGATAAAAATGGATTATAACAGCTATATATTTTAAGAGAAAGGTTACGAGATGAGATGGGGAAAGTAAGGAGATTACACGGGAAGAAAAATAGGGAAAATTGTCGGAAGAAGTTTGTTAAAACCCTATATAAGTTCGCAAAAGGGCTCTTTAGAGAGAATAAGGGTGGGATGATGGAATGTCCAAGAGAAGAATTGGAAATTCATCTAAAGAATACATACATCTAGCTAAATAAAGATAGAGAACCACTGTATATAAAAGGGTTGAAAAAATCAACACAGCCAGGAGTACATTTTGATATCAACGATATAAAGAAGAATAAATTAGATGAGTTTGTGAAGAAGGCTAGAGCTAATAGTTCCCCTGGAAATAACGGGGTTAGCTACAAAGTATACAAATATTGTCCACGGCTCCGCTTTCGGCTGTTTTTATTGATAAGAGACATGTTGCGAAGTAAAGATGTAGCAGATCGTTGGTGTATTTCAGAAGGCATGTATCTGCTGAAAGAAGAAAAGTTAGAAAAGCTAGGATTGAGTCCGATATTATTGCTGAATATTGATGGAAAGATAATGTTTGATATCATAGCAAATCGGATAATTACCTATGTACTAAAAGCGGATTAATCAATGAATAAGTACAGAAGGCTGGAATCTCAAGAATCCCAGGTGAATTGAACATGCTTATGCAATATGGGGAAAATATACAGAATGCAAAAAAAAAAGAAAGTTGTCGTTGTGGAATGGTTAGATCTTGACAATGCATATCGCTCAGTACCACGCATGATACAGAAGGCTATGGCTTTCCTTTGGATTCCTAAAGCAATGCAAAGGATGATAATGAAATATTATGACCAATTCTAACTGAGATTTACAACCGAAAGTTTTATGACAATTTGGCTAAGTTCAGAAGTGGGAATTGCTGCAAGTTGCACAATTCCTGTCATCTTATTTGTACTTGTTATGGAAATGATATTAGGAGCAACAGATTGCAAAAATACACTTAGAGCATTTATGGATGTTGTGACAGTTAAATCAGACAGTGTCGATGGAATGGAGGAAGTTCTACTTCGATTGGATGAATTGATTCTGTGGTCAAAAATGAAATTCAAAGCGACAAAATCTAGAAGTGTTGTATATGTGAAAGGCAAACAGAAAGAAGTTCGGTATAAGATAGGAGATGATATGATACCAACTGTCAAATAAGAACAAGTGAAAAGGTTTTAGAAGATGGTACAAACGTGCATTAAATTACAGAAGGGAGTTGAAATACAGCATCAAGTGGAAGAGGGACTACAAACTAGAGACTGATCTACCTGGTAAATTCAAATGTTGGTGATTACAGTATGCGTTGTACCCAAGATAAATGTGTCCTTTACTAGTTGAATGAATAGTACAACGATGCAGCATGTATATAAGAAAATGGCTGGGATTGCCAAAAATACTCAATAATACTGCAATATTTGCCAGAAATAATCAACTACAACTGCCGGTTGTGTCTATTGTAGAAGAATATAAGGCTGCTAAAGTGCATACAGTGATGATGCTTCGCTTTTCCAGTGATGGAAAAATCAAATACAATCCAACTGGGACGAAATGGAGAGCAGAAACTGCAGTCGATCATGCAATAGCAAAGTTGAAGCACGCAGATATTGTTTGAGCAGTGCGAGATGGTACAAATATATTTGGAAACTTTAAACAATTTTCCAGGGGTAATATAAGGGGAATATGTAGTGAAAGAAATTAGAAAAGGTCCAGAGAACCGATATTTACATCTTGTTAAATGTGATCATCAAGGGCATGGAAAAAAATATAGGCCTGGGAACGGGCAAAGACATCGTTCTTGATTAGATCAACATATGATGCAATGCCATCACCTGCCAATCTTATTCTAAAACTAACCCCTTCTCAAAGGCCGACAAGGTAAAGCATGGGAATGTGAGCTTCCTAGAACTGCAAAGAACCATATCTTATACTGACAGAGAACAAGGCCAAACCAGCCATAGGATCCCAAATACTCTGTTTTTCAGGTTCGGATATGAAATCGTACCAACCCTTGAAGGTGGCTGGATATCTTTCCTTTATATTATTTCATCATTTCCTTTTTTCTTGTTTTTACCTTTCTGTTCTTTGAACCACTCTATATTTTTCTCAATTTCTATTTGTTTTTATTTCTTCTCTCACATTACTCTTAGCACACCCTTGGGCTAGGTGTTCCATCTACGCCTATGATATCACCGTAAATCAATATTTCTCGCTCGGTGCAACCTTTTTAAATTTTGTTATTTATTATTCTTTCGAACACTATCAAAGTCTCAAACTCTTCTACAACCTCGGCCTGCGTATGATTTTAAATTATATCCGGTGGTGAAGGTCAACTTTGAGAGATTTGGGAAGTCACCCCTTTGTGGTCATTTACTCACAGGCCCACTTTTAATCGGAGTAGTAATACCTGTCGAGTATGGATTAAATAAAATCTAACATCTGAGACTATTTAATTTACAAAATATTTGCCTACAAAATAAATTGACCTATTTGAAGAACTTAAAGCCTAAATCATTTACCAAAATTACTGAATTAATCATTAAATGATCCGGAAAGTTTTGCCCTGCCGTAAAACAAAACAACCAAGACTTTTTTATGTTTAAATGCATGCACGCATTTCTATAATAGGATCAAAAGGTTGGTCTGTTACGCTTACGTTTGTAATAGTATTTATATCAATAAAAACGCATGTTCAATTAAATTTAGGAAAAGATAACAAAATAGTTAGTTAATTGGATGCGTTCACAAATGTTTAAGGAACTTTTCGTCTGTTCTTTGTTGTCACACGTGTATTTGAAATGGCATTTTCATCGATAATCACGTAGATTAAATGGGCATATTTCAAACCCCGTTCTTGTATTTCAAATTAAATGTACAGTTTGACAATTCATTCAAATGTTGAACGCAAGATCAGCTATTATTTTTTCTCTGATTTCTCTAAACTATTATAGACGAATTTTTAAGAGTAACTCGGCTAAACACACAGATGTTGAATTAAAAAAACGCGACTTGCTCGCTATTATATCTACATTAAAAGGACATTAGTCAAGTAAACATTTGTGTAAACAAAAGAAACTATGTCGGGAGAGTCGGTTTAGAAAACAACAACAAAAATGGCTGTCCATGGCTTTCTTGATGTTTATTAAGCGCATTCGCATTCAGAACATTTTGCCGTCTTTTATTTATAGCCTCTAAGCAGCTACACTATTATTCGCGGTCGTTGGCCGCGCTAATTCAATTCTATAAGTCCATTATTTTTACGACTCAATTTGAAAAACCTTACTTGAAAAGTATTTTTCATCTTAATATAGGGCCTTGTTTTGAATTCTATATCTTGACTTACACAGCACAACTATAGTAGATATTATTTAACTAACCGTACAAAATGATTTTGTGTTGGTTTTAAAAATCTAACACTGTAGTAAGAGTTAATAATGATTTATTTGATATAGTCCCTATTTATTTACCCGCCACGAAGGTAGAATTAGACAAGATGCAAGTTTGAAAAGAGAATCAAGCTCCCCTTATAGGGGGGGGGCACTGTTACTAGGAGCAAACATCCATTTATGGGCCCGATGGCATTTTCGTACAAATAAGGAAGCTTCAAATGATAATCAATATATCCATCTCCTTCCGACAGGAGGAGATAATGCCTTGGAAGATGGCACTCTCAGACAGAACAGATCCTGGCCCGAATACGAGATTTATTTTTAGCTGGCCACCCCAAACTAGCAAGATTTAACATAAGTTTATAGTGTGGGTCCAGCTCACAAAATAAAGGCACTTTGGTCCGTTTGCAAAAATTGTCTGGTCGATCGGCTTTTCATTACGAATAAGTGTCTCAAGTAACGGGCACTAATCATATCCCCTTCCGAATTGTGGTTCTAATGTCTGATATGATGGCTTACTGAGACAAAACAGATACTACACTTTGATCATAGGCTGACGATTAGATAGATATGTAATTTTGTGCAACATTACGATTACTTAACAAATCGCTTCTGCGAATCAAAAAATTTTAGCCAGGAGATTTAAATGCATCTCTTAAATTGTCTTCCGCATGCGAGTCAATAGTTTCATCAGGTAAATGTCCTATGACCTTATTCGTCGCCTGGCGATGGTCGTAGGCAGCAGAACTTTTTCTCTTACCCGGAGTCATTTCTTTTCTATTTATGAGCAAGTTTCTCGTCTCAATCTAACACTGTTCGTGCGAGTGAAGAGAAAGTCAATTTACGAAAGAGTAAAAAGAAACGAAATTAGCATGAATCGGCATGTTACTACTTAGTTTTCTCTGTTTGATTTTTGTTCTTTTTAAAAAAATTAGACACTCCCCACCGATGTTGTCATTTTAGAATTATATAGTTAGAAGAAGGAGCACGTCAAGGTTGTCAACATCCATAATCAAAGTTGTACAATGGATGCGACAGATTTCGACACAACACGTGCCCGTATCAGTATCTACTTCATTACCGTCAACATTCTATGAGGAAGTTAAGTTAATACGTTCACAGGATGTAAAGTGTCACAGAGGATATTCCGGAGCTTCCGTTTTCCAAGACTAGTTGCTGCCTTCACCAAGTCTTGCGAGTTCAATTTACCCCATAGCTAGGCAATCGCTCCAACAGACCCTGAACCTGATAAGTCGAGCTCACAGTACCTGTCGGAAACCACTACACTATCGCCATATCCTTTACCAACAGTATTAGTGTGTAAATGATCACAATGGATTCAATAGGATTTAAACTCGGCATAGCCGATTCCATCGTCCGCAACAGTATTCAATACGCTTATTATGCACCTCTAGAACAAGAATTCTATGGAATTGGATTTTACGACATGTCAATACTCGTTGTTTTGATACCTGTTAAATTGGCTTCCCCACGAGGGAAAAGTTAAACACAAGGTCAGATTTTAACGTGAAGTATGTCCAACTCACGAGTAAGGAGCACTCTGGATAGTTCAAAAATAACAATCACTCGAGTTGAAAGACAATGTATTCTCCCACGAATGAGAACTGAACAGATACTACACTTTGATCACAGCCACAACTAAAAACGTTTGTTTGGGTCATTTTATGACTAAACTGTACATATTTTGTATATGATTTTTTGTAGATTTATTTTGAAGAGATTTTTTTGCTACACACATAACATGGTCTTTCAAAATGGTCACCCATTTAGTATTGGGCAATCTCAACGTCGCTTAACTTTGGTAATCTTACGGAAACCGTTGGGCCAATCTGATTATAGCTGTATCTAGGATTCTGGGTATTAGCTAGACTACATGTATCTATGGCGCAAACACAGCAAGCTATGTCCGGAGTTTGCGCAGGAAAACAACTACAAAACCGCCACAAATCGTAACCGTATGATTTGGACAGGGAAATCGATAAACATGGGCTTCTCCGTTTTACGTTGGCGCATCCAAGTTATATGGTGACCATGTAAATAAGAATGAGTGTTATTATATCGATATTTCAAAGTGTTATGGAACCGAACTTAGTATTAGAAACCGTTTTACGTCACTCAAATCTGATATGATTGTTTCGCTACAGATATACGATTAAAATTCTTTGTTTATCAATTTTTCTGCCAAAAATATAAATGCGCTAGTTCGCTTCCACTGTCTCTATTATAAAATTACGAATGTTTATTTAAAGAACAGAAAATAAAACAAAATAAAACAAAAGTAGTTGTCTGTAGAATTAGGATTAATCGAACTGGATGCAATTCTTACAGCATTTCGACCGATGTAACTTCCGACCTTCTTCAGTTGGGGCGTATCGAACTCTGGAATGTGTATGTCGAACTCGCGATCTAACTCAAAAAGTATTAAGTAATAACCAGTTCTAAGTGACAGTCTCTTTTTGGTTGAAGATTAAATCCTTAGTTCAACCAATACTAAAAATATAGTAAAGAATTACTTAAGACTTCTACCCGATCATGGATGACGGAACGTAAACAATCTGATCCCATGGAGTAAATAAAGAGTTCAGTTCGAAATTCCGTACAGATTCCCTGGTTCGACCTAAAGATTCACTAGTTAGACAAGACGAATCTGAAGGAGATCGGAGGTTACATCGATCGACACGTTGTGAGAATAATATGCAAGATGAGAACAGTAGTCCGAATAATACAAATTATATTAATTATCAATCATCATTATAAAAATTCCAAAAATAAATAGTTATCGTTGTCAATAGAATAGTGATATCTAAAAAAAGAAATCAACAAAAAAACAATAACGGATTTTTCCAAAATGCGTTGAGTCAATCTGTGTGTTTATCGATAAAAAAAAATTATACTTAAAACTAACGCATCACAGAACAACCGACTGACGTACAGATCCTCTTGTAGAGTGTATTTACTTCTCTCCCACCGCGGGAAGATGTGGCACAAGGTCGGAGGTGGGGAGACTAGTCCAGCGAACAAGAACTGGTGCACTTTGGCATCTTAAAAATTGCCTGAGCAGTCCTGTCGGCATTTCCCGGTAAGGACACATTAGGCAGTTAGCTTATAAACAAACTTTTTACCAAAGCGAAAATACAAGGCTTTGGAGGGTGGACCTCCTAGAGATAAACGGAATAAATACCACATCCCGACAGAAAAGAACTCACCACCGTCACAATGGTCCATAGCCTTTATAGATGCGTCCCAATATATCTATAAGAGAATATTTTAAACGTAAGCGTAACAGACACCTACCCTCTTTCTCCTTCTTCTACCCTCTCTCTCTCTTTCTCTCTCTTCCACCCTATCTCTCTTTCTCTCTGTCCCACCCTCTATCTCTCTTTCACGCTCTCTCTATATATATATGAGATACCGACCGTTCATATATATGTTTATATCTACCACAGTTTGCTTACATCTATCTATATATCTATCTATCAATCTATCTCTCTTTAACTACCTCTTTCTCTCTCTCTCTCTCTTCCACCCCTATCTTCCCTCTCTTCCTTCTTTCTTTCACCCTCTCTATCTTTCTCTCTCTTCCACACCCTATCTATCTTTCACGCTCTCTATCACACTCTTCCTCTCACCCTCTCTCCCACACACAAGATGTTATAGAGATGCTTATGAGCATCTATAAATGCTATTTCAAACTTAAACGTGACATGGCTTTTTCTAAAATAAGATGCGTGTTTAGTGAGAAGAATTCTATTCTAAACAGAAGTGTGACAGACCAACGTACGAATCAACCGACGAACAGATACGTCCACACGTCAGTATATTAGCATCTATATGAAAAACTTCTATAAACGCCCTGATTTAGTAGGTATCGTATTCAACTCCAACCGCGAAAACATTTGCTTGATTTCTCTGATCCACATGTGATATTTATTGTCCGCGTCTTCCAATAAATCGTAAACGCCCATTGAACTGTCCTTTATTCGCCTCGCAACTCGCTCACAGACCGAGAGAAGAAACACGAAAGAATAAAATAAAGCTCAACGTTTAATATATCAGTTTTCCAGCGATGAGTGTTACGGTGACCGATTTGTTCTTTCATCAAGACTGACCGCCGGGTGCAGTAACTACCCCCAAGTGGGACTTCTGCGGTCTCAATAGAACGTCGGTGATCTATGTGACTAAGTATCGATCAATTAATAAATCAAAACTCGAGCATCGAAACTAAGCAATGTTTGTCAAAAAGTGTTATTTTGTGAGGGGAGGAGGGGATCTGTGTAGCACAATAAACGTACAGGGTGATCCTAAAATTGAAGAACAAGTAAAACAGCAATACAAAAAAAAGTCCCGTATTCAGTGTATTGACTTTAAGAATACCAGAAATAAGTAATAGATTAGTAGAAAAAAACTAATACATTCAGTGTATTCACTTTCACTCACACTATCACGCATGTAACTATATTTCGTCTATTTAGTAAGGAGCAAAATGTAGTATATGTTCTGATATTACACTTCATCTTTTTGTCCTCGGTCAATGAAGGAGTAATTTATCTAGACTGAGGCAATGTTCGTTTGCCCTAAGCCAGAGTGCCCTTTTTGGGGAAGCTATTTTTACCACATTAAAACTCGACCTTGTGTCTAACGTTGCCCTCGTGGGAATGCAAATAAATAGACCTGTATGAATGTTATAAATTGTGTAGCATAAAATGGTGTGACGCCATGTGTTATGTTACGATGATTCGCTTTAGTCGATCAGCCTGTATACTGTTTGAATAAATTAATGTTGGAAAAAGTAGACAAACGCATTCTTACATTTTATAAACAGGACTTCGTACAACCCTGAACGTTTACAAATATTTTACAAAAAATACATTCTTGAACGTACATGATTTACATGTTTCTGACTGTTGTGCTTATCTTTGTTGTCGTATCACAACGTTTCGGCCGCGGTACTCATCGGTCTTCTTCACGTTGCTTTTGTCGTAGTCTATTTTCCAGGAAATTGTGAACTGAATCTATTACTTAATCTATTGTATTAGATATAAAAGCTTCTGTTGGCAACATGTGAATAATAATACATCGTCTCCAAAACATCGTAAAATGATAAACTCCCTGAATTTTATAAATAACTTAATCAACTCTGGGTCGATAACATTTGTTTTTCTCTCGGATTTAATCATTTACCAACTAAATATTACAAGTTGCGTTTTCTGCAGCCAACGTTTAGCTTCTTATTATGACTACAAGTACGTTTGTTCAAACATAAATGACGGCGTTCTATGCAGGTTGATGGCATGCCAGCGTTCTAGACTATCACGCTCCATGGTGTTTTTGTAAGTAGTAACAGGTTAGTTACGTGAAACCCGGGTGCTATTCGATGCAATGTTTATTGTATGGTATGTAAATAAATTACATAATCTGCTCGTTTTTTACAATCCAGCATGTAAATAAATGAAAAACAAAATAGTTTATGTAAATAATATATAGTGAAACAAAATATACAAAAAATGAATGCGGAATGCAATACAGTTTTTTTTCTGTCTGGATGGTTACTCTCTTTTTTACGAGTACTGATGATACCCTATTCCAAAATATTATATGTGTTATACATTTCAAACTTTACATATATCTTGTTGGTAGGCTGAAACAATTGTATGCGAAGAAAACCGATTTTTTGTAAAATTATGGGAGCGTGTTCCTTACATTTGATGTGGTTTCTATAATATTAAAATATTATTAGTTTAAATACTATAGATTATGGGGGATAACCAGGTTTCATCAATCTGGTTATCCTGGATTTAGGATAAAATCCGGGGTGTTATTGCAGAATGATTCGTCAACCCACTTTGGTTACGATGGTTCTGAAATCAACTATAAAACTGGTCAGCAGACGGATTTTAACAGTGTTTATTTTTTCTGTTTGCCCATTTTAAAGGTGTGTAATGTTAGTGTTTAATATATAAGAAATGGCCTGAGTGCTAATAATGTTTGTAAGAGCATATATTTTTCTTTCAAAGAACACTATACATTTGTTTCACGGAAAGCATTGAGAACTCCGCCCTCACGTCTGAAGATACCAGATGCACCCGTTCTAAAGTCGATGTTGTCGTGATCTAACACATCCCCTAAATGTGTTAAATATCACAATATCGACTGTTGAACGAGCACATTTGCTATCTTTGTGTGTGCAAGCTGAGTAACCAATGTTTCCATGAAACCGCAGATATCGATGGATGATCAAACTAATGTATCGTATTTTTTAGAATAAAAATAATATATATATATGCCACATGTCTCTCTTGCGTTGAGCATACTGTGAAGTGAAATAAAATAAAAACTTCAATAACGTATAAACACAATGCTCTTTGTGTAAACAACTCGAGCTTCCAGCATCTGACAATGTTTATCATTGTGATTTCAACAATCTTAGCAGAAGCCAAATGGCTAGGGGATATATATATGTGCCGACCGTCGTCTTGACGATCGAGTTTCGATCCCGGCTTGAAGCAGTTTATTATCTAGCCACACTGTAGAGCTGTAATAAAGCAAAACAGTCTGCTATGGATGACTATGTATAAAGAATATATATATATATATATATATATGTTATATATACTACATACATATATAATATATATATATATATATATATATATATATATATATATAATACATACATATAATATATATATATGCATCAAATATCTTCAATATGGCTAGATATGCGAGTAATTTGGAGAAAAAATTATTTATTGATGTATAATACTTATTGTTCAAATTTCGCAAAAAATCGTCGGCATTTGAATTTTCACAGATGGCTTCCATTACCCCTTTTACCCATTTGCATTAAACTAAATATAGCTAATATTACGACCCCTTACGCCTGACAGCTGTGTTCCAAAATTCATAATGATTGGTTAATTTGTTTATGACTGAATCCTGCACATACAAATATATAAACATATACACATGACTAACTTTATATTAATAGATATATCAGGAGATCCTATTCAATACAATGCATCTACTTTTAACCCCGATCACACACTTCGATGGGAAAGGATATGTCAAGATTGTTGAATATTTGAAAGAGAATTTACAATTTCTGGTTTTAGGTCATTCTCTATTTGGCAATCTTTTCAGCGCAGCCTCGTACATAAAAGCCGTCAAGCCAGAAACAATATTTGGTCAAAACAGGGAAATTGTTTGTTTAGAGACTTATGACAGAAGACAAACTGCCAGTCCGTTATTCATAAATAAAACAATAAAAAGATTTGAAAGCAATATCGTCTTCTTTCGTGGGCAAGACCATCTGTGTGACTTTTGTTCTGGTTATTCTTTCATTGTTAAGCTTCTTGTTTTCTGTTGGGGTGGGACGGGGGTAAGAACAAAGACTCGTAGAGAATGCCTAGTCTGGTGTCACAGCAGCCCCCTCGAGATTAGTGCCATCCGTTTGTTCGGATTGCGGACTTCGGCTTCCATATTTTCCTTCCTTAATAAAATTAACGGTTTTTTAGCGTTCTGTTTTCTTTTTCAGATGCGTCTTTGATTCTCGTTAGTCGGTCTATCATCTGTCATGTTTAAGTTTCAAATGATATTTTTAGAGCCGGCCACACTCTGTATATCGGTCCGTCACGATTTAGTTTGAATAAAACTAGCAGAATACCCGTCCCAGTACGGGTAAAAGTAATTCCTCGAGAAAGAACAGTTTCGAACCACTTTTATGGACGCTTACTAAGATCGAAGTCAATATATAACGATACTAAATCTTATGCTTGGAGTCGGTATTCCAATTTTGATCGATATCCATTTTGATTCTAGAAAATGTCTAAAATTTAAGGCTTAAGCTGAAGTGATTTTAAGAAATTTACATTCAGGGAATATGGCTTAATTAGTGTCCACTGATTATAGTTCAAATTTAATTCAAATCTGAAATATTTGAATTTTTATATGTGAGGTTATGCACATATTATGCCCCATAAAATACTTTAAAATACTTTAACGATACATAATTTGAGGGAATATTTATTAATCGATATTTGATTCCTATTGTTAAAGTTTCACAAAAATCGGAAGGATCTAGATTTTAAAGAAGGGATTCCACGCCTTTTTTTGCTTCTTTTGCATGAAACTAAATTAAACTAAATTAAACTAAATTAAACTAAATATATCTTATATTGCCGATCCTTAAGCCTTGAAGTTGATATAGCATGAACCTCCCACTGAGAATTTTAACCTCTGCTATTTATAAGATTTTAAACTGTGGTAAAAAACACAAATATGCTGATTCTCAAAGCTTGAGCTTATCTTGATCATTTTTAACCCTTCAAATGGGATCTTACACTTTTATAAAAATGAATGTTTTCTCAGCCTATAACTTTCGTTGTCAAGTCTTAACTTTTAACACTGTTTTTGAGAATATGTTATCTTTTGATTGCTTTGTTGAGGTCCGATATCGTCAAGTTATAAAAATAGCGAGATTTCCTCAGTATATGAATCTATATTTATAAAAAATAACTTCGGTTATCCTTCATCGAAATGGCTAAGCAACATATGACTAAAAATGAGACTTGAATGTTTTATCCTAAAGGATCGAATTCAATTCCAATTTTCACAACGAAATAAAGGATCATCGCCTCATTGTGGCTCTCGCAAAGACTTGTTGGGGTCGCGAGTGAAATTAAGAATTACATTTTTTTTTCTATAGATTTGATCATTATTTTATATACGGCATAATCACGTTGACGCACCAGTGATTGTTAGATTACCAAAGTATTGCGATATTTAACATGGGCAGTACCAGATGGGTGACTAATAAGAAATACCAGCCACTATATATGGAAGGACGGCAACACCTCTTTGCAATATTAAAAAAAAAACTGAAAAAAGAAACGCCCTTAAAATTATCTCGCCTTAGCGGGATACATATGTGACTGGGGACTGATTGTGATTTTCTTGTAACCTTAGACAGCCGGCTAAATCCTCACCAGGGCAGGAGGGATCATTATTTACTTATTTTGCAAGGTGGTTGAATTATGTCTAGTCACATGACTAAAATTAACTCATACTCTATCTATCCTAATAACAGGCGATGGGTGATCCCGTGGTTTAACATTTTACATCATACCTAATAAACCGTTTGTAACAGAAAATAATTCTCCACGTAATTTCATATTACAGCTAATCAGTGGTGGTGCGTCCATATGTAATGTGGCACCGCACTACTAATTTATTTTCTCTGAAATATAGATTTATAATTTATAAAAACTGATATTTACTTGCAATTAAATAAAATTTAACTAATTTGCTTGTTTTAAATATTTTATTAGTTTTTTCAAACTTGAAAATCTTTTCTTGTTTTAACACTAATATTTAAATTCAAAATTCTTTTTCACACTTAAAAAGTGAGATTAGTTACTTCAAACCGTAAGTAAAGCGAAGAAAGATTTTTGCGAAAGTATTTATCTGGAAAAAAAATTTACTTGGAGATTTGAAAATATTGGGAAACAAAAATAATATGTGGAAAGGTTCATCAGTTTTATGAATTTTTAGAAACAGCCCTCAAAACATCAACTCATAAGCAACCAAATGTGTCTTTGTACGTGTGTGGTATAATAGAAACGAAGTAAAAAAGGGATTCTCGAACAGCTTCCAATGTACGTTGATAAATAACAATTTTCTAGGTGTGAATCACACAGTTTGTTTGGTATTTTCTAATGAACTCCCCAACATGATATTTTACTCCTCAGTTGTAAGTAACGTAAAACAATTGAATAAAAAAGAGAAAGAAAAGAGCGAGATTAAAACTATTAAATAAAAAAGGGAAAGAAAAGAGCGAGAGGAAAACAATTGAATAAAAAAGAGAAAGAAAGGAGCGAGATGAAAACTATTAAATAAAAAGAGAAAGAAAAGAGCGAGAGGAAAACAATTGAATAAAAAAGAGAAAGAAAGGAGCGAGATTAAAACTATTAAATAAAAAAGAGAAATAAAAGAGCGAGAGGAAAACAATTGAATAAAAAAAAGAAAGAAAGGAGCGAGATGAAAACTATTAAATCAAAAAGAGAAAGAAAGGAGCGAGAGGAAAACAATTAAATGAAAAAGAGAAAGAAAGGAGCGAGAGGAAAACTATTAAATAAAGAAGAGAAAGAAAGGAGCGAGAGGAAAACAATTAAATAAAGAAGAGAAAGAAAGGAGCGAGAGGAAAACAATTAAATAAAAAAGAGAAAGAAAGGAGCGAGAGGAAAACAATTAAATAAAGAAGAGAAAGAAAAGAGCGAGAGGAAAACAATTAAATAAAGAAGAGAAAGAAAGGAGCGAGAGGAAAACAATTAAATAAAGAAGAGAAAAGGGAAATACATATTGAGACATTGAAAAAAGATAACCAAAACATAAAATAGGATGGATTTAAATAGATAAATGTAAATGGCAAAAATTGAACGATCGAATAAGCGATGATTACATAATTGATAAAGGAATGACTACATGAATAGGGTAAGAAGGAATAACTATATGGATAGGAAAAGAAGGAATGACTTCAGGAATAAGGAAAAAAGTAATGACTACATGAATAGAGATACAAGGAAGGACTACATAGAAATAGGTTGAAATAGAAAAGCGTGAACACGGTAAAGTATATAGAACGAGAAGTTAAAATAAGGAAAACAAAAATACAATGCCATGAATAAAATTTATTGTAGCAAAGAATAAAATAATGATAAAAGTTAGTATACAAAATTTTAATTTGAAAGTCTAAAATTTGGAAATGTACAATCCAATTTCGATTTAATAAAAATAAAATGATATACAACAAAGCAATCGTGTTAAATGTTGAAAATAATCGAACTAAGAAAAATGAACTTGGAAAAAAAAACAAGAAACATGAGTGGGTAGGAAGGGGTGTCAAGAAAAGATATTTACTGGGATTGGGGGTAAAGGTTTTGTTAGTCGGATTTAGGTTTGTTGAAAAAGAGCAGAGTCAGACCATCTGTGTAGAAGTTTCCAAACCAAACAAAATCGAATATCACAGTTTGCAGAGAGCAATGAAGCACAAGAATCTGATCCACAATACCGAGGACTCTTCCACGTACATGATGATTAATTAGCAAACCTGTGCGTCATTACGTGCCAAATATTAGCGGTGAAGCCTACTACACATTAATAAAGATGTATTTAAAAAGGAAACAAAGAAGAATATTGCAAGAAGAAACATTTTGGGTATTTCCTAGAGTATCCAACAGAAGAAAAAAGGAGTGAAAAAAACCCAACAAATATTCAAATAATAAATAACTGTTACCACAAACAAGAAAGGTTACTTTTCTACCTATCTACCTATTTTGTTTGTGTATTGGAGTATTTTAAAGTGCTTTTATTTAAAAGTGTTATCGCTCACTTCTCAGTCTGTAATTCAAATATTTCGCCGGAAGTTTCGCGAGGTCGTGAGAACAACTCCAAAAAATCGAAAATTATACAAAAAATACAGGTAATAAAATATACAGTTCGGTTGAACATTACATTTTCATCTGATTAATTACAGTTATTAGCTGTACTTTTTTTTTTAATTTTCGATTTTTAGCGATTTTCGACGCACACGTAGTTTCGCACTCGACGCCATCTTGAATACGTAGATTTTACAACGCCCCAAAGTCATCGATAAGATATGTAAATAAAAGCGCTTAAAACACACAAAAAAATAAGCAGGTAGTAATTTTAATTGTCTCTGGTAACAGTTATTTGTTGAATATTTGTGTTTTTTCACCCTTTTTCTCTTCTGTTAAGAAAATACAAAATTTTAAACATTGGTTTATTTGTCCATTTTTCTTGAACCCATGAATATTTTGCAATTAATATTTTATTATTTTTATCACTATTTTATTATTTTTATCACTATTTTTACAACATAAATCTTGGCTAATTTTCTCGCAACGATTTCTTGAAATGTTGAGATTAAATCACAACCAAAGAAATTTTTTACCGAGAAAGTAAAATTCTACTTTTGATGTGAATGTTTGGTAACTAAAACGAAATCTATGGACCCCATTATAAAATAAATACTTTTTTAACTAAAGATAGGTAACATTACGTTGTAAAATTCTATAAGTCTTTTTATCTATTGTCTTTTTACAATTTTTTGTTTCATGGACCTTAAAGATTATTTTAACTATATATAGGAATGGCAAATCAAAAAAATTAATTGTAGTTATTTTATTAAATTTAGACGCAAATCGCAATCAGATATATGTATTAATCTAAAACTGACTCGCAATTCCCTTATACTTTTCTGTTTTTTTAGGTCAAGGTTTTACTATAATATCTGTTTAATAAGTAAATCACATTCTGTAAAAAATAGTGTTCAACTGTTTTTGGCATAGATCCTAGTAAAAGTAAATATATTATTTTTAAGTAACATTTTTACCATAATAGAGATTTTGTGTGCGTATGTTCGGAACTAAACCTCGGAATGTTATTTATAAGGAACAGACTGTTAAATAACAACAACCATTATATGTAACTACAAATACATGCGTTTAACACTAGTCATTATACCAAACTAAACATGACATGAAACAACGTAAAACAACACTAGTGGAAAGCTAACAAATACACAAATAATCACTCGGATTAGCAAAATAAGTCTATTGTTGTTTTCTTTACTAATGAGTCACAACGTATATCAAGGATAAAGCTACATATGGATAGATTGATAGTTGAATAATGAAGGATATTATGAGATGATGTAAAATAAAACATGGAAGGAATAATATTATATTTTAATAATATCCCGATTTTTTTTTACTTAGTTCACCCCAAACATGGTAATTTGCTACTATAGGCGTAAGGGGCTACTGAAAATTAGGGTGAAAGTTTAGGGGTAATCCTAAATTGGGAGCTGTTCAGCGGGATGCTTGTTCACATTAGTTTTTAATTACTGCATGTCGGTACAGTCAGAGAAACAGGGAGAAGGGATGGAGTACCCAAAGGTCGGCAGCTCAAGAAAAGAAGCTATTCGACATTTGGGGACCTTCATAGTGAATATATGAAATGTAGCTGATTGTCGTTGGTCGAGTGTATTTACGTTTAGAGGGCAGTAGAGCAAGTTATCGGAGCACATTTCATTGATGCAACATTGCGGCGATAGGGCAGGGACACGAAATCTTCATGGTAGTAAAAATGGATGTCAATGCTATTCATGAGAAAAGTAGTTTACTCAAACGTCCGTTTTATTCTTTCTCACCGATAAAAAAACAATATATTTTGTTCAGCCTCGATCTGGAGAATGTCACTGCTCGACTCACATCATTTTTCGGCTCTACAATTTGGTTTTGTTGGAGTGTTTTTCCTTTTTTGGCAACATTTAAATCACATTTAGTTAATGTAATACTAGAGCTTAGTAACTATTGTATACGGCTTTTGAACGCAAGTTGCTATTTTACCGCTACATGGGTATAACTTGCGAGTTCGTGCCTTTTTCAACAATATAAGCGTCATATAATCAGATAGTTCTTTAAAGCTATTTAATCAATTTTAAACCCTAGCTTCACTGGGAATTTAAACTTGTTAGCTGGCCTAACAGAGTTCTTAATGTTATGTGCGTTTAGACCACTAGTTGCTGTAATGTTGAGGAAACAAAAGTCGTCTGACATATTTTCTTAACAATAAACAACACCCGTCTTAGAAAATTGAGGATATATTTAGTCCCCCATCGTGTAAGTTACAATTAAGCCCATCACTGGCTAACCATATTGGTTGCAAATGATCGCCTGGTGACAGAAAGGAACGGGAGAAGAGAAGAAAAGAGAGTTAATTATATGTTAAGCGCATTGCTTGATTGTATTATCGTTTCGTTTGACCATGTAATGCGTATGATCGTTTAGTTGCTCTTGCCAAGACTGATTGAGTATTATCCGAGAATTTCCTCAGTCTTATATATGTGACGTCATGTCCGCCCAGGTATCATCGGCTTCTTGTTGCCACGGTGTTCGTGTATCCTAATCTTACTAATTCTTGTCTGATACGGATCCTGTTTTCCAACATTATTGCCAATATATGCTTCATCCAATACGTACTAGTTAATAGATCTAGTAGCAAACATACTCATTTCAATATTTAACAAAGTGTATAAATGACCACAGTAGATCCGAGAAGATTTCAAATTGGCAGAGCAGATTACATAGTGTGCAACGGTATCCATTAGACAAATCACGCAGCCCTCAACGAATTAGGTTCGATCCACAATGTATAAAAACGTTGTTTTTCTGTTAGTAAACAAAACAAGACACGACTAAACTTTTTGAAAAATAAAAATGTTGTTTTATTTTTCTCCACGTTCTTATCGATATTGCAAGTAATCTTTAGATAGTCACAAGGCAACCAACTTTTATTAGCAGGCGCGTGATGAAAGAGCGGCGGTAATAGGCATTTAGCTTCGGTCGTACAATAATGAAGAGATCAATTGAAGTAATTGCCTCGTGTGAACTTGTTCGTTCCCTTTTTGATGGTATTACAACTAGTGCTAGGAGTCTTTTATCATACTCTAGGTCACTAAAATGTTCATCTGCAATATCCCCAGGTTTTTAATAACAACGTAACACAGTAAAACAAGCTTAATTAGAAATATAAGTATTTTTTATTATTTGTTTTTGCACACGTTTACGAAGTAATGTTCATTTGTATGTTTAAACGAGTTTGTAACTAAACGTCTTATTTAATTAATACCAAGTAAAAATGGATAGAAATAAGTTTATATAAGAGTTTGGGCTGTACACCATATTGAATTTGCCTTTTCTTTATTCGCGTTCCGAAGTTGTTAGATTTTTTTCTATAATTCACTCCAAACACATTTCCACTGAAACGTAAGGGGCTACTGTTAATTGGAGATTTTATTTATAGGAGCGAGATTACATTAAAATGTCTGCATGGCAGTACAGTCAGGGAAACAGTGAGCAGGAATTGAATTCTAAAGGTTAGCCGTTCGAAGAAAGAAGTTATTAGAATAGAATGCCTTCTAACAGGGCAGGGGTTTGAGTTTGGTAGACAGTGTTGGACCTATTAGATTAGAGGTTCTTTTTTTACCCGGTCTAAGAGGGAGAGACTAGTGGTTGGTGCATCAGCCCAGATGTGAGAACAATACACTATGTATGGGCGAATGGTGGCTTTGTAGAGATATAGGATACTGACAAGGATGAAAAGTCTTCTAGCGCGGTAGAGGGAGCCCAGCTTGCAGCAGCTTTCCTTTCTTATTTGTATCAACAGGTCAAACGCACAGGTAATGTGATTCGGGTTATTGTCTCCTGGTGCTGCTACTGCTATAATTGATACAAAGTGTTTGCTGATGTTTTATTCGACGTAAGAACCATATGTTCGTTGCTCAATCCATCGCGCTCAAAATCAGATTTTCTCTGAACAAAACATTTCACATAATGATCAGCTTTGTCTAGCACAAGGCCATTTGATCTTTTACTAGGGATGGGCAATGAAACTGAAAGTGTCTTTAACCAAAAACTGAATACCCCCCCCACCCAATTGAAGAAAATACCCCAAACAATCAGAATGTCTTAATCTTAATTAAACTTTTAATATTTATTCACTAGCATGGATACCCGCCGTTTCCCGGGGAATAGTTATTAATTTATTTTTATCAATAACAATTGATTTCCTTCTGTTGTCACACGAGAGATAAATCTTACTGTAAAAACCGAAACAACTAATCGAGGTAAAACTTTTTTTAAAAAACCCACAACAAATACGCGAGTTAAATCTTACTTAAAAACAAATAAAAATACGCGAGTTAAATCTTACTTAAAAACAAATAAAAATACGCGAGTTAAATCTTACTTAAAAACAAATAAAAATACGCGAGTTAAATCTTACCTTAAAACAAATAAAAATACGCGAGTTAAATCTTACTTAAAAACAAATAAAAATACGCGAGTTAAATCTTACTTAAAAACAAATAAAAATACGCGAGTTAAATCTTACTTAAAAACAAATAAAAATACGCGAGATAAGTTTTACTTGAAAAAATAAACTTTGTCGATCTTTCCTCTTGAATCTGTAAATAAAACATCTGTGTGGCCGTAGATTAATTATTATTTTAGTCACAAAAATATTCAGAAGAAAAGAATATTTGCGTGTGTCTATTAAAAATTAAAAATTATTTCCTATTTTTCTTTAATTATCAGATATTAAGATTACTCCTCAATTGTTTGCCCATAACATTAAATTTATAAACGCGATTATTCTTTCTTTTCTTTATTATTATCAGTTATTATTAAAATTAAGCCTCCCATTCTTTGCTCATCAAATCATTTTGCTAACGTGCTTATTAAATCCAACCAGACACACGTACGGTTACTTTTATTATTGATTAATAAATCAATCTATATATAAATTATTAATTTCATTTTTTAAACGTTTATATATGTTAGGTCACTTAAATCACATTATTTCTTTTCATTTCATGGAGGAAATAAGTCATTTATTTTTCATTCACACGTTCAGGATGTTATCCTTTTGTAATGGTGGTCAGTGAGTTTTGACTATATGGAAAAATAAGACTTATTTTGTTTTTGAATTGAAGGAGTTGAAGTAAATTAAATGATCCAAGAAATCTTTATATTTTTTATATAAAATAAATACATTATATTAACATCAATCTATAAATTATTAAATAGTGAGAATGTAATTAAGATCGAATAATTATCTGGTTTGGGTGGACCTTTTTCAATCAAGGGTATTTGTTTTTGTCGTTAAAAACCTAACTGTCACTGTTATTGCTTGTCCATCTATGTAACACATCTACGGTCGTAACCGACTACGCCTTATCAAAGTCTGATGCAAGGCCACGAACCCAGAGCACTTTTCTCCGCACTTCTACTATAGACAAGACTCCTTGTACGCCTATTTATATACAGTTAGCGCAAATTGCCAGTGTGTTACTGTTTCCAGTTAAATGCAGCCTCAAAACGAAGGTCTTTAAATGTTGGGGGCGAACATATAACTGGTGCACACTTCGACCATTTTTTAAGGCCTCTTATCTAGTATCAATTTTCGGTTTATGTGCGCCAACTTATCTGGCGTCTCAACAGCTGTCATGGCCGGCAGGGTTATAGATCACAGAACGGTGAGTAATTATAACCTCCTTCCACCGCTACCCATCGATTTGCCGCGCTCATCAACGCCCGAAGCTGTCCAGCATCTTCAAAACCAGAAATCCTGGTTTGGCTCCGAGACTACCCTTCCTTCACTTCGCGCCACCCGAGGGAAGCCTCATAAAAACACTGTCATATCACAGATTCTTCTTATTCATCGCATCTGAAAAACCGATATTCGCATGAAAACCTTGGCTGAATTCCTCGAATTGTTATTACTTTTATTATTTGAGCATTTATAGGAAGTGGGGAGATGTCTAAAAGTTGCATCTGGAGAAAGAATATTTCGTACTAGGAGTTCTCATACGCGTTATTACACGTGGCAAAACGATGGTCTTCCCTGGAGTCTGAGTGACAAGTCTATCCAGATTTTCAGTGCTCTCAGCTGCTTGTCAGTAAATAACTTTGCGTTTACCAGTCAGTTCTAGATTTTTTTTTTGGATCTAAGTTTCAATAAATCTCCTAATTCTTCCAGTACTCTCCATGTCCTTCCTATAGACATATGGATTGTGCTCTCGTCTCTCATTCATTCCTTTCTCATTGAGTCTTCGCGATCTTTTGGAAGGGGGATATCACATTATGAGAGTTTAAGTTCTCTTGGATTTCTATATTATTGTTGTTATTATTCATTCACTCGCTCTTAACACGAGTCATTAGCAGTGATTGCTTACTGGCAACGACAAGTAATGTCCTTTGGAATCTGAGTGACAAATTTCCCTAGATTCACAGTAATTTCCGATTCTTTCGAAAAACCGTTGCAAATAACTTTGCGTTCTCACAAACGCCGTTTATCATTGATATCTAAGTGATACCGGCCGTTGATTTTCTCTAGAAATTAAGTGACAATAAGGCTTCCTCGTATTCTAGTAATCCGTGTGCCATTCAAGCGACGCTGCTCTCTCTCATCGGCATTTACATTCTGCTTAACCCTTCACAACTTTTTTGTGGCGCCAACCATCGTGTGTGTGTGTGTTATATTATGCAATTTGACTTATCGACTCTGGTAGTTTGAGTTTCCGTTTCTTTCGTTTGGTCTAATGTTTTTTTTGGTTTCTAGCTGAGTTTACACGGTGTTGTTCCATTTCAGTTTATTTGTGGCTGGTCAGCAGCATCCGGTTATATGAATTGGTTTCCGCACTCGAGTTTTGTTTTGTTTTTACTTTGATTCATCCCAAACAAGACACATTGCCACTCAGGCTACTATGATTAGAGGCCAGCTTTATAGAGGTATCCTAAGTGTGTGTGGGGGGGGGCAGCAAAATGTTTGTCCACATTACATTTAAATGTTAAATTTAGGAAATAAGCTAGAAAGTTTTCTGGCATCTTTGGACCTATAAATTGAAGGGTGGGATTTTGCTGCTAGTCAAGTTTGTCGGAGTTATTTACGTTGAGGTTGTGCAAGTGCTTACTATTCCATCTGTTTTTAGAGTTTGGTGCCTAGGCCTGCTTTGATTCCAATTTATCCAATTTGTCTTGTTTCTATGTTTTTCGGAACCTTTTTCAGTGCTTCTACTATTATTGGTATTACAGCGATCCTCATGCTCCATATTCTATTCGGTTTACTAACAAGCTCCATGTATTTGCTTACTTTTTTGCTTCCTAGTTCTTTAACATGTGAACTGCTGGGATAGCGAAATTGACCATTTCACATGCTTTTTTGTGTCTGTTGACTATTGTAATGCCAGGTATTTTTGTTTCGATGAGGTTATCCGTTTATATTTTTATGGTCCATAGGGTTTTCTGTTTCCTTTTGCCAAAAAATTTCCTCTGGATATTAAAAGTGCATTCGTTTCCATAGTTCTAAGAGAACCAGCTTCTCAACCCAGCTATATTTGTCTTTTGCATTCTTGTTTGGACTACTTTGCTGCATTTACTTATGATGTCGTTTACGGTTTCTTTCTCTTTGTCATCAGAGTCTGTATTTACTGTTTTCCTGGATGTTGTGTATCTTGGCGTTATTATTATCATTATTATTATTACTATTATTATCATTATTATTATTATTATTATTATTATTATTAATATTATCCTCATTATTATTATGATTATTATGATTATTATTTACTCACTAGGAGTTCTCACACAGGTCATCAGTGATTGCTCACCGACAACCGGTGGTATTCCCTGGAGTCTGAGTGACAACAAGTCACCTCAGATTTCCAGTATTCTCCACCTCTTTTCGATAGCCACCGCAAATAAATTTGCAGTATCACAACAGCCGCTTACCATTGATTTCTCGCTGGTTGTCACATCATCTTTCAAAAATGACAAAAAATACGCTCTGGCAGTGTCGCTCTACTATTCTAATATAAAATAGAATTACGCCATAATTCTGATTACTTAAAGAAAAAATACCCATAGTTGTTTCTATTTTTATTTAGAGTGAGGGATTTCTTTCTGAATTACTTTCATAACCCCTGCCCTGTTAGAAGGCATTCTATTCTAATAACTTCTTTCTTCGAACTGCTAACCTTTAGAATTCAATTCCTGCTCACTGTTTCCCTGACTGTACTGCCATGCAGACATTTTAATGTAATCTCGCTCCTATAAATAAAATCTCCAATTAACAGTAGCCCCTTACGTTTCAGTGGAAATGTGTTTGGAGTGAATTATAGAAAAAAATCTAACAACTTCGGAACGCGAATAAAGAAAAGGCAAATTCAATATTTGCTATCTCGCTTCCCCTCACCACTTTTAATATTCTTGTCCGGGTCAAGAAAAAGGCCTGTTTTTTACTCGCTAATTTTTGTGTGACAGGACAGATTTATTTTTATTTACATACAAAATAATACGCATTGGTCTTTATTATAGAGTGGAGGCTTATCATTACTACTACTACTACTATTACGTTAATTATCATTATTAAATATATCCCTCTAAATCGCATATATTTAATATTTCAAACGGAAGAGATATAATGTTTATATTTTGTTTCATTTTTCTTCAGTTTCTTCTGAGAAATACAGGGGCCGCTTCCTGAAACTAACACTTGAATTCTGTATAAAATACATAGATATCCGAATGTTCAATCAAGATTCCCCTCTATCTCCTAAAAATTGTTTACCACTCTCCAATTGAGCACTTAACTATGGTATAGTTTATCTTTATTGTGGTATTTTCTTAGTCTTGACGGATTCCAGGATAATAATTCATCTGATTTGGTGGAGTATCCAGCCGAGTGCTGTTACTTGAGGTAACATCACTAGAAGGTACACCATTCCTCACATGAACCAGTTTATAGTCGTGTCAAGTGGATCTTATTTGGGCTTCGAATACTATGTAATTTTGAATATTTGGTCAGTGTTTACGAGTATGGTGAAGTATCTACATCTCAGGTTGTCCTGACAAACCCTTGTACAGATATATTGAAGACACACGAGGATGGAGGGAAATCGATGATGTCTCGCAAAAATAGGCAACATTTTTATATGAAAATGAAAAAAATACTGACATTCAAACAATGAACTATTTTTTATTGAAATTTATTTGGAGATGAAAAGAAAATGAAATGTTACGTCCCTGTACAGGGATTGAAGTTCATACTATGGAACGTTGGTGTTTAATACATTTTATTTCCCCTCATGGTCCCATTCGTCATTTAGTGTCACCCGTTACATCTTGTCTGGCTATGACCGGGAGGAAAGACGCACGCCACTGCATACATAAAGAAGATTTTTTGTTGTGTGTTCTCTATATAAATGAGCACCAGATCTTGTTGAAAGTCATGAATCAGATGCATGTACACTAATAATGTAATGGTGTGTATAACCGCGTTAAAATGGTTTATAAACGGGACCCCGGCTGAGTATGCACTCTCATCTAAATTTGTTATTTTTACTTTTAATAAGATTTTTATCGTAGTCAACTCAAAAAATATTACGCTGATTCTAGAAATTTGAAGAAATGTCGCTCCTTTAAAGACCATATTAATAAATATGTTCGCCCAAAATGATCTGAATGTTTTTCTTTTGATTGATACCGAGTGATTTCCCTTAGAGTTATTCTAGCCAACGTTAGGAAAGTACGATCTCCTGTCCGGAATCTCAATGTTGGATGGGCTTTCAAAGCCATCGGACGTGGGCTGTCCATCTTTGCATGACCTTCACAAATAAGGCTCGTGTTCTGGTAGTAGTTGTGTAAACTACCTGAACAGCCCAAATTATTCGTGATATGTAGTTGATGTTATCAATGTTACTGTTTGTATTATTATATCTCCTACAGTTTTCATATAAGTAATCTCTTTTTCTCTTTTTTAACTTCTCTTTCTCCGTAGATGTTTTTTTTATATCTCGTTTCCATTTCTCTCTCTTGTTCTCGCGTTAAAGGATTACTACTTTTTTTCTTCGTGACTCACTCCTTTGTTTCGTGTAAATCCCCCTCTCTCTATGTCTTTCTATATCTCTATTTCTTTTTTTATTTATATCTTTACTTCTTTTTATTTATATCTCTTTTTCTATCTGTATCTCTCTCTTTCTATATCTCTTTATTATTTATTTCTATGTGTGTATCTCTCTTTCTGCTACTCTCTGGGCTTTCCGTATGCGTTATGTTTTAATAACCACAGTTAAATACATCTCCAGCCGCATTCTTATCCTTGACACGGGGACATTAACATCGCGGAGTTCCTTCCTTATCTTCTGAACAAGGAATGAAGTGCTGTC
>OY744531.1:58999699-59022199 GCA_963556195.1 Sepiola atlantica
TGTCGAGTCGGGAAAGTGCAATTAATTCAACTCTTTATTTACTTCCCCAGGAGGTTAGGCACAAAGCCAGTTTTATCTTACTCCCACAAGGTAAGATGTGACCCAATGTCGAGTCGGGAAAGTGCAATTAATTTAACTCTTTATTTACCTCCCCAGGAGGTTTGGCACAAAGCCAGTTTTATCTTACTCCCACAAGGTAAGATGTGACCCAATGTCGAGTCGGGAAAGTGCAATTAATTCAACTCTTTATTTACCTCCCCAGGAGGTTAGGCACAAAGCCAGTTTTATCTTACTCCCACAAGGTAAGATGTGACCCAATATCGAGTCGGGAAAATGCAATTAATTCAACTCTTTATTTACCTCCCCAGGAGGTTTGGCACAAGGCCTGTGTTATCTTACTCCCACAAGGTAAGATGTGACCCAATGTCGAGTCGGGAAAGTGCCAATTAATTCAACTCTTTATTTACCTCCCCAGGAGGTTAGGCACAAAGCAAGTTTTATCTTACTCCCACAAGGTAAGATGTGACCCAATGTCGAGTCAGGAAAGTTCAATTAATTCAACTCTTTATTTACCTCCCACGGAGGTTAGGCACAAAGCCAGTTTTATCTTACTCCCACAAGGTGAGATGTGACCCAATGTTGAGTCGGGAAAGTGCAATTAATTCAACTCTTTATTTACTTCCCCAGGAGGTTAGGCACAAGGCCAGTTTTATCTTACTCCCACAAGGTAAGATATGACCAATGTCGAGTCGGGAAAATGCAATTAATTCAACTCTTTATTTACCTCCCCAGGAAGTTAGGCACAAGGCCAGTTTTATCTTACTCCCACAAGGTAAGATGTGACCCAATGTCGAGTCTGGAAAGTGCAATTAATTCAACTCTTTATATACCTCCCCAGGAGGTTAGGCACAAAGCAAGTTTTATCTTACTCCCACAAGGTAAGATGTGACCCAATGTCGAGTCAGGAAAGTGCAATTAATTCAACTCTTTATTTACCTCCCACGGAGGTTAGGCACAAAGCCAGTTTTATCTTACTCCCACAAGGTGAGATGTGACCCAATGTTGAGTCGGGAAAGTGCAATTAATTCAACTCTTTATTTACTTCCCCAGGAGGTTAGGCACAAGGCCAGTTTTATCTTACTCCCACAAGGTAAGATGTGACCCAATGTCGAGTCGGGAAAATGCAATTAATTCTTACTTTTTTTATTTACCTCCCCAGGAGGTTAGGCACAAGGCCAGTGTTATCTTACTCCCACAAGGTAAGATGTGACCCAATGTCGAGTCGGGAAAGTGCAATTAATTCAACTCTTTATTTACCTCCCACGGAGGTTAGGCACAAAGCCAGTTTTATCTTACTCCCACAAGGTAAGATGTGACCCAATGTTGAGTCGGGAAAGTGCAATTAATTCAACTCTTTATTTACCTCCCCAGGAGGTTAGGCACAAGGCCAGTTTTATCTTACTCCCACAAGGTAAGATATGACCCAATGTCGAGTCGGGAAAATGCAATTAATTCAACTCTTTATTTACCTCCCCAGGAGGTTAGGCACACGGCCAGTTTTATCTTACTCCCACAAGGTAAGATATGACCCAATGTCGAGTCGGGAAAATGCAATTAATTCAACTCTTTATTTACCTCCCCAGGAGGTTAGGCACAAGGCCAGTTTTATCTTACTCCCACAAGGTAAGATGTGACCCAATGTCGAGTCTGGAAAGTGCAATTAATTCAACTCATTTAATACGCGCACCATCTTTTATATGTACCGTTAGATGTATTATTAGATTCGCAAGATTAACTAATTAGCATATTGGTTTTGTAAAAATAAATGTATTAATGAAATATTATTTGGTATTGATTTTTAAGTAATTTTTTTTAAAATTGTAATATAACAAATGTTCTGTTTCGCAATATCGTTTTATTTTCTGGACAAAGATTTAGCATTTGTGTTCAAACGTGTTCTAATGTCGTTCAAATGTTTCAAACATCGGTTGCTCTGAAGAAACAGCGACCGACTCGATTTTTATAAATTTCCAGTGAAAGGGCAAATTTCTTCTTTTTTTTTTTTACTTTCAACTTTCTGTAATTTCTTCGATTCTTGAGAAAATAATTTCACAGTCAATAAATATTCATAAAGAACTACCCGTTCAGGCAGCTATTAATCTAGCTGTCGTTATCTATAGAAAAACAATTTTCTTTTACCATTTTGGTAATTTAAGTAAAAATAACAAAAAGATTAGTGTCACGGTGTTATTTGATATATTACAATGTTGAGATTTGATTTTGTATAAGTATAAAAATGAATTTTACATTGTCTGAGGCAGAAAATAGAAACACTTGACAAAGATATATAATCTTCGAAATATCGTGAAATTCCGGCGCTATATAAGCTTCAAATGATCGTGAAAGTAAGATTTAATTTTTGAAATCGTTTTCTTATTTAATATTCAGTTTTTATTTCTTTACAAACCGGCATAGTCTTGCGTTTTTATAGCGTTGTCATGAAAGGGTTATATATATATATATATATATATATATATATATATATATATATATATATATATATATATATATATATATACATATAAATATATATATATGTGTGTGTGTGTATCTATATATAGCAAAATAGACTTAGTTTGCTTGCATACTGATTCAGACATGAATGGATATATATTTGTAATTATAGATAGATAGACTTGAGTAATGGTAGAAATTAGCTGTTCTCGAGATGACTAGATAAGAAAACACCTTTCCAGGTAGATTATGTGATAAACCGTAAACCCGTTCGTGTCCATTCTCTATCGGTCTTCCGTCTCCTTCCCACCCCTCGTCTCTATGCAAGCAGTTCCAGCCATTCTCATACCGAGACAATTCCAACAGATTTCATATCAGGATATGAGATATATTCTAATGGCGTCTGTCACGTTTTCGCATTTTATTAACGGGAATTTTCATCAGAGTCGAGCAAATAGAATTACCGCTTTCTCTGGGACGCCGACCGATACCGAGCCCGTGATCCGAGCGGTGATCGAGGGGCCAGGGAAAGAAAAAGAGACGATCGGAAGTAAATGAGAATAAATATGACGACGTCTGTGCGTGGCTTGTTGTCTAACATAAGCAAACGGTTGTGTATCGGAGTGTGCGGTGGTCGTTCGGAACTCTTCCAGACAGTGCTGTAGAAATAAAAGGGCCTCCTGTAGATCATTATAATATCTTGTATTATCTGGGTACAGGAGGTGTGTGATGTGTGTAAGGGGCTCTTTTAGTTCATTATCTTTACATATTTCCCATGTTGCATTTTAGTCCAAACTCGTCGATTGGACAATCGTACGGGATAAGTTTCAGAGGCAATTATACGGCCATGATTATTTCAATACAAGGGAGATTGTTTACCTTCTTCCTACATATTTAATACTTGCTGATACACGCACAATATCTATCTATAAACTACTAAACCCTTTGTTTGATTGTTTGTTCTCGTTCACAATGGAGGACGCCATGAAGGATGTTCAGTATTAATTTATAATTGTTAATTTGTTGTAAATAAAAATAATATATATTTCTGTACAGATTTGTTGTAATGTTTTCAATCATAGTAAATCACTCAACAACTATATCGTTCATCACATGCACAGTTTTGTTTACGGGGATATACCGGTTAAAGAAATAGTGGAAATACTTTGTATATAAGAAGATATAACGTGCATCAGAAAAACACTCATTCCGAAAGAGTAAAATTTATTCCCCGAACAATTTTGCACCAAGTGTTTGTCTTATGAAGATTACATCAAGATATAACGTTACTAAACCTTAAGTCTAGAATCTTTATTCTAAGTTTTGATCAAAATCCATTACATTTTTTTTTTAATACTAGAAAATGTTTAAAATTATAGGTTTAAGCTTAAGGGGTTTTCAAATGAAATTAAAATTCAGTGAATTTTACTTAATTCAAATCTGCTGACTATGGATCAATTTTACTGCAAATCGAAAATATTTAGATAATTTAAATAGTATGTCCCATAAAACCTTTTAAAAATTCAAAGAAACTGACATTTGAGGAATATTTATTGATTGATGTCTAATATATATTATTAATATTTACCCCAAGGGATTTCACCCCTTCCACAACCTTTGCACAAAACTAAATTAAACTACATACAACCAATATTACGATCACTTACGTTATGTTCCAAAATCTATAATGATCGGTTAATTAGTTTAGGAGTGTATCCCGTATATAGAAAAATATATCAACATATACAGATACCTAATGTTATATATATACAGTTACATTGTAAACAGCTGATGATCCCCGTGTTAATATTAGATGCTTACGTTAAGGTTTCCTGTTTTTGTTTCACTGTTAGATACTTAATCCTCCTTTTTATTTTATTTTACTTACTATTATATATTTTATTTATTTATGAATTTTCCAACGAATGTTAAGTCTGCACTATTTTGGTTTTAGTTAGTTTCTGTGGGAATTTAAACTGCATTTTCCTTTTTTTTTGTCTTTTTGTTTAAAATAACTCAAAGCTTCTTTAGACTATATATATATATATATATATATATATATATATATATATATATATATATAATGTATTTATGTAAATTTTTATTGGTAATGGTAGCAGTCAGATTTGCCTTTATTTGTATTTCACTTCCTAAGTGATTATGAATGCAGATTTTATTTTTAGTTCCTCTTGACTTGAACACTGTTGAAGCAAATACTGAACATCTATACACAATATAATATTATGTGTATATACATAACATAGTTATACAAATATTAAATAGTCTACAATGCGAACACTAAAACAAATGAAATGGTATTTCAACTGTATTTTGTAGAATGCTTAATATCATAAAGTAAAATATATAAAGCTGATACAATCTTCGAAGTTACAAATCAGTCCACGTATCCTACATAACACGGGGGGTCATCCCCTCCCTCAAGAGAAATTCGACAAATTCGGTTCTGTCAGGAGGTGATAAAATATGTGTTTACTACTCGTTGCAAAATAGTTCCTTTTTAAAATATATTTTCTTTTTCTTTGAAAGTCCATCGTATTTTTATTTGTTATTTTATATATACTTATTAGTATTATTGTATATCAATTTATTTTAAATATACTGTTACTTTTTGCTACTTTATCCTCAAATTAATATAATTTCTTTGTGTTTTAGCAAATCTGATGAACGCTAGTAGCGATACACCATTGATATTGACCTATTTAAAAAGAGCTAATTGATTCAAGTATTATAAGGTTCTAGATTTCAGGTTTAGCTTCATTATATCCCCATTAGAATATTTGTAAGTGAACATAAAAGTAATTCAAATCCGTTTTGTTCGGAAAATGTTATTCTTCTAGTATATATATATATATATATATATATATATATATATATATATATATATATATATATATATATATATATATAATTGAAATAAAAGCCAAATTAGCAATACAAGATTAATTAATAATTTTTTTTTTCTTACATTAATCCTATCGATTACGGAATAAAATTCCCTCTTCAGGGGTGACCAGTATTGAGTCATTTTTTTTTTCATCAAAAAACAAGAATAAAGAAACTTATTTCTTTGTTAATATGATAAACGTCTTTGATGGTACGACGTCATCGCCTTGCTGTTATGAAATGGCGGGTAGGATTACAAAAACCGGTGTCGAACGAGGGATGCGTTGGCACGCTGTCGAGTAATGTGTGTGTTTTTCGTTCAAGTTTAAAGTATTGCATGGAAAGTTAATAAAATTGAAATAAAAGCCAAATTAGCAATACAAGATTAATTTATTTATTTTTTTCTTACATTAATCCTATCGATTACGGAATAAAATTCCTTCTTCAGGGGTGACCAGTATTGAGTCATTTTTTTTTCATCAAAAAACAAGAATAAAGAAACTTATTTATTTGTTAATTTGATAAACGTCTTTGATGGTACGACGTCATCGCCTTGCGGTTATGAAATGGCGGGTAGGATTCAAAAACCGGTGTCGAACGAGGGATGCGTTGGCACGCTGTCGAGTAATGTGTGTGTGTTTCGTTCAAGTTTTAAAGTATTGCATGGAAAGTTAATAAAATTGAAATTAAAAAAAATTAATTAATCTTGTATTGCTAATTTGGCTTTTATTTCAATTTTATTAACTTTCCATGCAATACTTTAAAGCTTGAACGAAAAACACACACATTATATATATATATATATATATAATTAGAATGCCAGATCTCTCTCCAGGACTTCAGTACTTATGTTTACATGCAAGATAGAATGCGAATTTTTCTCGTATTTAAAAGTCCGGTCGTCACGTTGGCTGAATAGTTAGTAAGCTATGGTTCATAATACTTGGACCCCGGGTTCGAATCGTCCGACTGGCGGTAGGGTTACGTAATTCCATACTGGCAAGCGTAGAAAACACGAAACATCTGTGTATGAATATTAAAAATATTTGTTGACTAATAATTGTTGGCTATTTATTATTTACTAGCAGAACTACCCGGCGATGCCCGGGTGCAGAATCAAAAAGCAATGTTTGTATATTCAATTGGTTGGCAGATTAAGTTATCACTCTGATCACTGTTCTCACATCACTTGCTTTTATACTCTTAACAACTCTTATCACCTCATATTCGCAATATTGGAGGTAGTGCACACATGAAAAAGTAGATTACAATCTCATAGCTGAATAGTAAGATTAGTATAGCTTGTTTTATGTACAGGTGGGAGTATTTTGTATACGTGACAATATATATACATGACAATGGCGGGCAGTGACGGACAGTGGCGGACGGTGGCGGAAACTGGCGGGCAGTGTTCACTAAAATGTAAAATCTAAAAGATGCTGACTCATTTCCTGTCTTGAATTATGAGTTAGCTATTTCTTTATAGGGCTGACAGTGGCTGACACTGGCGGACACTGGCGGACACTGGCTGACTGTGGCGGACAGTGGCGGGCAGTGTCCACTAAAATATAGAATATAAAAAATGCTGACTCATTTCCTGTTTTGAATTATGAGTTGGCTAAGCAAAGCCTAGCTTAGTCGCCCTTCTTTTTCTTCCTAGAATTATCGCATTAGAATTTTGAATTCCCCCCATCTACTCCGCATTCTCTCTATGAGTCCATTTCCGATTGAATTTGAGGAAATAACTTGTAGTTTTTTGCGGAAATTACTTTTAATTTGTTTGTTTTTTAAACTACTTGATATAATTGTTTTCTATTTAAATTAATACATAATTAAATTGAAATTAATCTGAGAATAGCTGAAATAATCTATCCCCAGACGAAATCTGCCCCATAGCCTCCTTAGGAGTGAATTTGGAGATTCAGGAATGCACCCATTAACTTTCTTCGGTGAATTTTACATTAGAATACACTTTTAGATTTTATCTAGATTTGCTAACTTTTTTCTATAGTGCACACACACGCATTAACACACATACATACATTTAGTTTTGTATATAAAAAGAAGATATATATTGTACAGAGGGCGACCATACGCATTATTATATGTTCTATACCTTTTGTTTAGTACATTATTGATCATATTAAGTGATTATTCTGAGCGTAATTTTTCATAGCTTTACGTTTCAATTTATGAAATTACAAATCTCTCACTTTATTTTAGTTGATCTTTAATTTTATACACATATATAGCTAGTGGGGTGAGATTTTACCATGTATACTTCGAGTTGTGTAACTTTTGTTGGTTATATCTTCGTTAACTATAGCTTTGCAGATTGTTTTAGTCACCCATTTACCACCTAAGAGGAAGTTGTTGTATTTCTCTACAATTACAATTTATGCTGTTTGTGTAATTTCATTCTTGCAATATTTTAATAGTGCTATAAAGTTAACTTAACATTATGCTTGTTAAACAGCTTGTATAGTAAAGTTGACGAAATGTTTATGTACTTGTTTCGATTGAAAATGAAGCTGATCCAATTAAACAAAACAAAAATGACAACATCTTTAGACTGATAGAGATTGCCAATATTTGCGCGCCTTTGTTAACCCATTTATATATTTCGTAACGTCCCCATGGCTCGTTGAAATTACCCTGCAATCAAAAGGTATAGTTTCCCTTTTCAAAAAGATGATACGCGTTTATTTTGAGATATCAAACGCTTAAAGACTTTTTAAATAAGATAAAATAAATTATCAGCTGAATTCCAATTACAAATAATGTGTTAAACGTATTTCTGTGCAATTTTTTGTTATTTCCCTGGCGACGAGGCCGTAATTGACAAGTGATGAGAATAATCATTGAAGAAATAAAATATATTTAATAAAAACCTTGCACGTAGGGATTTCTGTACAAAGATGGCGGGAGGAAATTTCGATAATGGCCCTTGAGGGAAAGTATTTCAAAATAAGCAAAAGTTACTGTTCAAATAATATTGGAGATAGAGACAGTCGAAAAATCCTTACAAAATGAACGTTCAAAAAATATCAAAAAAATATACTTTTTTATCATTTTAGAAACAAATGTCTGATGTCTTCTCGGATTCATATGCAGCAGTTGACGCAATAGTAGTTTTAGCATTTTGTATTGATCTGTTATAAAGAGGGTGATCCCTGAAAAATTTCACCCATGAAATTCACAATATTTTCTATAATCTAACCATATTTCGCATAAATAAACCTCAGTCTATACCTGACGTGCCCAGCAAGTTTCATTCATGAATATCCAACAGTATTTGTTTTATCGCCGTTCAATGGTATTGGGACACAATACTGATTGTCTTATCAGTAGAAGGTCCTGAATGAGCTGTAACTAATCGGACCATAACTCACCAGATTTCTAAAAGATCACATTTATCAAAACAATCTGCAGACTATTCCTGAACCGAAGAGGGGCATGACAGTCCAAATCAGGGCAGCACCAAAAGATGAATGTGCTAGAAATTAAGACTTTCATCCAATTGTGCTTAGCATTGAACAGCAATACAAGAAAGACTGTATATGAAGGTTTTACTTGATGGAAGGAACAGCGAATTATATGAAGTTGTTACAGCTATCATTCTACGATGGCTTTTATTGCCATACATGGAGTTCGAAACACGATATTAGACGAGCCTCATTTAAATAGACCAATGGAATAATGTAAATACTTTTTTGAAGAGATAAAAGAGGAAGAAGCAGAAAAGTGATGATCTATTATGACATCAAGTTTTATAAAGACTTGCTAATATATATATGAAATTAATGTTGTTTGCTTAAAGCATTGCTTAGTATGTATAGAAAGGTAATTTATAGAAGGCAATACAATGCATAAGTGTAACGGATAACACACAAACTGAAGCAAATTTAGACATATATCTGTGGAATTAGTTTTGCAGTTTCCACCTTTCTATTAATACAATATATATATATATATATATATATATATATATATATATATAATATTATTATTCGTATCTTACTTGCGTCAGTGTGGTTTAATAGAAGTTCCGTATAATATATTTCGCTAAGAAGATTTCCATTCTTCAGATGTGTGTTCAACCTTAATGAAACGTGCATAGGAAGACTGTTGCCGGTGAGGGCTATACGGCAGAAGGTCACAGGTGGTTATATATTTAATAAAATTCTACGTAGTATTTATTTTTTTAAATTGTCCGGCACATTTAACGTTTTGCCCATCATTACTGTGTGCTTTACTATAAAGTTAAACGTGAGAATCTCTAAAATGTTTGACTCCCTGTCTTTCGCGATCGTTAAAAAAATGTTTTATTTATTTTTTCTTCATGATTTGTTCAAATAAAGTTTTTATTAGAAATATTTTTCCTAAATTTAAAAAAGCTGACGGACTATGTAATTGCTGATTAAGCATTATGCAGTACATACACCTGGATCAGGCTACTGCTGGTAGCCTGAATCCCACAGTATTGCGAACGAGGCTTACAGAAAGCCAAAAGTCGATGAGCCTTTAACTGACTTAAACTTTGACGTTCGAACGCACCAAAGGCTACAGATTTTTAATCAACACCGCCTTCAACAAATACCGTTTATCACAACGGGGAGATAGCTTACAATAGAAACTGACTAGAACTAAGCGGCCGGATGGTCGCCGAACTAATCAAATAAATAGATGAAATACGCCAGCTTATATAGAGTCCACATTGTCGTTGATTGGTCAGAAAAACTAATCATTTGCATAACCGGGTGCTGCTCATTTTCTTGTCCCGGATTTCTGCATACAGCCGCTTGTTTGAGATATCCACTGTTCTCTCCCAGCGAAAACACCTCACACAAGTCAACAGTGCTTCAACTAACGTAGGCGACCATCATCACTGAAAGCAGTGAACAATTAATTGTTCGTATGAGTTTCACTACACATTTGTAAAAGTACAATTAAAACCAACATAATACTTAGAATTAAATTAGGTTTGTTTAATAGCAGATTAGTATGCTGTTACTTATGAAGTGTCGGATTGCGTGTATGTCTATAAAAAAAAATCTTATAATGATAGTTCCAGTAATTTCTTTATATTTATTTATTTGGTTGGTTGGATTTTCCTTTTTACGGCACGCCGACAATTTTAATGTTTTGTATACGATTAGTTTGGAGATTAATTTGTTTAGTTTGGCGTATATTTTGTAAACAACTCTTTAAGAAGTACTACTGCTCCGCATCAGAGTTGACTTGGCAGTGATGGCTATTAAGGTGTGCCCCCACACTCCTCAAAGCTCTGAAATTGGGGCCTCAACATGGGATACACTGATTTGATGAATCACAGAAACTGCTATTTTGAAGTCTATTAATCGCATACTTGTCAAATTAGTGTGGCTCAGCTTTGAGAACGCTTTACAATACCCACCATAGTCCGCAGAATGATCACCAACAGAGTACTACTTATTTAAGCATGATAATTCGCAACCAAAAGATTTAATAATAAAGAATACTTCATCAATTGATATGTTTTGTATGCTAAACACAAGAGTTAAATAATTCGATGCTATTTTATTAGTCGACCTTCGTGTAATATTCCTACCTTTAAAACTCGGCCTACCTTTAATACTCTATTTTATTAGTCGGTCTACCGGAACAAATAAAAAATAGATTTCATTGTTAAAATATTTATGAATATTAAAGCAATAATTACAAATTCAAAAACTATGAAGTTGTCATAACATTTTTAATTAAATAAAAAATTATTTTTGATTTAGATTTCTGTTGAAAGTTCTGTGAGCAGATCGGCAGCAATTATATCTGATTTTATTGTCAACAGTTTAGAATCAGCGTTTAAACTAATAGACCAGTCATTACCAGGTAGACTTCTTGCTATAATGGAACTCATATGACGATAGATACTGGATTTAGTAATTATTTGATTGTTGGAAAATGGTATTAGTCGAAATGGATCACATGTTGATTACATTACTCGAACTTTTTATTTTGATTACAAAAAGTGACATTTCATGTGTAACTGGCTTATAATTCTCCGTTGTGTATATCCATAGCAAATGAGTATGTTATGTTTTATTTAGATTTTTCGAACTACTGTTTTCATCTTGTATCTTATTCTCAGAACGTTTCGACTGATGGAACCCCGACATCTTGTCGAACTCGGGAATCTTTTCAGAATTTCGAACAGAACGCTTTTTTTAATCAATGAAGGGTAGGGTGTTCTCGTTCCTTCAGCCATCATCGCGGGTATATTTTTTAAGTAAATCTTAATGATATTCTTACTTCGATGTACTGACGATTGAACCTTAAACCCTCAAAAGACCGTCGCTTAGAACTGATTATAGCTTTTGTGCCGCCGTACATTTCAACAAGTCGAAAGTTACTTGGCAACAAATATAATCAGCGCAACTATAAATGCAGGTTATTATTTAATATTAGATATTTAGAGATTACGTGTGTAATCTTTTAGGTATCTATTGACACGCTAGTTCGGTACGTCTACCTATATGGGTTATCTTCTGTATATGTGACACAACTGAAGCTACTAATTAACTGTTTCACATTTTTATGTCAGGAAATAGGGTTTGGGACTTGGTTTGTAATATTACATTTTTTGTTTGTATATATAATATAAGCCGACTTTGATAATTTCTTGTTACATTTCGCTAAATCCCCCCTGCTCTAAGAAGGGGTTAACGCTTGGGAAGATGGTCTCATGATAACAGAATAGATACTACATTACCCCCGTAAAAAGAAGGAGGTACTTCATGGGATGATGGTATCATAACCACAGAACAGATACTAGAAAGATAGTCTCATGACAACATATACTAGATTACCTCCTCCTTAATAGAAGTAATAGTTTCGAATTCAGACAAACAGATAGCAAATGTCTATTAGTAATAAGTTATATTTGTAATAATTGATGAGGCCAGCGTGATGATTATTACTTTAACTATTCATTTGAAATGTATTGGTTACTTATTATTCTTCGTCATTACCAGAGATGCAGGGTTCGATTAAATTCACGTTTGATACGTAATCATACAAGAGATTGTTGGTTTTCCCAAGCGGCTAACACTTTTAACGGCACGAAATCGCTAAACGATCTCGAAGGGACGCCATATCAAAAGTTAATTTTTAAAAAGAAAGTAATTATGAATAGAGAGAGAGAGAGAGAGAGAGAGAGAGAGAGAGAGAGAGAGAGAGAGAGAGAGAGAGCGAAAGGCGGAGATGCAATGGTGCATATACGCACAGAGGAACATAGAAGAGAGCGAGAGAGACACGTCGTGGTAGACACATAGGAAAAGAGTCGAACACATTCTCTTATTCAATATCTGAGACTATTAACTCCTTTCTGTGTAGAACTCGATTCTATGTTGTTTTTGTTTTTTAATACACCTTGCGCTCGGAATTCTTTTAAACGGTTTTAAATTGGTTCGTCCCGTTCTAATTGATTTGAGTGATAAATATTCCGGTTGCGTCCGTGTATTCTTCACGGATATCAATTTCCGAGTCGATGAAATAATTCTATTGGATCGTTCGCGATCGGTTTAATGCATTCTGATTAATGTGTCGAGGCAAAGCGTAAGTGTAGCTAAGGAAGCCGATCGCATTTTCTACCCCATGATCTAGCCACATTTATTGAAAGGTAGATTTATTTACATATAACGAGGTATCGAAATTAAGATTAGGATTGATATGAAATTCACGCCAGTCCCAGAGTCCGAGGATCGAGCTCAGGTCAAATAGGAAGTTTTTTGTAGGTGTAGGTCGTTCTAAACCAGTGGGATCACATCTTGTATCTTTGTCATCAAAATGTTGTTAGCCATTTTCAATTGAGTTATATCATGTTTCATCTATGCGTATGGTATTGGATTATTCGGAGTACTGTTCTCATCTCGGATGTTATTCTCATACTGTCTCGGTCGATGTAATCTCCGATCTTCTTCAGATGCAACTTCTTCAAGTGTATACCCCCATAATCTGGCCACATTCATTAAAAGGAAGACGTATTTTCATTTAGTTATAGAAATTAGGATTGGCATGAAATTAACACAAATAGCCGGGGATCGAGCTTAGGTAAAATATGAATTTTTTAGGGGTGCGATTGGAGTGGTGCTTTCGTTCTGAGCAATGACCACATCTCTCTTAAGGTTTGGTATATATTTTTCATCAAAATATTGTAAGCCATTTTCAGCTGAGTTATATCATGTTTCTTCTATATAAATCTATCTAGCTAAGTTTTTGTGAACAAATCTTAGCCAAGGTAGCCAATCGCCCCCATAATCTAGTCGCATTTATTAAAAGACTTATTTACACATAACTAAGTATCAAAATTAAGATTATGGTTGATTTGGAAATGTACACAAGTTCTAGAGGCCGGTGGTTGAGCTCAGGTAAAATACAGAAGATTTTTTCAGGGCGGGGTCTTTCTACCCAGTCATAGCTGACGGAATGAGAGCAATCTACCCTGTGGATTAGATGAAGGGTCCAGTTCGAAATTCCTGAGTTCAATATAAACATATTCGAGTTCGGAAAGATTCACCTGAAAAGGGTGAAAGGTTACATCGGTCGAAACGTTATGTGAAAATGGACAGCGTATATACTTTACTGAAAGTACTGCAGCAGATAGAGTTGCAAATCCACCTTCAACCACTCTAACAACTTTCTTCAAATTGTGTCAAACAGATATTTTTGCATGTACACTTTTGTATAGAGAAGTTCCACTATATTACACCTGGGACACTAAAACTAAGGTCTTCAAGCGACGGTTACAGTGTAAGCCAGTTCCAGGCTATCCGTGCGTTAAAAGAAAATAAGTTTTGGGCAGGGTATACACCGTGCATCCAAATTATTTTGACTGCTTCTGTTTGAGACTGCTTCTCCACAATGTTAGAGGTTCACAGAGCTTTAATGACCTAAAAACGATCAATGGTCAAGTTATGACTACATTCAGGGATGCATGTAGTGCACATGGACTACTTGAGGATGATAACCACTGGGATGCTACATTACAGGAAGCATCTATATCTGAATCTGCAGACAATTTGAGACATTTCTTTGCCATCATGTTGACATCATGTGCAGTGTCTCATCCAAAACGACTTTTGGATGCACACAAAGAAGCTTTTAGTGAAGATTTCCTTCTTAGGAAACACAATCAACAGCCTGAAGTTGATATAACATTTTTAGACGACATCTTCAATATGGCTTTAGTTCATATCGAAGATATGACTTATAGGATGAATGGTAAAACACTGACAAAATTGGGTCTATCCTCACCTAATCGATCTAATACCCATCCGGTCATTACTGCATGGACGCGTGAAATTAGTTATCAACCTCATGAGCAAGCATCAATTGTTCGAGATGGTATCGCACAACTAAATAATGAGCAAATTCTATTTTTTGTACTGTAGTTAATAATGAAGAAGATCAGCAAGGTGGCCTTATATTCCTTGATGCACCCGGAGGTACTCCTGGTGGTAGGACAGCTCACTCCACATTTAAGTTGCCATTATCTAACAAAAGATGCTGATCCAATTTGTCAAATAGAAAGAGGGTCAGATTCAGCCAAAGGCTGTACAATACCCTACAGAATTTTTAAATTCATTAGAATTGCCTGGTATGCCAACACACAGCTGAAAGCTGGATGCTAAATTATGTTACTCCGGAATCTTGATGCTCCAAAGCTATGTAATGGAACGAGACCGTGTTAAACGCATGCAACCTCATGTGATAGAAGCTGTAATACTAACTGGTGTGGCAAGGGGCAAACTGACATTCCTTCCGAGAATACCTATTATTCCGTCAGATTCTGCAATAAAATTTAAAAGGTTTCAGTTCCTAGTTACATTGTGTTTTGCCATGACAATTAACAAGTCCCAAGGACAATCATTGGCAGTGGTGGGTCTAAACTTGACTTCACCTTGCTTTAGCCATGGGCAGTTTTATGTAGGATGTTCAAAAGCTTTGTACGAATAACTTTTACAACTATAAAGGAGACATCTGTTGGAACAAACACAAGAACGCTAGGGCACAGCTCCGTGTTAAATTCTATTTTAATTACCGAAATTACTTCCAGTTAAATTATTTATTTTCTGAATCTATTTATTTAACTTAAAAATTAAAATCAGGCTGTTATATTTCCCCGGGCAACGCCGGGACACGGGTCCTACTTGTTATTTATATTTTTAGAATACATTGCTCTTAGTTAACCAGAATACATTGCTCTCAGAATGCATTGCTATTAGATTGAAATTTCATATTGAAAATGGAAATATTACTCCTAAAAAGTAATTCTACTGGGAGAGGGGCCATTACTCTCCGAAAACACCACTCCAAGAAATACAAAAAGGTCGAAAACGTTTACAAATATAGAAATTTCTTATTCACACTACTATATAATATAAGATCGTTGGCCCGCAAACTCGAAAAATTAGATCAATTCCCGAAAAAACAGGAACTGCCACTTATGTTTAACTAGCAAAAACTAACTGCACTCCGGGCAGCAATTACTGAGACAGTAGTTTTTTTTTACAGAAACAGGAAATAATTTCTATTTCATATTTTGGTAATTTGGAGGAAAACAACAAACATATGACTGTTGTAGTGTTATTTGATATATTCCAATGTTTGGGAAATTTACTGTGCATGAACATAGTTAACAAAAAAGTTCATTGGTATGGTCTTTAAGATATTCAAAGTCGAGGAATTTGATTTTGTTTCAGCATAAAAATTAAAATGAATTCCCCATTAAAAACTGGTTATGTAATAACATTAACAAATAAAGGAGTGGGACGTCGATTGGTCAAATAAAACAATTTCATATTACTGAGTATTTCAAACTGGTTACTTTGTGCCTTTCGCCTTTATTATTAAAGACAGAAAAAAAGACTTAATGAATAGGAAAAAACAGTTATCATCATCACTATCATCAGGTGTTCAGGGTATTCACACGTATTCGGCTCAAAAGTATAATCTCATTATTTGGGCATATGGATGGCTGAGGGTGTCAATCTACAATAACACCCAAACTTTCAATATTTTTATTTACGCCTTAAAAATCAGATATTTAATTAGCCAAGTTTAAAGAAGTAATTCATTTAATTTTCACGGGAAAGGTAAACACAACTAAACGAATCGATTGTTTAAAATTTAAATTTAAAAAAGGGATGTATAGTTAAAAAAATAAGATAACGGAAATAAAGTATAGTTAAATTTTGCTTCTTTAGGCGATTACATGTGAAGAGTGAAGGCGGCGGAAGAGAATTAGAAAGAAATAATTTGGCAAAAGAAATTATTCACCTTGCAGGACATTGTTTCGATTTTTTGTCATTTTTTGTTATCACTTTAATTAATTACTGATAATATCAACAAAACTATTTGGTTGAATGGGTCGCATTCTCAGTCTGTAGAAAACCGGCCATAAATATCAGGAAAAAACATAAATATTCATTAACACACGTGTGTTGACGAATAAGGAAACACGAAAAAGTGAGTTTTGACAAAGATAAATGAAATAAACATTTACTATAAGTCCCAAAACAATAGAATGAACTAATCGTTATACAAATAAGGGCTCTGTGAAATACACAAAAGGGTTTACTTACATTGGACGCCATTTGAGTTCTTTTGTAGGAGCCGACGAGAGCATGACTTCATTCCACGAACTCAGCCAACGAAGGAGTAAGGACATCACAAGAGTTCTCAAAAGCTCGCGAGAACTGGTGCAAGTCATGTGTTTTCCAGAATCACGAATGAGACTTGATCCGATTTCTCTGAATCTCTCAAGAAATGAAATCCTATTCAAGGGAGGCAACTCTGTCGTCCCTACAGTACCATCTCCATAGCGGGTTCAGGAAATCGAAACAAATCCCATGCTTAATTGCCCTTTACAAATGGATATTAAGGGAATGAGGGAGAAACCTGTGCACTCAAGAGAAATGGGGCAATACAGAGAAAGCATCAAAACAAAACATGGAAACATACAACTATGGAGAAAAAGAAAAAATATGTGTCCTGCGGGGAAACATTTCTGGAAATGGAATTTTTTTTGACGTAAACCATTTGACAATCTGGCCAGATCTAGTTACAGTCTGTGTTTCCGTGTCAGGTTCTACTGGAGATGCGGAAATTGCTGGAGTGTCTACATTTAGCCAGGTAGTGTCCAGAAATGTTTAGGTTGGTGTCTTAAATGCGTACCATGAAGTACTTTTTTGTCTTTTTAGGATCTTGAATAGTCCTCTGTAGGATGGCTGCAAATTATGTGTTTAGCGAGATCCCGCACAACACATGTGTGCAGGTTTGCATGATCTTAGGCACATAAGTAGGTCTCAGGGTATGTGCCGGAGGGTTATAAGCGAGTTTTGCTATCATTGTGGGTAGCCGATCCCCAACTTTTTGTAGAGGATCGAAGAAGAACTGTCGGGGAGGTCGGAGTGTAGTGCCATCTCTGCACCTGAACACTTCGGGTTGTCCTTCACTGCAATGCAGAGTCCCAGAAGGGCTAATGGAAAGTTCTCCAGCCAATTTGACGGATCCATCATGCCTCTTAAGGCGTGTTTTGTGTACAATAGAATCAGTCCACCAACCCGTTCAATTCGGGTTGTATGCTGTAGTCCTCACTCTTTTGCTTCCTAACAATTTCATCAGTTGGCAAAAGAGGCATCAACTGCTACACACAACTCCTCACCTGGAACAACATGTGACAATTCAAGTGCATGGAACAATGTAGCTTTAACCGATTGAAAAGCTGCTAGTGTAGGCTCAGATAGAACTATGTCGCAATTCTTAACATTAGTTAACATATCTGTAAGTGGGTTTACAGTCTACGCGCAATTGGTAGGAATCTACGGTAAAAACTGATCATCATTAAGAACTGCCTCAATTTCATCATGCTATCCGGTATGGGGAATTGTGATATAACTTTAACTTTTAAAGGGGCAGGGGAAATCCCAGCAGCACACAGGCGGGATACCCGGGAAAATGATCTCTGATTTCCTAAACTACTTTTTGATGGACAGATAATGCCCAGTTCCATCATTTGGTTTAATTCACCTTCGCTATGCCTAATTCATACGGTGACAGTCTCCGGAGGGGGGGGGGGGGCTATGCAATAGCAAATAAGACAATCAAATTATAATCAAATAGAAGCAAGCAATTATTTATTTTAGACTGTTGAAAAATATAATTATGCAAATTAGATAAACAACAACTTTTATTTGCAAGTTTACTTGACTATAAATAGAGTATTTCAAAAGATATGGTGTATTATTTATTTAAATTAGTGTAACTAGTTTTAATATGAATATTGTTCGGATGAATACGAAAATTTTTCGCATTTATTCATTACGATATATGTATCGAAAATATAATCCTGGCCAAATATATATATATATATATATATATATATATATATATATATATATATATATATATATATATATATATATATATGCATTATATCATGACGGTTTTGATAACTCCTGGAGGGAACCCCACTCCCTGGTGTCAAGCCACCTTATTGCTGATTGTCATTCAGGGGAGTTTACCATAGTCGCCACGCTGTGGGTTGGCGACGCTATTTGCCCATAGCTAGGTGGACACATACAGCGCCTGCTATTCCCAGATGGTCACCCATCTGCTACTGACCAGGCTCTTTGTCACTTAATCGGTAATCAAACGGAAATCGGTGTGCCAACGTGATTATGCGGTATTATACATTATGTATATATATAGTGTATCTATGTATATATATATGTATATATATATAGTTTATGTACGTATAAATATTTACATATATATATATATATATATATATATATATATATATAGTTAGTGTATATATATGGTGTATATATGTACATTATATATGTATATTCATAGTGTACATTTATATGTATATATATATATATATATGTATATATATATATATATATGGTAAAATGAAAAAGTAAAACCAAAAACTGGATGTTTTTTATGTGTACATCAACGTTTCGTCTTTATTTATAAGACTTCATCAGGATGATGATATAGGGAAAAGATATCATGCAAGCACAGATACATGTAGGGTAGACATGTTGGGAAGAAAAATAAAATAAAATGAAAAATAATGGCAGCGTCTTGCTGGACGTCCGTACTTGTTAGAGAATGAAAATGAGTGGGAGAAAAAGGGGAAGGGTGGAGGGAGCAAGGACTACTGTGGCTGGCGATGAGAGAAAGAGGTGGGGGATGAGCAGGGGTAAAATGGATGGCAGAGAGAGATTGGAGGAAGAGGGGGAGGGGGTGTTTGACCAGATGGCTGTGGTCGAGATTGAAGGGGAAGAGTGAGTTCCCTGCATACACCCCCCACACACAAACATTCCAACTCACTCTTCCCCTTCAATCTAAATATTTTTAAATCAATAAAAGAATGTTACTTTCTGAAATGTATTTATTTTAAATTGTAGTTATTAGTCGACGGTGAATTAGATTTTGAAACAATTCATTTACAAAATTGGTAAAGTCATTTTTTTACCTCAGGAAAATAAAAGTTAATCACTAAAACCATCTTTGCTAATCAGTCGATTTCATTTTTTTAATGTATTTGAAAGTGATAACATACTTATGAATACGAAATGTGTAATAGTAATTGGTAATCATTATTTTAATAGCAACACTATTTTGGTATAACTTCGAAAATCCGACAAGATAAGTGTATATGTTAGAGATATGTGTGTGTGAAGATATTCTATTATGCGCAAATGAGGTTAGTTCTATACGGATTGTCAGTTCATTTTTATATGTGTTTGATATAAAAAAAATCATTATTAATAATTAGTATATTTTTATAGCAACTGTGTATATCAGTTTTTTGTTTTATTTATCAGCTAGTTGTCTCAGTATAATTATACTACCGGAATAATAGAATTATTCTACGATGAAGCTGCACGGATGCAAAACCGACAAGTTGAAAATTTGAGACCAAACTCTTAAACAGTGTCGATGTGCGGATCAAATGTGTCTGCTGCAAAGAAGAAAAAAGATAGTCAGTCTCATAAGGCGAAACAGTGAATATCGTATGATTCATAGCTGACCAGCCATAACTCGCTGACCTTGACTCCAGCTGGACTCATGTGAATAAGGGAGCTCTCTTTGCTCCGGGTTTAAAGGGTCTTTTTCTTTGCTCTGTCAGCGTGTTTGAGTTGGCAATGGTGTAACTCTTGACAGTGCATTTGTGAATAGAGGCTAAATAAGAACAACACTAGGTTGGGTTTTGGGTTCTACCCCCCTTTCCCACCACAACCAACCCCATCACAGCCAGACAACGCCGGTTTCCAAAGAAACGGCTCGTGAATATTAGCTGTGGATGTAAAGCTCCCGTGAGTATTAAGAAAATTATGAAGGCGGATCAAATATGTGCGATCCGATAACTGATGACTAGTCGTGTTTGTGATTGGGGAAAACAACGAATTAGTTTCGAAAAGCAAACACTAATTCGAGATAATAAAATTATATTTATGCATGTGTGTGAATTTGAAGGAATTGAGAGTTGAAGAGAAAACGAAAGAAAGCTGTGAATAAAATGATAGGTAAATATATATGAAGGGATTAACATAGAGCGAGATATATACATATGGAGAGATTCAGATATTTAGATAAAGATCAAGAGATTTGAAACTAAAGATTAAGATAGATAAATTTGGAGAGATTGAGAGGGAAAGATTTGGAGGGGCAGATTTAGAGAGAGATTTGGAAACATTTAGAGGAGTATATATAGAGGTATTAAGAGGGGTATATATAGAGGGATTTAGAAAGAGCTATGGAGAGATTTAGAGAGAGATATGAAGGAATATAAATAATTATTTATATATTAGTAAAAAAAATAATAAAATAGTATAAAGATAGTTAGCTATGTTTACTCTGTATTGATGCATAAATGGTAATTGTTATTACTTAAACAAATATTGTTAATTTTTCTTGAATATTTTCTAGCAACGCTGTGTGCATTTTTGAAAATTCTGGGGTGAATCCTTATCAGACCAAATTTGTATTTACGATAAATTGTGCCACAATTTTGTTTCAAAATGTTACTCTTGAAATAAGATTGGATCTACCTGCTACGTTTAATACGGAACTCCTCTTTGGATCGTCTATAGTAGTATTTCCTAACCATTTTTATCACGGATCCCTAAATCTATGGATCCCATTAAACAAGAATACATAATTTTTAAATGTAACACCAGGTTTAATATTATCAGTCATTATATTTATGTACCGATGTATTTCTTAAATATACTGTCCGGTGTTCTTAACATAAAGTTTGTTACAAATGATATTACAAAAGCTATGAATATAAAAACACAGAATATTTATTAGATAGGATGTATGTAAATGTTATATATATTTTCCAGATTATAATTACTTGGATCACAAATACAACGCTGTCAGTTCCACTTTAATTTGATTCGAAAATAAATAAACTGTGACACACCTGTTATGCAATTCTTCTTTCATAAATAAAAACAAATTAATTCTCTTTACTTCAATATTATCTTTATGGATAATATAGAAGTAAAGAGAATAATAATTTTGCTGTCTAATTTACATAAGTACTTACGGTGTGTATGAACGCACGATATGAATTAGCTGAAAAGAAACTGGCATTCGTTTTCGAAAAGCTCACAGACATTAAGAAATGTCAGTGTGGTTGAATAAACATATTAAGAGAGGCGGGAGAAATACATAGTTAAGTGAAAGATGGGTGAGTTGTTATATCAATAAAAAAAATTACAGCTAATTAGAAAAAGTACAATAGAATATTTTACAAGCATAACTCAATCGCAGAACTAAGGGAGATTTTAACATATTTTCTGTGTCATTACAGAATATAAGAAAGAAAAGCGTAGAGGAACCAACATAAATTAACTTAGTGTTAGTATTATAATATCTAATCTATTATCCTTCATAGACGTCGTTTAATAAAAGTGAGTGTAAAAAATTGGATAAGACACTCAATTCGGTAATGATATGTAAGATTCAAAGTTTTTCCATTCTATAAACGGCAATTGGCTTTTTGTGTGCGCGTGTTCA
>OY744531.1:59029699-59057199 GCA_963556195.1 Sepiola atlantica
AAATAAGCTTATATATATACTAGATAAAATAGGCTTCCTCTGGTCAGATGTTTGCTAATAAATATTACGGACGACCATATAGAACATTGCACACAGACACCCAAAGATAAAGAGGGTAATGCCTGAGAGAATAGTATCATAAAGACCAAACATTCTACACTACTCTAAAATTAGGAGGTAATACATACCAGGGTGGTCTCAATAAACGAGAACAGATTCGGCACTGACCCTCTTAAATTGAGCATAAACAGTTACGTATATTATACTTTCGATTTCAGACGGTAGATACTAAATCTCCAGTAATGTATATATATATATATATATATATATATATATATATACATGTATACAATGTATATATACAATGTATATAATGTTAATATATATAGATATAGTATATGATCTATATATATATATATATATATATATATATATATATATACATATATATACATGTATACAATGTATATATACAATGTATATAATGTTAATATATATAGATATAGTATATGATCTATATATATATATATATATATATATATATATATATATATATATATATATATATATGAGTATTTTTATTTCCACAGACATGTACAAAATCTGCGACACTGGCATGTCGATGTTATCGATCAATAGCTGTTATAAACTGAAATCTCATCAGGCAGAGTTAAAATCCGATCTTAACCTTAGATCATATTTGGATAAATAGATAAAAAGAAAAGAAATTTGAAATTAAAATTTGGAAATCACGTGGTTGGGACCGTTAAGAATCAAAATTAAAAAATAATATGAAAAATAATATAAAATATAAAATATAAAATAAAATAGAACAAAAAGAATTAAAAAAAGACGAAGAAATATATATAGAGAGAAATAATAGATAGATAGATAGATAGATAGATAGATAGATAGATAGATAGATAGATAGATAGATAGATAGATAGATAAAATGAAATAGAATAAAATAAAATAAAACGGTACGGAATAAAATAAGAAATAAAATCATTTAGGACAGAGGGAAGGGAGAGGATAAGGAAGTGGGTGATAGAGAGGAGGAGAGGGTAAAGAAATGGGGAAGGGAGGAAAGGAAGACACATGCGATGGAACGTGTCAAAATCAGTCTAGGGTCATTGTCAGGCTCGTATCTTAATTAAACGTCTGGTTATCAGTTTTAGTCGGCGAGATGGGCGTGGTAGTGTGTGTGTGTGTGTGTGTGTGTGTGTGTGTGTGTGTGTGTGTGTGTGTGTGTGTGTGTGTGTGCGTGTGTGTGCGTGTGCGTGTGTTGGGGTGGGGATTGTTAATACATTGGGCAACTAATTTTCTTTTTTAATTCTTTGTTTTTTACTGTCTTTTTTAGGTTTTTTAATTCATATTTTTTATTCTTTTAATATTCATATTATCCCTATGGATATATAATAGATATATAAATGGGAATTAAATTGTGTAATTAAAAAATAACTATTAAGAATATTAGATTATTATTTTTATTTAACTAAGTAAAAGAGAAACAAAGATACAAACAATAAATATATCAAGTATAGAAAAGTCTGCAGTATGTCCTCCTCCTTAATCGCAACTATTTGTTAATCTGAAGGATTGTATGAATTAACTTCCGAATCCGAAAGCAACAAGACTCGGCGGTTGCATGCGAAGTCGGAGAAGGTCTGGCCCGAACACACAAACGCATGGAGCAGTAGCAACGTTGTCATTTTCAGTCTACTGATTTGCGCTTCGCAGCTCGACACGTCTTTGCTTGCCACACGCTACAGCAAATACGATAAGAGGAAGACGGAGTATGATGCCTTTTTACGAGAGCTCTGTGGGTCCGGTTGCGGCCCTAATACGACTGGATGCCAAACTTGTCCGCTACGAGTGGCTCTGCCAAGAAACAGAGTTCCAGACGGCATAGCTCAAACACTACCACGTTGCGATCGTCCTTTACCACAGCGAGGAAGGGTTGGATTTTAGAGAGTGTTGTTACTGTTACTGTTGCTGTTTGCTGTTTGCTTTTGGAGCGATGCAAACAACATTGAGAAAGAAACAATCAAACGATGCCGTCATCTGTTATTCTGGCAGGTATTGAACGTTGTTGAATTGGCGTCCAGTCATGACAACGACTTCCGGTTATTACGTGCTCTGGTTCATTTGTAAAACGAGTAAATCTATGCGCTTCTTTTGGAATAGAGATGACATTCCCGAATATGAGGACGAACATGTATGAATATAAATACGAAATAATATATGTTACAGGTAACACACTATCATCTTTGTTGTCGCCTTATATAACGTTTATAATAATACGCGAAACTAATTTATCGCCCGACCACTTTTGTAAAGATGGGATCAGTAAAGAAAAATTGTTAATAATCTGATGTCGTTAAGGTAAACAATTCCGATTTTACTTATTTCAAAATAAATCGTCCCAAAATAAAATTTGGTCGACTTAAACAGTACAATTGTTATATTTATCTGACAATTGTGTTTACGGTACGAAGACAGAGAATATTTATTCTGTTACAAAAGAATTACTACAATTTAAAATAAAGAAAGAAAGAAGAGAAATATTCGTTTAAATTATTTAAAGAAGATGTAGCGGAAAATGGCAATTATTTTTCGGAAAGAATCGTCCTTTTTTATTAACAAATGTATGTCAGTATAAATGCTATTATCTTAAAAGGGATATTATTATTAACGGTAAATTATACGTATTGATGTGAAAGGAATTGTGGAATTCCAAAGGGACAACGCTAGTCATTATTATTGCTTTTTTCTGGACATATTATTGTTTATTCTTATATTTAGCACGCATTGTGCCTGGCTTGAAAAAATAATTTATACAATCCATACAATGCTTCAAACAAACTACACTACACAACTCCCTGATATATATATATATATATATATATATATATATATATATATATATATATATATATATATATATATATATATATATATATATATATATATATCCTCTTACTACAATTAATTCAGTACGGTTTCAGAATTCGTATCCGAACAAACGTTTTTTTAGAAGTTGATTTATGTCATTGTTATTATTAATATTATTGTTATATTTATTTATGAAAAGAAAACGCATAGACTGGATTCTTTAAAAAGTGACTTTTTTATCGTACGATGTATAGTTAATAGCGGGAGGCCTTGGAAATCTACGCTTGTATTCTTCATCCATCTTGATGACTTATTGTTAATGATAATATTTCGTTTGAAATATTACATGTATGTAAAGTTTAATAATGTTAACAAAATATTGTCTCTTTCTTCTCCGGTAAAAATAATTGTCATTTTCAATTAAATATTCTTCAAATAAATAAAACGAATATTTCTTTCTTTTTTCTATGTATTGAAAAATGTAATAATTGAACTTTTTACAACAAGAAATATTTTTCTTTGCCCATCCACTACTTGGAATTCTTGAAACAAAACAAAAATAATCAATGAGAAAACATTTTAAAAAAAAATGATACTATTTTTTTATCTGCATTTAATGAATTAAATGTTTTCTTCGAAATGAAGTAAGTTTATATATTTTAACACACGTGTATTATGTATACGAACTAGCGGAGTATGTGGAAATTCCACGCTTCATTTATTTATCTATTCCGTTTTAAATAATATATTTATTTGAGGTTTTAAACTATTACGCAAAAATTGTATGTTTCTTCTCCGGTACAAATAATTGGCAGTGTCAGTTGAATATGCTATAAATAAAATAAAACGAATATGTTTCTTGTTTATTTATTGAAAATTGTAACAATTTGTATCTTTTAGAACAGTACAGATACTCTTTCTTCTTACCGTTAAAAATAATTGGCAGCTAAATATTTAATTTTAAATAACACAAAGGTGTTAACCTTTTTCATTTAATTGTTATATTTTCATAATTTAAATCGTTTCAAAATAGCTAAATATACTTTAAATAGATAGAACGAATCTCAATTTAAAAATTGCTTTTTTGCATTGACTTTTCGATGATTGAGTGATCCTATCATTTACAAAGCTGCTGATGACATACGCACGAACATGAAACTGTCTTAGCGTATTATTATATAGGTTAATATTATGTTTATTCTCCATGTTCGTACGAATTCCATCCCCAGTCATCATCCAGCTGAGTAATATAAATCGAACGATGATGACAATGATTTCTACAAATAGACCTCCTTGAAAAGCGTTCGTTCTTAGCCGACGTCTATCCAGATATAAGAAAGTGATAATAAAGTCTACTGATCTGTTTATGTGTGATCGATGATCGTGGCATACAAGGTTGATTTTTCACGTCGCTAAACACCCACGTTTACATCGATGGGAATTTTCTGTTGTACAACACGTACACATGCGATCACATGTGTACGTGTTGTACAACAGAAAATGGTGAATGCTAGTTGAGACAGATATGTAGAGTGAACGGTGAAGATGTAGAGAGCCACATCTAATACATAAAAAGAAGTTAGTCAGATACTCCAAGTTAGACAGCGATAACTTGCTTCCTAAAAAATGTATATTTAATTCTGAATAGTCAGTCAATTTCCTACATTTTCAGTATGCGTTCTCCAAATAAAGAATTTTGCTATTAAAATCCATTTGATTTCTTTCGGAAACAATTCACCGGTTACTTTCATTGGATAATCAACAGTTTGGTCAAGGAGAAAGTGTAGTAGGTGGTCTGATACTACAATTCATCTTTTATGTCCTCGGACAGTTAAGCAGAATTTGTTTTTTTTTACTCTGCAGCAATTTTTCGGGTGGTTCTAATCTGGAGCTGCTTCCAGATCAGGCTGTCTGAACACACCGGCTTCCTGACTTAAAATGCACCAAACATTGATGTGATTGTGTTTTTTCCTTTCCCAAAACTAAAAACAAAAACACTGTTTTCCTCTACAGAACAACTGAACCAAACACCATGAATAAATATTTGAAGATATAAAGAACTTGAAGCAAAAATTTACCAAAATGATCTGATTCGGCATTAAATAACCGGAAAAGGGTTCATATGCCGTAAAACAAACCAACCAAACCAAACAAATCCGGAGTAACCCTTTTATGGAAACTGTAGTTTCCTCACATAAAAAAAACACCCTGTGTCTAACTATGCTCTCCAGGTAAGTGAATAAGGACATAATTAGCCAATGAAATCACTGTATTTTAACTAGAAAATTAAAATTGTCGTTCAAAATGGCGTGGTAGTAGTTATTCCAAGATTTCATTTCATTTACACAACACACACATACTTTCAACAGCTTGAGTAGGTGCGTTCGTACAAGTCGCGGTTACGGCCTCGACAATCAGTCCCACAGATGGTGGGTCGCTGAGTTGTTTGCTGTCCCTCTGTATGGCTCTGTTTAGACCCGGAATAATACGGGGTTTAGGCTTGAAAAGAAGAGTACACAAATATCATAATTTATTCCCAGTCAACTCCGGTAGTGTCTGATAATCTAAATGAATAAGTACGAACTTTTTTCCATCTATCCTATAAAAATCAAAACGCTTTATACTTATGTAATTCTATTATACAATATAATATTTTTAAATACCGTATGTGTAGTAATCTCCAAACACATAAAAGAGCTATAGGTATTCCCCATTTGCTTAATAAGTTATAAAGAGTTTCTAATAAATTAATATTCTGTAATATACATTTCTAATTGTTATTGCCAAATTTACTTATATGTACGCGATCATTTTAGTCGATAGTAATATTATTATTATTAATAATAAAATTAATTAAAGCAATTTAATAAAAAAAAACAGATAGCGCTTTAAAAACGTTATTAGATTAAATGTTCAAGGGATATAATTTACATGAAAACTTCCGGTTAAGCAAGTAGTAATGTCGCTGAGATGCTGGAACAGATACTACACTTTGATCTTGGACAAAATGCTAAGGAACAATAAAAATGTCATATTAGCGTCCTCCTAGAAATGACCGACTCCTTTTTAATGGGGTGGGGAGAATCCTCCTAGGTATGCATCCTCATTAATTGTATAATTTTTTTATCAGGGGTGGATAGTGTTGTACTCATTCTGTTGTCATAAGACTGTCCTCCCAGAAATGACTTTCTTTTTTAAGGTTGTAGGGGGATCCTCCCGGGTAATAGATCTCCCTCTGGGAGGGGTCAATGTGTTATCTGTTCTGTTAACATGAGACCATATTTTTTTTTGGGGGGGGGGGCAGGAGGCAGTGTATTATCTGTTCTGTTTTCATGATATCATATTCGAAGGAATCATCTTCTTTTATGGCTGATACTGTCGAGTATTACCTTCTTTTTTAAGTGGGTATGTAACATCTGTTCTGTTATAACATCCTACCAGAAACTACCCCGCTTTGGGGGAGGAGCAGTGTAGAGTACGTTCGTCCATCATTCTACCGTCTCCCCAGGCATTACCACCTCATTTTGGGCGTAGAATGAATCCTTTCAAGCTGTACCTCCTCCTTTGGAGGTAGTGTAGTGTATTTTTATTTCTCATGATAGATTCCTCCCAGACATTAGCTCCTCTTTGGGGGGGGGCAGTATATTATACGTCCGTTCCTCATGATACAATTTTCCCAGGATTACCGTCTCCTTTTTAGGGAGGGGGTAATATAGTAGCTGTTCTGTTGCCATGATATCATCTTCCCAGGCATTAACTCCTCCTTTTGGGAGGAAGCAAGTAGTGTAGTATATGTCCGTTCGTCATAATACTATCCACTCGGTCATTACCTCATCCTTTGAAGGTCAGTGTAGTATGTGTTCGATCACCATGATATCATCCTATCAGAGAGAGCATATATTTGATATTACATTATATTTTTTAACAATTTTCTTAAGTATTAAATCAATATTCACGAAAAATAATTTTTTTCTCTATGCAATAGTTTTGTCCATAACTGCAACGTATCCGTGTAGGAAGGTGTCGTTATCTCAACAATAGCTTGTGGTATAAACATGATATTTTCAGCATATTTCATTCTACCACACAAATAGAAGCTGATATTTTAGAATGTTACAATCTCAAATATCATTTAATAGCAACGAGTTAATTAGGAGGAAAAGGCATGACCAACTGTGATTGCTTGAACTGAAAACACCAAGAAGAAACCATAGCCAAAATTTGGTAAATCTTGAGATTAACAAATCACTGATACAAATATACTGCGTATTATATGTGTGCTCTTTAAGAGGAGCTGGGTTATAACATGTACCTCTTTTACTAGCAATACATTATAAAAAAGGACATGAAAGACGAACCAACAAATATTTATTCTTTTCTTAATTTTCTTTCTTTAGTTAGTATTCGACGCGTGTAGAATGTTTTCGGTTGTTATTTTCTTGTTAGTTGCATATGGGCGGGAAAATTACTTCAGGCCATTTCTATTATTCTCTTTTTGTGTTCCTTTTTCAATCGTTGACTATTAGTATTACCATTGTGCAGCCGCAATACACGCACACACACACATATATATATATATATATATATATATATATATATATATATATATATATAGTGAGAGAGAGAGAAAGAAAGATAGATAGATAGATAGATAGATAGATAGATAGATAGATAGATAGATAGATAGTTTTATATATGAAAAACCAACGGAAATATCAAAAACACAGGTGAATAAAAAAAATGAATATAAAGAAATGTGTGACTTACGGTTTAAGTAGTCTAGGTGGGGTTGGACGCTTTAAGAATCAAGTAAATCCAACAAGCTATGGATTGTTTTCTTCTCCTGTAAGCTTGTTGTTTTACGTATTTTTCGAGACGCCTTGTCTCTTTTGCTGTCTTATATGACGTTATATGATTTCATACATATACACACACATAATTGTCTAAATTGCTATACACGCTAGGAAGTAAGTGTAGTATCTGTTTTGATGGATACTGCACCCCTATAGACGGGTGTCGTCTTGTCCTTCGGGACTTGATTCCACCTGTCTGTGGGTGTGTCCTGTGCAGTTCTAGGAGGTCCACCCTCCCAGGCTTCGCCTCCCCTCTTTGGGGAGGAGTAAGTTTATTGCTTACTGCTTGAGGCGCCCCTACCGGGGAATGCCGACGGGGCTGCCCAGGCAATTTTTAAATGGCCAGAGTGCTCACCTCTCGAGCGCTGGCTTTTAACCCCACTTACTCGACCCAAGCTGTGGTCACATCTTACTTGTGAGAGTAAGATAAAACTGGCCTTGTGCCTAACTCCTGCAGAGGAGTAAATAAATATATTAAGGAGAGCTTATGTAAGTCAAAATTTGAAGACAGGTGATCAATAGTGCGCAGTTAAAAGTAGTTTCTCCGTAAGCAACTGTTAGTCAGCATGCGCTGCTGACAACATTTTCAGAAACTTGGATCTATCTATCTATATATTATTTATATATATATTGCATCTACCTATATATATATATATTATTTATATATTTATTGCATCTACCTATATATATATATATATATATATATATATATATATATATATATTATTTATATATTTATTGCATCTACCTATATATATATATATATATATATTATTTATATATTTATTGCATCTACCTATATATATATATATTATTTATATATTTATTGCATCTACCTATATATATATATTATTTATATATTTATTGCATCTACCTATATATATATATATTATTTATATATTTATTGCATCTACCTATATATATATATATTATTTATATATTTATTGCATCTACCTATATATATATATATTTTTTATATATTTATTGCATCTACCTATATATATATATATATATATATATATATATATTATTTATATATTTATTGCATCTACCTATATATATATATTATTTATATATTTATTGCATCTACCTATATATATATATATTATTTATATATTTATCAACATTTCAATACTCACTCAGAATCATTGATTTAAAGAAATTCTTGAAAGCAATAATTCTGAGGAAGTCTATAAATAAAGACGAAACGTTGATTTTATATAAATAATTTCGCTTATTCCTTTTTCATTTTCAATCACGTTTGAATGTTATTTCCATAATTCTGATCAATGTATATATATATATATATATATATATATATATATATATAAATGAAAAAAGAGAAATAAAAATGTAAGAATGACAGATATATTTCCCCTTCAGTTGTTCAATGCAAGGTGTATCCAATAAGAGCGGAGGTGCATAGATGGATAAGTTGGCAGGGAGGTGACCAACATTCAAAATTTGAAAAATATGAGAAGATAATAAAAAGTGGGTGCAAGTGTGTGAGATGTTGTCAACATGCAAAATATGTCCAGATGGAAAAGAGTCCAGTGACAAAATGTCAAGTGAAGAAAAAGTAAAGAATAGAAAGACAAAATATTCACCGTCTAAAGTTCGCGGAGAACAGCTTCTTTTTCTAAAAAAATAAGCATCTCAACAGCTTCGAAAACGATCTCTTTCACCTCATCAGACGTATTAAATTCAAAAAACGCAATAAGCACTCCAACCACATCATCAAAAAAGTTAATAACTTCACCAGCAAGATTAAGAAGCACCCCAATATAATTGTCCCTGTAGATAAAACTTTAAAAAAACTTCTAAAAACTGAAATACACTGACTACAAAAACTTAATTTACAAAGAGCTCAATAAATGTTATAAAACTATCTCTAACAACACACTCAATATAAATAATGAAGCTAACTTTCTTTACATCCTCAACTACACTGAAATGTTTAACTCCAGTCACCACCAGATGCATTCTACAGGATCACAAAATAGATGTCCAAGATAGCTCATCTATTAGATTAATCTGCCCATCCAAACCTGCCTTAGATACCATAAGAACAAATCCTGTATAAAATCATCCCCAACTTAAAAGAAAAAAAATTCATTCACCCTCTAGCAATACTCCGATGAGGTAACAAATTGGTTTCTTAGAGGCAAGTCCAATTTAAATCCGAATTTCATCACCTTCGACATAAATAATTATTACAAATCCATCTCCCCAATCCTGCTTAACAAAGCACTTATCTTCGCTAAGAATAATTCAGACCTCACAGATCTAGAGATTAGATTAATAATATTAGCAGGAGATCCCTACTAAAATTGGACAATAAATATTGGACTAGAAAAGATACACCTAATAACTTCGATATTACTATGGAGCATCGGACTCTGCCCAGGTCACGGACCTTGTGTGTCTGTACCTATTAAGTGAACTGAAATTCGAATTCGGGCACCTTCAAGGTAGATTATACAGGGATGGTGCACTTCTTGTATCTAGGGAGAGAGCGAGGAAATACAATAGCACTATTAAGAATCTGGGCAAGTTCTTTATAAACGTTCGACTAACTATTACTGTAGAACCCGAGAAGAGAATATCTAATTCAATTGAACTAACTATAGACCTAAACTCTCAAACCTTTAGCCCTTACCACAAACCAAATATAATTCTCTTCTACGTGCACCAAAATCCATTATTAATTTGATCGTCTCATCAGTCTCTGCTAATAAATCTATTTTCGAACAAAACTCTAATTTCTATAACAACGCACTATCTTATTCGAACTACAAAATGAAATACGAAAATAATCCCCGCCCCCGGGAAAAGAAACCTTTAAGTATAATCACACATTACATGGCAACCAAGGATAGAAAACAAATGAATACAATATCCAAGAAAATTAACACATATAAAAATAGCCCCACAGGGACTAGTAACACTGGCAAACTAGCTGACTCCCAGGAACATAGACCAAATAAAATACTAAAGAGAAAGAAATATATCTGGTTTAATCGACCCTATAACTGTAATGTTAAAACCAATATCCCTAAAGATTTTTTTAAGATTATAGATAAATCTTTCAAACACCCACATAGATACAGCACAATACTGAACAAAAACTCTATAATCTCTTACTCCACAATGCCCAACATAGCGCCAACTATCATCGCCTCTAATAATAAGAACGTCAAATCTGCTGAGTAACCAGCACCTATTATACCACCTGCTAATAATTGTAACTACCAGAAATCTAAGGAATGCCATTTAACAGCAATTGCATACAAAGTGACGTCATATACGCATGCACTGTAAAACAATTCCCCTCAAATTCTAATATACGAAATAACCCCAGCATGCAAACCATGTATTCACCCCTATAATCCACCATATCCCCAACCCCCATTACTACACAACACTCAAAATAACACCCTCAATACTATCCAACAACTCATGCTAACTGATAATAACCTTGATATTACCCATCAAACCCCCTTAGTTTCTCCACCTAACAATTCCAATTTAACTTTGGTTCGGAGTTTAAGCATCTAAACCCAGACTACCCCGATACTACAAATAATGATAATACCACAATAACAACCCCTATATAAAATATGCACCTACATTGGGGTCAGTGCCTTTCCCATTAAGAACCATATCTACTCTTTCAGAATCAATAACCACAATACCATTAGTACCTTTCTCTCCAATTAAATAAAAAAAACGTAAGCGTAAAAACACCCCTTACATTGGTCAACACTGAATAAGTCTAGATCCTATCCTCCAGGATCCGCATTTTGCCAGTCGTGGCCCTTAGAAACGATAATAATAGATACAGCAGCCAAGAGTAAAAACATTATTAATTCTAAAAACGAACTTCTTTCGAAGTGCAGACACAAACGAAAGTTTAAATATATCAATTCCATTACTCACTCCGACAGCCAATAACTAACATCTCGAACAATAGTTTAACCTTTTAACTTTAACTTCCTAACTTTACAACAAATCACCCCAATAACATAGCGTTTGTTCTGTGCATCTAATCACCTTAGCGCATATATATAGAACTAATATTAGACTTTACTACACCCTTAATCCATAATGTCACCCCAGAACCTTATGTCTTAAAACTTTCTTCAATTATTAGTAAACCCCCTCGTACAACTTATTCATTGCATTTTTCTATCTCCCTTTGAATACAATCTATTGAATTTGTTGATGCAACGCTCACCACTGACAACCCACTCCTTATAGTGTCTACCTTTTTACCATGCTTCTAAGTTTCCTCTATAATTGCCTATTCGCCCCCCCCCCCTTAAATCAATATGTACTCAAAGTATTCCATGTTATAATTTTCTTGCATAATCAACCTAATCTTACCCTATAACCTTGTATTTGATTCTCCTGACTTAAGCACATAAACACCGCCACCTTCTTTATATTAGTAATATCTGAAAGTATTATAATTAGCCACCCCACCCATCTAATTCAGTTCCTATTCGTTTAAATTTCATATATTCGAATTTAACTGAACTTATGAAACCCTGATACATATGGAGCGGAAAAATAGTTTTCCAGTGATGTCATCTGTACATATAAACTACCTTCCATTTATGTTCCCAATCTCTAACTGTGAAATCTATAAACTTCTTAAACCTTGAAATACAAAAATGTCTGAATAGTTAGGTCTGAGGTGGCCGTCATTCTAGACATTACCTTATTCTTCGGGAGGGTGCTGGTTTATTGTCGGTCGCATTTTTCCTGTTTGTAGCAATATTACCGGAGCTCAATGGGTAACCCAACGACTCACATTTATTCTTAGTATATATATATATATATATATATATATATATATATATATATATATATATATATATATATATATATATATATATATGCGTGTGTGAGTGGGCGTGTATGTCTCATTTTTAACATTTTCATTTTTAATTTTTAATTTTTTAATTTTTCATTTTTAACATTTTCATATTCTTTAAAGTTTTTTTTTTTTTTAAATTGTTTGATAAAAGGTGAATGACCGTTCGAAATATTAAAATTAATAATTAAATAGCACTTATAATTTGCATGATTCTTTGTGTTTTATCTGGGGTCAGTTTTTATGTTAAATATGAAGAAATTCATTTTTAGCCTACACACATACATAAGTAAATTTGCATAATTGCGTGTGTGTTCATTGTTATCCGTGAAGAGCGATGCATAGTGTAAGTTATATATTTAATCATACATGTATCTGTGTTTCATTGTGATTGTGTAGTGATAAGACTTAACTATATACATATGCGTGTGTCTGTTGCTTCTGTTGCTTCTGTTGCTTCTGTCTTCTGTATATATAGGGCAGGTGTACAAAATAAATATATATGAGATGGGTGTTTCTTCTATTTCTTTGTTCTGGATGCGAGATCAGTGTCGTATGTATGTATGTATGTATGTATGTATGTATATACATGGTTTCTTATTCTTTTCTTAGTTTCTTTTCAGTGGCAAGGCGGCCGTTTCTCTTATGAGTAAAGAATAGTTTTTGTATTACAGCGTCGAAAACCGTTTCATTCATCGCCAAGCTGCTTTTCGTGTCCTGCATTCTGATCACTTCGTCTTCCCCCTCGACTTTTCTGTTGTATTCCCTGCGAAGGGAGGGTGTGGGGGCGAATATCGTTACAACTATTGTTTTCGGTTCATATTTTTACCATTATTAAAATACCTGTTCCGTCAAAAATAACGGCGAGAAATGTTACGTTTTTCGAACAAATCAGTGAAGCATTGACAAAATAGATATTTCATATCACATTTTTTGCATATAATAAATGATATTTAATAAAAGATCTGTCTACAAAAACAAAGCGACGTTTACCTTTAAAAAAAAAATATATATATGTATATATATATATATATATATATATATATATATATATATATATATATGGAAAATTAGTTCGTGGAATAGTTGATAAGTGATAATATGCTAGTAGAAATAAGGACATCAACACATCATTAAAGATGTATAAAGATATTTCGGTTGATTCGTCCGGAAATATCCATGTCGAAAAATGTCGACTTTGCTTAATAAAGCTCATTTAACCAAAAGAATAGGTTCGAACGAATCGACAAAAATACACTAGTGTTACTTTAATGATGTGTCCGTATTTCTACTAACATTTTGGCTTGCTTATCCACTATTCCATAAATTAATGATCCATTTTGTCTAGCATTTTTATATAATATTTACTCCCTCAATAATATACATATATATATATATATATATATATATATATATATATATATAGTTGTATATATAAATACAATTATATATATAGTTATATATATAAAAACAATTATATATATATAAAAAAACAATTGTATATATATATAAAAACAATTATATATATATATAAAAACAATTATATATATATATAAAAACAATTATATATATAATTATATATATACACAATTATATATATATACAAATATATATATATATATTATTATATATATATATAATTATATATATATAATTATACATATATGCAATTATATATATATATAATTATATATATGATTATATATATATATAATTATATATATAATTATAAAAAATTATTTATATATAATTATATATAATAATACATATGTATAATTATGATATTATTATATATTATTATATACATATATATAATTATATATATATAATTATACATATATGAATATATATATGATTATATATATATAATTGTATATATGAATATATATATATAATTATATATATGAATATATATTATATATAATTATATATATGAATATATATTATATATATATAATTATATATATGCATACATATATAATTATACATATATATAATTATATATAATTATATATATAATCACATATATATATAATTATATATATATATAATTATATATATATATATATATTTATACATATGATAATATAATTATATATATAATTATATATATATATAATTATATATATATAATTATATATATATATGTAATTATATATATAATTATATATATATAATTATATACATAATTACATATATATATAATTATATGTATTATTATATATATATAATTATATATATATAATTATTAGTTTGAAAAGTCACACATTGGAAACGTTGCTGAAATGGCAATAATAAGGGAAAAATTTTTTTTAAATATTTTGAAAACCTGGACAACGCAAATTATTTGTTTTTTTAAGTCAATTATTTATTCACTTTAAAAACTTCTTTTCTTTAAACTTGAGTACTTTCGGTAATAAACACCCTTGTCAGAAGTATAAGCATTTTTTTCTCTTCTGTTTTCACCCTGACTGAGACATATCTATCGCAGTCAAGTTGAAATTCGTCTTAATGTTATCGACGACAATGTTGATATGCCGTTGTGTGTAGCACGCGCTGCTTTTGGCCTTGACTCAATTCATATAATACTAACATTTAAGGACGGTTCATATAAATTGATTATACTTTCATCATTACTATTGTTTCTACTAATATTATAATTATCTATATACACCAATGTAATGTTATGTTCGCACGTACGTACGTGATCACGAATATTCACTTTTTTGAAGATGGCATCGGCTGACATTCGAAAATGCAATGCAAAAAGTGGGTGTGATTTTAGATTTGCTTTATTTATTTTAAATAATATTTAGCTGGCAATTATTTTTACATCACAAAGAAAAGAAACTATTTTGTTTAGAAACGATTTAAACTGTAAAATTAAATAAAAAGGTTTAAACTTTCGTTTCATTTATTTAAAAAAAGAAATTTAGCTGAGCATTATTTTTTATAGTAAGTAAGAGAATATTTGTTGTTTTAAAAATATAAATTATTATAAGAGGCATGTTAGTGTTATTCATTTAAACAATATTAAACGGATAATGACAATTATTTTTACGAGAGAAGAAAGAGAAACCGTTTGCTTAGTATTATTCGACTTTACAGAAATGTATTATTTCAAACGAAATCTTATCATTAAAAGTACATCATCCGATGAAGAAAGCAAGCGTGGAATTTCCACGGGCTCCTACTACTTATAATTATGATGTGTATCATTTGACTTGTCCTGCACTATTATGTTGTAACACTAACAATAGTTATATTGTATGGTGATTATTTGAGAATGACATTATTATATCGGTGATAATTAGATAATACCTAATTCTATATGTACTGGTGGCCCTGCAAAGCGATGACCACCTATCAAACTGCAACTACAACGAACAAAACATACAATTCTGGACTAGCCGACGATGAGCAATGAATTCACAATTATTAATTATTCCTCCATTGTATAATTGTTATAAATCTCTTCTAGTTTCTCTCATATATATATATATATATGATTATTTTTATTTACACAGACATGTACAAAATCTGCGATACTGGCATGTCGATATTATCGATCAACAGCTATTACAAACTGAGATCTCATCAGGCAGAGTTAGAATCCGATCTTAACCTTAGATCATATTTGGAAAAAATGAAATGGGGGAAAAGAAAAGAAATTTGAAATTAAATTCGGAAAGTCACGTGGTTTGGACCGTAAAGAATCAAAATCTCAAAATCAAAATAAAAAAATAAAAAAATAACAAATAACAAATAACAAATAATAATGTAAAAAAAAGTATTAATATAAATATAAGAGATAATATATAAAAGATAATATATAAAATTTATATAAATATAAAATAAAATAAAATAAAATAAAGTGAAAAGAGAGAGATATAATAAAAAGGTAGATAGATGAATAAAAAAGATAGATAGATAGATAGATAGATAGATAGATAGATAGATAGATAGATAGATAGATAGATAGATAGATAGAGATAAAATGAGGTCGTTTAGGATCGAGCCAAAGTTAAAATTCTTTGGATTACTACCCTGTGGATGTTTTACCTGGATTATTATTATATATATATATATATATATATATATATATATATATATATATATATGTGTGTGTGTGTGTGTGTATTAATATATATATATATATATGTGTGTATGTGTATATTAATATATATATATATATATATGTGTATGTGTATATTAATATATATATGTGTATGTGTATATTAATACATATATATATATATATTAATACATATTAATATATATATGTGTATATTAATACATATATATAAATACATATATATATATATATATATATATATATATATATATATATATGTGTGTGTGTGTGTGTGGGTGTGTATTAATATATATATATATATATATATATATATATATATTAATGCGTGTTACTTCAACCATGTATATATTAATACTTATCTATATCCCGTTTTTCCACGTACATGAACAGAAGAACTGTCTTGCCCGACGTCAAAAAAAACAGTCGTGAACGGATTTGTCGGTGTTTCAAGATAGGTGTGCGTCATGCGACAGGCAATAAACCACGAAGAAGGTAAAGCATTTCTTCCACAATCTTACTGTGAAAGTCTGAGACGCCATTCTTGCCATGTCGATGATTCGTTCTCAGTATTCAGTTCGACAGATGTGGACCATTATGACTGATTGTGATCTTTCTTCTGTCTGGCCGAGGTATGGTTCTGGGTAGTCCTAGGAGGTCCACCCTCCCAGGCCTTGCCTTCCCTTATTGGGGAGGAGTTAGTTTATTGCTAACTCCCTGATGTGTCCTGGTCGGGGAATGCAGATTGGGCTTCTCAAGCATTTTTAAAGAGGTAGATGCGCTACCTCTTGTGAGGTGGCCCAACCAATCCTACTTATTGACCGTGTGCCACATCTTCCCGCGGGGGAGGGGGGTAAATATCAGCCTGGTGAGATAGCTTCCTAGGACCAAATGGAACGTATCTCATTCTGACAACGAAGAATGTGCTTATGTTGCCAAAATTATACTAAGAAAAAGTTAGTTTGCAAAACCAGTTAAATTTACAAAAATAAAGGCAACATTTCAAATGAGTCTTTCTGTTGAATATACAACTCTCTCCCTCCCCCTCTCCGATACGAGTTGCATCATAGTAATACACATAGTGGTATTCTTTTTTAGTTTGTAATGGACTATGCTAATCTTTTTATTTTTCTCTTTTTATTATATTTGACGTTTAATAAACAGAGTCACGGAAGCAGGAGTGACAAATCGTACAGAATAAAAGCGAGGCGGTCAAACAAGATACGGTGAGAGAGGAAGAGAGTGATAGATGGAAACACATAGTTACTTGATAATTGAAGCTAATTAGAACAATTAAAATGTTTTTTTGTTCACACCGTACTCAATCCGTAAATTGAGGAGTATGTGTAGCCTGCATTGTGTGTGATTAAAATATATAGGAAAGATTCCTTGTGGAAACAAACGATGATTTACTCAGATTTATTATAATAATGGATTGCTAGCGAGACCCCGTGGAAATTACACGGTTCTTTCTACATTAATATGTATAATTTACTGTGAATAATTTCTTTTTGAAAGTATCTGTCAGGGTCAATACTATTAAGGAAAAATTACTCTTTCTTCTTCAATAAAATAATTGTCTTCTTTATTTATTCAAAATTGTAGCAATTTAATTTTTTTTAAAACAATAAATATTCTATCTCTTTTACCGTATAGATAATTGTCAGCTAAATATTTTTTAATAAAACAAATGCCATTTTTTTAATGTATTTATTTACAATTGTGATGTTTTAGTCGACGGGACGACATAATTTGATTTGGGAACGATTCCTTTTAAAAGCGATTAATCATTAATTGTTATCTTTGATCATCGGACGATCTTATTTTTTAAATGTGTGTGAAAGGTGATAACGTACTACGAACATGAAATGCCTTAGCGTTTTATTATATAGATAGCGAACGTTTATTTTACGGAATAGAGATTAACAGTAAAAATTTTAAAAATCAGTTATAATAATAATTCAACATTAGCAAAAGTTTATCAAAGTATAAGCTACGAAATTACGGTAACTTCGACAAACTCCGGCTATTTCCATTGTCAATTTGATTCAATTCAGGTGTTATTTATGTTTGGGGCTTTATTTTATTAATTGTTGCACTAGACGTATTTTAGTGCACTGATTTCAAATGTTGTGTAATTTACGCTAGTCCAGCTTTTGTTATACTAATGAGTCACTACTTACCAAGGCTAAAAACCACTCAAAGATAAGGGTTAATGAGAGTGTAAGTTGCATGACTAAATTGGATGAGAAGATTAAAAGCAAAGACTGAAATAAAAATATTTGATCACTTAAAAGGACGGCTCGACAAGTATCTCTTGATATTGTACTTGAATACGATCATGTTGTAATCAGCAGGGAAGCAGTCCCGTAACAACGCGTTCCACAGATTACACAGATAGGAATCTCATTAATAGTAACTATATTAATGGAGATTCAGTCTGGTGTAAGGTACATAGGGGGAGAAAGGAAAGGTTATTTGCCGTGTTGGTATAAAGACGAGTTCTCGCTGTGAATGTTTTATAGATAGGGATCAGAGATTGGGGCACAGCCGAGCACTTACGATAGAGTATAGAAATAATAGCAACGTCTCTTCTGTGAGAAAGCGGCTGTAGGGAAGATAAGAGACCATTCCCTTACTAAATTGTAAAGTCTCTTACAAATTAATAAGAAACGAAAGAAAGAAAAAGAGTAGAAAAGAGAAATGGAGGATGAGAAGTAACATTTTAAAGGAAGAAATGAGAAAATAAAAGGAACGCTAGAAAGAAAACAGCTGAATACCAGAAATAATGAGAAAGAGAAAAAGATGATTGAGAGAAAGGAAGGGTAAAGCGAAAATAAACGAAAAGGTAGAACAAAAATATTATTGATAGAAAATAATATAATTTCAGACCCAAAATAGAATTTTCAGTATAAGGAATTAGTGGATAAGCATGTAACAAACTAGTTAACATAATGGCACAGAAATATCATATTTCGGTCGTGAATCTGACCATATTCTATGGAGCAAGGTTGAATGTTGATGTCCATAACACAACTATAAGTAATAAAGGCCTGATGGCACGTGTTTGTACCCAGATGTTTCTACCATAGATGAAAGTCAGATTCACGAGCGAAATATCGCTTGACTTCACATATGTGTTTGTGTCTCTACTTGCTTGCCTCCCCGCGAGGGCAGAGTATGACACAAGATCGATTTTTATGTTGAGAAAAGCGAGTTGCCCCCCAAAAAAAGGCACTATGAATTGGGACAAAATTAAAATTGCATCAATCTAGAAGGATTTTTACTTCACTGACTGATGGCGGAAAAGATGAAGTGAAGTATCAGAACAGATATTACCCATTGCTCCTTACACTGAGACTGGGGTGTCAGTATCTTAACTAGTTTGTTAACGTGCGTATCCACTAATCCAATATACTAACCATTCCATAAAGAAATATGAAAACCGAGTGAAATCTGAGAAAGTAGGAATTAGGAAAAGAACAAGACTAAATATGAAAAGAACGAATAATAGGACGAACAGATAACTGAAATACGACAGAATAACTAAGATGGAAAGAGTGAATAAATGAGACCGAAAAAGTAAGGAAAAATAAGATAGAACAATAGAAATAACAATATGAACGACAACAGCATTAGCAATGACTTGTTCACTCTGTGGCGTTCGTAGACGCTTCATTGTTTTTCGTACGCCCCCTAGTGGCTATTTTGTTTGCTTTACAAATCGTTACTGCCAGAAGCTGTTTACCAAATACGACATATCTAAACAAGGGGGACAACTCACTAAGGAATGAACGGCAGCTACGTGTGTATGTACAAGCACTTATTGTGCATAGATGTAAGTAATTGTTTGTGTGTGTGTAACACGTCCATGTACATTTATGTCTTCTTTTTTTGAGTCAAGAATGGCGCTGACAAAGCATTATATTGGACATTATAAAAACGGACCGAGTTCGACACGTGGCGTGAGGCGCGTTTCAAAAATGCCGCAAGGTTGAATGTTGATGTACCTAACCAAACTACAAGTAATAAAGGCCTGATGGCCGCTTGGCTGTGACCCTGATGTTTCTTCCCATCTTTCCACAACCCAACCCAATGGCGAACTGATGTTGGCCACTTCAGGCAAAGACGTGCCTAAGTTTAAAATACGAACTACCGTCCTGGCGACCAGTACGAATGTCAAACATCGACTGAGAGTCCCTAACGTTTTGATTTTCTTTTTTTTCTTTACTCAGTGTGGTCGTTAGAGCAATACTTTTAACTTAAGGATTTACATGTCTTAACCGTGCCATATTTTCAATGCATGAAAAACTTAAGTTTTATTATTACAAGTAAAATAGTTACTCTGTACATTCTCTCCTCCTCTCTCTCTCTCTCTCTATATATATATATATATATATATATATATATATATAGAGAGAGAGAGAGAGAGAGAGAGAGAGAGAAAGAGAGAGAAGGGTGGAAGGTTCAAATTATGCGACCGTCGAAACAGGTTTAAATAGCAACACTGATGATCGTTGGTGACGATTAAACATATACAATATGAATGATATTAATTTTTAAAAAGATTAATTATTCAAGCTCCCTTAAGGGGCGAACTTTCAAATAAAAACTTTTCCATATTTCTCGCAACATTATAAATCAAAGTTCTTTCCCTAAGAAATGGAATTCCCTTTGTCGCATAATATGTTCTTTTAGAATAAATAGGGTGCATTTCTCTCACATCTCATACGGTTGTCACGGTAAGCGCATTTTCTTGGCATGTTCAATCTTGACATTCAATGGTAGCTGCTGTCATAGGTTTGAATTATGCGACCGGAGGAACAGTTATGTATAGTCACAATGATGATTGTTGGTGAAGCTGAACATATATGTATGTAGATATCATGAAAATAATTAATATATATTGATATTTTTCACCTTAATCCATCCTCTATCTTATCCATCCTTTTGCTCTTCTATCACCAAATATTTTAGAGGCTACTGGACTATCCGAAATGTGCCTTTCCTCGCCTCCTCCAGCTTAACTGTATATTCAAGAAAACATTTACAAGGTTTAGGGCGAAACCCACTGTCGTAAAAAATGTGATTTTACTCAATAGAAAATAAAACTTAAAAATCAAAGAAAAAAGTTATTTTAAAAGCAAAATTGTGATGTAAATAAAAAGAAAACTTACCTCCTCGTGTAGCAAAAAGTAAAAGACGATGAAAAAAGCCCCCTAAAAAGAAATAAAATAGAAAAATAACAAAGATTCAGAAAAAATGGAAAATAACAAAGATTCAAAGAAAAATAGAAAATACTAAAGATTAAACAAAAATAATGCGAATTTTGAATTGAGCGAAACGAATATAAACTTTTCAAAGTGATCAAAATGTCTTAAAACACAACTGAATCTATACATGTAAAAATGACAGGCCAGGAGCATACAGGTCGCAAAAGTGATATTGTCCCGAGGGCAATATTCTGATGAAATTGATAATTTCATTTTCGAGGAGAATAATGCGTTTAAAAAACTGACCTCACACTGTTTCGTTTCGTTTATTTATTTTTCTCGCAAGTATAAAGAGGACGTAATTATTTAACGATTGTTTAACACACGCTTAGAGGCGTGAACCCTCATCGAGAGTTTTCATTTGAGTTATTTTTAAAAGTTTTTATTGAATTTGTATACCTTTAGTTACTTTTTTTAGAAATATAAATCACTTAAATTCAAAATTAAAATGAAGGGCTTTCAAAGAAATAAATCTATTTAGAAGAACAATTATCAGTAGGTTTCGTATATCGTTTCTCTCTCTTTCCTCTCTTTACTTCCTTTTCTGAGAAAATCATAATCTAAAATGTCCTTGGATTTTTCGATAAAATCAAATAAATTGAGTTTACACAAATTAAAGTTCGCCATTTAAAATATATCAGAAAAGTTGTCAAACGTAAGTGCAATATATCGGTGAGGGCGAGTACAATCCAGAGGAGGGGTGCAAAGAGACACGTGTCCCGCTCCATTTTTGCCAGAAGCGAAAATAAAATTATCATTACTTTTTTTTAAATTGATCATCATTTTTTTAGTGTTTAATTTTTTATATATTTTTTTAATTTATTCCTTATTTTCTTCTACTAATGAGTTATAACTTATCACATACTCCACCTACTGTCCAATAATCTTCATTTCTTCAAATCTTTTTCGAAAACTATGATACTACCTACATACCCAAGACACAGAGTTTCCCACCTCTTTCCCCAGCCCCTCAAAATCCATGCTACACCTTACCACGACAAAAACCTCATCACCCCTCCCCTATCTCCCACCCTAAGACGAATTCACTAACACTCCCACCCCTACCCATCTTCACTCACATCCATCCACATTCATTTTACTCTCTGTCACTGACTTCTCTCAGTTCGGACCTAGGTCCAGCGCTCTCAGCAACCACGGCTACTACTTTTTCTCATCAACCCATCATGTCAACCCAATATTTTGATGTACTTGCATGATATTTTTCTTAAAATTATCATCCTGGGGAAGTCTTACAAATAAACACGAAACGTTGATGAATATATAAAAAAATATCTCTTGGTTTTTCCATTTTCATTTCCCATTACGTCGGATTACTCTCATCCATCGTTTCTCATCTTGTCGAAATGGAAAACAAAACCCTCCAGCAGAAGCTACGAAAATATAAAAAACACACTATTCGCAACCAACTCCCACAACAACAGGATCACTTTTCTGCTGAGATGCATCGAAGAAAACGTCATACCCGCAAGTACTTTCACATTTTTAAAACACTCGCACCACATTTTCCTGACTACATCCAAAAATATCTAATATCATCTGCAGACCTACTGAAACACAAAAGCTCACACCTTTTTCACGAGACCAGAGCATTGGCCATCAACCTCAAAAATAACAACACAATAATGCCCAACACAATCACTAACATCACGAAATCTATCAAAAGATTCAACGCACAACATACAACGAAATTAAAAAACAAACTCACCAAACTTATCCTAGACAGCAAATGGAAAACTTTAGGACGCCCGGAACTTATAAAAAACCTCACCACTTATAAACGTTCAGACATAGAAACTGAAGCTCTCAGTTTTGGCTTAAAATTCGCTACCGGAATACACTTTAACACCACCACCAACACAGTTCTAAAGAATTACAGACACACTGACACAGACTTCACTAAAGGCTTTATTCAAGGAATCATCCCAACCACAACCACTCTACCAAATGACCCCGTTTTACCTAAACAATACATAGACACTCTTAAACACCTAGTTAACAATAATAACATAATCATATCACCATCAGACAAATGAGGGGGCATAGTAATCATGGACAAAAACTCATATCTTAAAAAAATATCTACTCTATTATCCGACAAAAACACATACATTAAAATTGACCAAAAACTATAAACAAAAACATAAAACATTTCCATAAATCTTTCAAACACCTAATTAAGAACAACAAAAAATGGGCATAATATATTGAGTATCACCCCATCATTCCTACACTATACGGACTCCTCTAAACCCCAAAACCTGACATCCCCATGCATCCCATTCTATCAAGTATAGGTAGTGCCACACACGAAATCGCGCGGGCGATAGCTAACATGCTCACCCCACTAACGGGCACCATCAGCCCCTCCCACATCAAAAACTAAGCCGACCTTCTTAACAAAATAAAAAAAATTAACGTAGAAAAGAAAAACATACATAGCCTAGATGTAACAGCGCTTTACACTAATGTCCCAGTTAAAAAATGCCTAAACTTACTCCACACACATCTAAAGAAAATCAAAACCGACTTACCATTTCCCCCAACACTTCAATAGAAATAATTAGACTCATCACTGATGTAACATATTTCCAATTCAACGAGGAATTCTACAAACAAAAAGTTGGACTCCCCATCGGCAACCCTCTAAGCGGTGTATTGACCTGCCTCTTAGAATTCTTAGAATCCGGCCCTTTACAATTTAGACTACCCCCTAACATCGAATATTTCAGATACATTGATGATATTCTCATTTTCCTCCCCGTAGATAAACAAATTAATGACCTCAAAGACAAACTCAACACAGTAGAAGCCTCCATAAAATTCACACATGAAACTGAGATAGACAGCTCGATACCATTCCTAGACACTCTTATAATGAAGTCCAACAACAAACTAGCATTCAAAGTGCACCGCAAAAACACTCACAAAAACGACTTCATACACTTCTACTCTAACCACAATAGCAAGATAAAAACAGGTATGATTATAGGCTTCTTCCTACGCCCTCTTAGAATATGAAGTCCTCAATACATAGATGAAGTAATAAAACACATTATTAATTCCTTAAAAACACTGCAATACCCCACACATTTTATACTAAATGCCAAGAAGAAAGCCTTTCAAATATTCTCCAAAAACAGCACACAAAAACATCAAACACCAAACACCTTTCTCATAGACAGACACCTTCTCTTACCCACGCATTCCAATAACACATCCATATGCAACACACTTAACAAACTCGGCATTCCAACAGTACAAACCACACTATTAACACAAAACCAAACATTAAACACAGCAAGGCATTTCCAACAAAAACCAAATCCCATGCACCCTTATATACTGTCCCATGCAACAACTGCCATCAAATTTACGTGGGGGAAAAGCAACGTGAATTGTAAATAAAGATTGAGCGAGGGACATAAAAAACGATAATTCTCTCAGTGCACTTTTCTCCCGTGTATTAAAGCACGATCATGCTTTCAAATTTGAACAGGCCAAAATCACCAAACACATTCACAGCAAAGCTCGGCGAAAACTACTGGAAACAGCACTAATCACAGATTCCAACAACATCAGACAACGAAATTGCTTCCACAGCCTATCCTTCTTAATGAGCAAAATTATCCTAACCGAACAAAAACTAAACCTAGATCATGGCTAACCTTTCTTCTCTTCGTTCTTAATTGTGCTTATATGCAAGTCCTCGCATACACACTGACGCACAAACTCCTCCTCACATACATTGTCATTCACCACGAATCTAAACCACTTCACCACAAATAACAGCCTTACCAATGAACACAATCTAGACATCCTCACAAATATTTACATATTTAAACCCCTTTTATCCTTAATTAAACTTCAAACCATCAAATCTGTCTGCACAAAACTACATTTCACCTATTTCCCGCCAAAATTTATATCACTTTTCTCCTTCTATTTCTTTTTCCTTCCCCTCATTGTTATATTCACAGCCCATTTCACCACTTTCCTTCTTACTCACTTATATTCACACATTCCTAGCATAGCAAGCTGGGTTATAATCCCACCCTCCAAAAATGTCACACCTAACCACAACAGTATGTCCCCTCTCCTCCTCCCCATCTCACCCTTTCGACTACTTCTTTCACACTCTTACCTACCCACCCCACCTACTTTCGAATAATCTTAATTTCTCTAAATCTTTTTCGAAAACTATGATACTACCTACATAGCAAAGATAGAGTTTCCCTCCTTATCTTCTTTTTCCCCAGCCGCTTCAAAATCCATGCTACACCTCACCACGACAATATATATGTATATATATATATATATATATATATATATATATATATATATATATATATATGTGTGTGTATATAAATATACATGAAAGAAGAGAGATAACGATGCACGAATGACAAATCTATTTTCACTTCGATTGTTCAATGCAAGTGGTACTCGGTAAAAAATGTTTATTTTTCTTTCCTTAAGCCAAGGCTTTTCAAAGATTAATATTCTATCATCAGAGTAGTTACATAGATGGATAAGTTGGCAGTGGAATAGACTAATCCGCCCATCCAAATCTGACCTAGGCATCATAAGTACCAAGAATCTTACATAGAATCATCCCTCACTTAAAAGAAAAAATCTCATACACCCTATGGCAATCCTCTGATGAGGTTACCAATTGGTTCCTAAACCTCGGTAACAAGTCTAATTTAAACCTGATTTTCATTACTTTTTACATAAACAATTATTATCAGTCCATTTCTCCTATCCTACTAAACAAAGCTTAAATCTTCGCTAAGAATAACTCAGACATCACAGACTTAGAGATCAAACTAATAATTTTGTCAAGAAGATCTTTATTAGAATTTGACAATAAATTCTGGACTAAAACAGATACCCCCAATAATTTCGATATCGCTATGGGAGCCTCGAACTCTTCCCAGGTTACTGACCTTGTAGGATTGTACTTATTAAGAGAATTAAAATTTGACTTCGGACATTTACACGGTGGGCTGTTCAGGGACGACACACTTTTGTATCTAGGGAGAGATCGAGGCAATACAACAACACCATTAAACATCTACACAACTTCTTTAAAAACTTCGGATTAACCATCACTATAGAACCTGAGAAAAGAATGTATAACTCCCTTGACCTAACTTTAGACCTTAACTCTGAATCCTTTAGCCCTTACCACAAACCAAATTTAACCATCTTCTACGTACATAAGCTATCTAACCACCCAAAATCCAGCATTAATTCAATATTCCTTTCAGTCTCTAATAGAATTTCAAAATTATCTTCTAATAAATCTGTATTTGAACAAAATTCCCACTTCTACAATCACGTACTATTTAATTCGGGATACACTGATAAAACTAAATACGAAAATAATCCCTTTATCCAGAAAACAAACCTTTAAATGTAATTACACACAAAATGGCAATACAGAATAAAAAGCGGACAAATACTACACTACCCAAGAAAACAAA
>OY744531.1:59064699-59214699 GCA_963556195.1 Sepiola atlantica
CAATTGAAAACGAAGAGAAGAAAGGTTAGCCATGATCTAGGTTTAGTTTTTGTTCGGTCAGGATAATTTTGCTTATTAAGAAGGATAGATTGTAGAAGCCATTTCGTTGTCTGATGGTGTTGGAGGCTGTGATTAGTGCTGTTTCCAGTAGTCTTCGTAAATGTGTTTGGTGATTTTGGCCTGTTCAAATTTGAAAGCATGATCGTACTCTAATACATGCACTGAGAGAGTTATTGTTTTTTATGTCTTTTTTGTGTTCGCTCAATCTTTTTTTTAATTCACGTTGCGTTTCCCCCAGGTAAATTTGATGGCAGTTGTTGCATGGGACAGTATATAAGTCGGCATGCGATGTGGCTTTTTTGGGGAAATGTCTTGCCGTGTTTAATGTTTGTTTTATGGTTTGTGATGTAGTGTGTACTGTTGGAATGCCTAGTTTGTTAAGTGTGTAGCAGATAGATGTGTTATTGGAATGCGTGGGTAAGAGAAGGTGTCTGTCTATGAAAGAGGTGTTTGGTGTTTGATGTTTTTGTGTGCTGTTTTTGGAGAATCTTTGAAAGGCTTTCTTCTTGGCATTTAGTATAAATATACTCCCTCCACCCACCCCCTGTTTCACTCACAGCTGTCCACATCTATTTCACTCTCTGCCACTGACTGACTTCTCTTAGCCCGGACCTTGGTCCAGCGCTCTTAGTAGCCACGGCCACTACTTTTTCTCATCAACCCATCGTGTCAACCCAATTTTTCGATCTACTTGCATGACATTTTTCTTTAAATTATCATCCCGATTAAGTATATATTATATATTATTATTATTACAATAAAGACGAAACGTTGATAAATATATGAAAAAATACCTCTTGGTTTTTCCTTTTTCATTTCCCATTACGTCGGATTACTCTCATAAAATTATATATATATAGTTTAATCCAAAGGTGCCAAAAAGGGGTGGATCTATCTGTGAAAATCAAGTTAATTCCGATTTGGGCACAATTTCTCACTTGAACATTCAAATATTTCAGATTTACATTAAATTTGATCCAGTCATTTGACACACTTTAAGCAAGATTTTTTGAATTACAATTTTTTCTGAAGACCACTTTTAAGCTTAAGCCTTACATATTAAAAGATTTCTAGAATCTAAATTATGTCATGGATTTAAAAAAAAATTAAAATAAGGGTTCTCGACATAAGTTTTAGTATCATTATATGTTGAATGTAATCTCCGTACGGGGACATAACATTGGTGCAAAACTATTCTGTTCGTGGAATTAATTTTACTTGTTCTTTGACGGGTTAATATATAATGTACTTCGCTCTCGGCACGCGAGCAAAATACGTGCTGAAAGAAATCTTTTCAAGATTTTAAGGGAAGGAAGTGAGCAAGTAGCAAATCCGACAAACCCCGTCTTCTGAAATGAATTCGGAAAGAAATCCTTTACTCTATTTCCATAATGAGACGTTTTTGTTCTTTTTTTCTTTGTTCTTTCTATACTGATTGATACCGATGTTCTCTCTAAATCTGCCCTCGTGGGGAAGTAAGTATATAGGGATACATTTTATTTCTTGTTTTCTTTTTTTAAACTTTCCCGTTTGAGATATTTTCTTTCTTATTTCTTTTTTTTTTACTTCAACGATTGAGACATTATTTGATATGAATGTAAGTGCGAACACTGGCGAAGTATAAGTTTTTTCAGTTAGTGTTGACAGAGGGTGTACACTCGTATATATATATATATATATATATATATATATATATATCATATATTAATATAAAAGTATGTTATGAAGTGTATATAATACACGCACATACAGCTATGTTCGATTTGGTTTAGTATGGCAGAATGTTTGCGTGTGTTAAGATCAATTTGAATCTAAGTGGTGACAAATTTATTTACTTAGCATTTATATATAAAATTGATCACCGTTTTTTCATTGCGGTTTTTATAAGTAAATAAATTACTTTGGCTTCGTGAAACGAGCAAAATTATAAGAAATTCATCAATGTCACATTTGATTAAAAAGTATCAACGGCGTCAGCCCCTATCGCGCCCATCACTACAAGAAAACTCCCTTTTAAAAAGTAATCAATTTTATTTTCATTTTCTAATGATGAATTCAAAATATCAAGTGGGACGACAACATTTCTCATCAAGATGGGGTTTTGTCAATTTCAACATCTCTTTTAAATATTTAAACATTTTAATAATAGCTAGTTGGCCTTTCTAATTCATATATTTTATACTAATGAGTTATCAAGGCCAAAAGCTACTCGATAATAAGGATTAATGAGATTGATATTTGGATGATGAATAATATTATGAGAAGATTGCAAATGATTGGTGGAAATGGCAGAACTTGATTATTTAAGGGGACGGATCGACAACTATTCGTTGATATTCGACTAGAAAATACTATGTTGTAGTCATCTGAGAAGCAGTTCTGTGATATCGTTATAGACAGCTGGGAAGTTCTTGGAAAGAAACTCTGTTCGTCGAAGTTCCGTTCGGTTTAAGATTCAGAGATGGAAAAGGAAGAAGTGCTTTGCCGTAGCGGTAACAAGATAAGTTATAGCTGTGAATGTTTTAAATAAAGTAGTGGAGTTTATTTGAATTATTCCATTTTCACAGAGTATTTTTCTCATTTTTTGCCTCGTACTTGCCCGCAAACAAATAATTAAAAAAGACAACGGTCAAAGTAGTCATATTTACATTTATTTAACGTTCAAAACGGATTCATCCATTCGAACATTACGAAACATAAAAATTAATGTTCCATTGATTACGAAACAGGATTGATGAAATTTAGAAAATAGATAGTAGTCGTTACTATAATGTTGTAAGTAAACCTTCCCCCTGAACACAGAAAACTCCGGTTAACCATACTCTTATTATATATATATATATATATATATATATATATATATATATATATATATATATATATATATATATATATATATATTGGTTTCGGAAAAATGAATTTCTAATCAAGACCAAATTCCAAAAATCATATTAGTTTTTTAATACATTCGGCTGGATTAAGATATTAATGGTTCAGATATAATTTTAGCAGAATGTACACAGTTCAATGATCCATGAATCACCTTCCAAACGTTCCCAGGTTAAGATGGACACATACGCAAACGATAGATAGATAGATAGATAGATAGATAGATAGATAGATAGATAGATAGATAGATAGATAGATAGATAGATAGATAGATATACAGGGTGTTGCAGAAAAATTCGACACTTGACAAAACGAAATAGACAATAAAAACAAAAGCTGTATATACGTAGGCGACCATCTCAAGGCGGGCGCAAAATGAGTTACGCGGTTTAGCGACCATGTCCTTCTCTATAGCGGTGAACGCCTCCACGATGGCAGCCTTCAAAGAGTCGCCCGTATTGTTGGCGTGCTTGTTTCTTTTGGCCTCGATCATGCTCTAGGATAAATTGTCAAGAGCGCTCCAGGTGCACGCTCCTTTTTGCTGGAGCGAAGGAGAGGAGGGCTCATTTTATATTCAGCGGGAGTGGAGCGGGAGCAACTCCATTTGGGACTAAGGAGCGGTGATTTTAGCGCTCCGCGCTCCTCGCTCCAAAATTATTTGATATTTTTTTCTTTTAAGCATTAGTTTTTTATTCAGCAATATAAAGGAAAAGAAAAAAATGTCTCAGAGTTTACTCTGAGTTATTTTTAAAAATTATATCTGGTAAATGTATATGAGATAGGGAGAGGGAGAGGGAGGGAGAGACAGGGAGAAAGAAGAATATTTGAAGTACTCAGATTTTTACATCTATGTGTTAAATTTTTGATGGGACATTTTCTTAAGGCAGAAGACAGACAATTTGTCAACAAATGTCTTTAAAGGCGCCAGTAAGTCTATAGACGCCTTTGAAGTTATTTTCTTATAGATTTGAATTTTTTTATTTATAACAATGGGTTTTATTGTGATTGAATAAATAAGCCAATTTTTCTTTTAATTCGTGTTTTTAAATAAAGAATTTTAGGTTCAATTATACTATAGGGGCCGTTGGATTTTCTCGCCCATTTTGCTCGGTATTCACCCAAATATTCGATAAAATCGATTTTTGGGGTGAAATGGTACATTTTGTCCTGACAAAAAATTCTTATTTATTTTTTAGCATATATCAAATTGAATTGTTATGCCGCATTTTTACCCGCTGTTGATGTTCTTTTTATGTTTGCTTATTCGTTAAATTCCGTTAAAACTTGCTTTTGTAAATAGAATGTTCAAAGTATTTTTTTGTGTGTAATAAAATGTGAAAGGAGTAAAAATATCTTTAGTCCAAGGAAAAAATATATTTAGTCCAAGGAAAAAAAACAATAAAAACCAACATGGCCGCCAGCGATTATAACCTGGAATTAAAGTTAGATTCTCAACATTTTAAAAAGTAAATGAGAATTTTATTTCAGGACCAAAAATACAATTAACACGAGCAATCAGTTTCATCCTAAATTTGGGCGAAAACCAAGCGAAATGAGCGAAAGAAAACAGCGGTCCCTATTTTACAATTAAACCGATGTTTAAACTTAATTTAATTAAAGAAAATATCTTAAATTTTAATTTTAAAAAGCAAATAATTAGATTTTCTGACAAATTTTGTGTTTTTTTAGAACCGAAAGTAGATTAGATATCTTTCTTTATCTTAAAAAATCTATTATCGACCATGTCCTTCTCTATAGCGGTGAACGCCTCCACGATGGCAGCCTTCAAAGAGTCGCCCGTATTGTTGGCGTGCTTGTTTCTTTTGGCCTCGATCATGCTCTAGGATAAATTGTCAACAGCGCTCCAGGTGCACGCTCCTTTTTGCTGGAGCGAAGGAGAGGAGGGCTCATTTTATATTCAGCGGGAGTGGAGCGGGAGCAACTCCATTTGGGACTAAGGAGCGGTGATTTTAGCGCTCCGCGCTCCTCGCTCCAAAATTATTTGATATTTTTTTCTTTTAAGCATTAGTTTTTTATTCAGCAATATAAAGGAAAAGAAAAAAATGTCTCAGAGTTTACTCTGAGTTATTTTTAAAAATTATATCTGGTAAATGTATATGAGATAGGGAGAGGGAGAGGGAGGGAGAGACAGGGAGAAAGAAGAATATTTGAAGTACTCAGATTTTTATATTTAGTCCAAGGAAAAAAAACAATAAAAACCAACATGGCCGCCAGCGATTATAACCTGGAATTAAAGTTAGATTCTCAACATTTTAAAAAGTAAATGAGAATTTTATTTCAGGACCAAAAATACAATTAACACGAGCAATCAGTTTCATCCTAAATTTGGGCGAAAACCAAGCGAAATGAGCGAAAGAAAACAGCGGTCCCTATTTTACAATTAAACCGATGTTTAAACTTAATTTAATTAAAGAAAATATCTTAAATTTTAATTTTAAAAAGCAAATAATTAGATTTTCTGACAAATTTTGTGTTTTTTTAGAACCGAAAGTAGATTAGATATCTTTCTTTATCTTAAAAAATCTATTATCGAATATGAAAATTGTAAACAGTTTGCTTTTGTTAGAGATTTCAAATATAAATGTTTTCACCTTTTCAAATTTTTCATTTTAATAAATGTTTTGCCCGACCTAGGAAAACTTGCTCCAGTTAATTTTTTTTTTTTTTGGGGGGGGGGGGGATTTGACCTGATATTTTTTCAACTCCCAAGGTTTAGGCCAGATATTTTGTATGAAATTTTAAGACATTAAATGGATCTCTGAATTGTTTATTGACAATTTATTGATATTTTGGGGGCAACTGATGAAAACTATTTTTTTTATTCAATCCTTAAAAAATAAACTTCATTGGGTTTTTTTTCGCCCCAAATTGTACTATAGAAAAAAATGGATGAATCGATTTGTTTGAAAGAACTTGCGCGTTTCTCTGTTATAAATAATAATATACATTATACGATATAGTTACGTTCGTAAAACAAACAAATATTAAACAACAACATGACGAGTAATGTTGCCCTGGCTGGCTCTCCTTTTCCAGAGAAATGTTTTCTTTAAAAAGAAAATAATCACTAATAATGTTTAAAAGTAAAACTTTATTTACTTAAAACAAAAGAAAAAATATCGGGTCAAATTTTCCTTTCCTGAAAAAATAGGTTGTTAATGTAATGAAAATTAAAATTGTTTGAAAATGCTTCAGGGATGTTTCTATTTCTATTTTATATCTCAGGAAACGAAAATTTACGTATAATCTTATACTTCGTCCGACATGTTCTCCTATAACTCTCAAAATATTAGCGACATTTTGTTAAATATTATCTTACGGTCTTACACGTATCGATGAGATCCTTTGACGCCCACCCCTATACTTCGACCATTCATTGGCAGAATAGAACGTTTATGAAAGAAGGTACATTTTAATTATGGAGCGCTGAAAAAGAGCCGCTCATTTTTTATAGGAGTTGGAGCAGGAGCGGCTCCTTTTTGAAAATGGGGAGCGTGAGAGGAGCCAGCTCCAATTTTGGGCGTTGGAGCAGGAGCGGGAGCAGCTCCAAAAGTAATGGAGCGCGTAAAGCCCTGTATATATATATATATATATATATATATATATATATATATATATATATATATATATATATATATATAGAGAGAGAGAGAGAGAGAGAGAGAGAGAGAGAGAGCTTCATTCTATGCATTTAAACTCTTCATAACTTACATTCCAATTTCAACAATATCCATTCAGCTTTTAGCAGTGCACTTAAACATGTGGGGTTTTCAGGGGGGGGGGATCAATGATGCATTCTGCCCTTAAAATTAAATAATGTAATCGAAAAAAAAAATTACAAATAAGCAATTGAAAAGTTTGCTATTAAATATTTGTTTTATTTATCCGCCATTAATTTATCTATCTCCGCACCACCACCAAAATCATGCTCGTTTCGCCCGCGCATGCGCAGACATCAATGTCTGCTTGTTCGCTTCGTGTCATTTTATTGCAAGTGATTCACTTTTAATATGCGTCAATTCCAATTTCGATATTAAATATTTTCTTTACTTTTGACAGTTACTTATTTGCATGACTCAAACAGTCGACCTCAACACCTTCACCCCATACGGCAAACGTATGCCCCTCCCCCCCACACACACACTCGCCGACAGAACCCAACGGAGTTTCACGTTTTAATTTACCAGTTTGTAAGTATTAAATCCTCGATTAAACAAAAGGGCGATCTTGACTCGTTTGTTTGTTCGTTATATGCTGCATTGCTGCCGATATAACAGTATGGAAAATGCGGAAATGTACATTACTCGTCGTAGTATTAACTGCAAGAGCAGTTGTAATATCACTAGCAGTAACAACTATATCAAAACTTGTAGTGGCAGTAACAACTATATCAAAACTTGTAGTGGCAGTAACAACTATATCAAAACGTGTAGTAGCAGTAACAACTATATCAAAACTTGTAGTAGCAGTAACAACTATATCAAAACTTGTAGTAGCAGTAACAACTATATCAAAACTTGTAGTAGCAGTAACAACTACATCAAAACTTGTAGTAGCAGTAACAACTATATCAAAACTTGTAGTAGCAGTAACAACTATATCAAAACTTGTAGTGGCAGTAACAACTATATCAAAACTTGTAGTGGCAGTAACAACTATATCAAAACTTGTAGTGGCAGTAACAACTATATCAAAACTTGTAGTGGCAGTAACAACTATATCAAAACTTGTAGTGGCAGTAACAACTGTATCAAAACTTGTAGTGGCAGTAACAACTATATCAAAACTTGTAGTGGCAGTAACAACTATATCAAAACTTGTAGTGGCAGTAACAACTATATCAAAACTTGTAGTAGCAGTAACAACTATATAAAAACTTGTAGTAGCAGTAACAACTATATAAAAACTTGTAGTGGCAGTAACAACTATATCAAAACTTGTAGTAGCAGTAACAACTATATCAAAACTTGTAGTGGCAGTAACAACTATATCAAAACTTGTAGTAGCAGTAACAACTATATCAAAACTTGTAGTAGCAGTAACAACTATATCAAAACTTGTAGTGGCAGTAACAACTATATCAAAACTTGTAGTAGCAGTAACAACTATATAAAAACTTGTAGTAGCAGTAACAACTATATCAAAACTTGTAGTGGCAGTAACAACTATATCAAAACTTGTAGTGGCAGTAACAACTATATCAAAACTTGTAGAAGCAGTAACAACTATATCAAAACTTGTAGTAGCAGTAACAACTATATCAAAACTTGTAGTGGCAGTAACAACTATATCAAAACTTGTAGTAGCAGTAACAACTATATCAAAACTTGTAGTGGCAGTAACAACTATATCAAAACTTGTAGTAGCAGTAACAACTATATCAAAACTTGTAGTGGCAGTAACAACTATATCAAAACTTGTAGTAGCAGTAACAACTATATCAAAACTTGTAGTAGCAGTAACAACTATATCAAAACTTGTAGTGGCAGTAACACCTATATCAAAACTTGTAGTAGCAGTAACAACAATATCAAAACTTGTAGTAGCAGTAACAACTATATCAAAACTTGTAGTCGCAGAAACAACTATATCAAAACTTGTAGTAGCAGTAACAACTATATCAAAACTTGTAGTGGCAGTAACAACTATATCAAAACTTGTAGTAGCAGTAACAACTATATCAAAACTTGTAGTAGTAGTAACAACTATATCAAAACTTGTAGTGGCAGTAACAACTATATCAAAACTTGTAGTGGCAGTAACAACTATATCAAAACTTGTAGTAGCAGTAACAACTATATCAAAACTTGTAGTGGCAGTAACAACTATATCAAAACTTGTAGTGGCAGTAACAACTATATCAAAATTTGTAGTCGCAGTAACAACTATATCAAAACTTGTAGTGGCAGTAACAATTATATAAAACTTTTAGTGGCAGTAACAACAATATCAAAACTTGTAGTGGCAGTAAAAACTATATGAAAACTTGTAGTGGCAGCAAAAACTATATCAAAACTTGTAGTGGCAGTAACAACTATATGAAAACATGTAGTGGCAGTAACAACTATATCAAAACTTGTAGTGGCAGTAACAACTATATCAAAACTTGTAGTAGCAGTAACAACTATATCAAACTTGTAGTGGCAGTAACAACTATATCAAAACTTGTAGTGGCAGTAACAACTATATCAAAACTTGTAGTTACAGTAACAACTATATCAAAACTTGTAGTAGCAGTAACAACTATATCAAACCTCGTAGTGGCAGTAACAATAATATCAAAACTTGTAGTTGTAGTAACAACTATATCAAAACTTGTAGTGGCAGTAACAACTATATACAAAACTTGTAGTGGCAGTAACAACTATATCAAAACTTGTAGTGGCAGTAACAACTATATCAAAACTTGTAGTAGCAGTAACAACTATATCAAAACTTGTAGTAGCAGTAACAACTATATCAAAACTTGTAGTGGCAGTAACAACTATATCAAAACTTGTAGTAGCAGTAACAACTATATAAAAACTTGTAGTAGCAGTAACAACTATATCAAAACTTGTAGTGGCAGTAACAACTATATCAAAACTTGTAGTGGCAGTAACAACTATATCAAAACTTGTAGTAGCAGTAACAACTATATCAAAACTTGTAGTAGCAGTAACAACTATATCAAAACTTGTAGTGGCAGTAACAACTATATCAAAACTTGTAGTAGCAGTAACAACTATATCAAAACTTGTAGTGGCAGTAACAACTATATCAAAACTTGTAGTAGCAGTAACAACTATATCAAAACTTGTAGTGGCAGTAACAACTATATCAAAACTTGTAGTAGCAGTAACAACTATATCAAAACTTGTAGTAGCAGTAACAACTATATCAAAACTTGTAGTGGCAGTAACACCTATATCAAAACTTGTAGTAGCAGTAACAACAATATCAAAACTTGTAGTAGCAGTAACAACTATATCAAAACTTGTAGTCGCAGAAACAACTATATCAAAACTTGTAGTAGCAGTAACAACTATATCAAAACTTGTAGTGGCAGTAACAACTATATCAAAACTTGTAGTAGCAGTAACAACTATATCAAAACTTGTAGTAGTAGTAACAACTATATCAAAACTTGTAGTGGCAGTAACAACTATATCAAAACTTGTAGTGGCAGTAACAACTATATCAAAACTTGTAGTAGCAGTAACAACTATATCAAAACTTGTAGTGGCAGTAACAACTATATCAAAACTTGTAGTGGCAGTAACAACTATATCAAAATTTGTAGTCGCAGTAACAACTATATCAAAACTTGTAGTGGCAGTAACAATTATATAAAACTATTAGTGGCAGTAACAACAATATCAAAACTTGTAGTGGCAGTAAAAACTATATGAAAACTTGTAGTGGCAGCAAAAACTATATCAAAACTTGTAGTGGCAGTAACAACTATATGAAAACTTGTAGTGGCAGTAACAACTATATCAAAACTTGTAGTGGCAGTAACAACTATATCAAAACTTGTAGTAGCAGTAACAACTATATCAAACTTGTAGTGGCAGTAACAACTATATCAAAACTTGTAGTGGCAGTAACAACTATATCAAAACTTGTAGTTACAGTAACAACTATATCAAAACTTGTAGTAGCAGTAACAACTATATCAAACCTCGTAGTGGCAGTAACAATAATATCAAAACTTGTAGTTGTAGTAACAACTATATCAAAACTTGTAGTGGCAGTAACAACTATATACAAAACTTGTAGTGGCAGTAACAACTATATCAATACTTGTAGTGGCAGTAACAACTATATACAAAACTTGTAGTGGCAGTAACAATTATATCAAAACTTGTAGTGGCAGTAACAACTATATCAAAACTTGTAGTGGCAGTAACAACTATATCAAAACTTGTAGTGGCAGTGACAACTATATCAAAACTTGTAGTGGCAGTAACAACTATATAAAAACTTGTAGTCGCAGTAACAACTATGTCAAAACTTGTAGTGGCAGTAACAACTATATCAAAACTTGTAGTAGCAGTAACAACTATATAAAAACTTGTAGTAGCAGTAACAACTATATACAAACTTGTAGTGGCAGTAACAACTATATCAAAACTTGTAGTGGCAGTAACAACTATATCAAAACTTGTAGTAGCAGTAACAACTATATCAAAACTTGTAGTGGCAGTAACACCTATATCAAAACTTGTAGTAGCAGTAACAACAATATCAAAACTTGTAGTAGCAGTAACAACTATATCAAAACTTGTAGTCGCAGAAACAACTATATCAAAACTTGTAGTAGCAGTAACAACTATATCAAAACTTGTAGTGGCAGTAACAACTATATCAAAACTTGTAGTAGCAGTAACAACTATATCAAAACTTGTAGTAGTAGTAACAACTATATCAAAACTTGTAGTGGCAGTAACAACTATATCAAAACTTGTAGTGGCAGTAACAACTATATCAAAACTTGTAGTAGCAGTAACAACTATATCAAAACTTGTAGTGGCAGTAACAACTATATCAAAACTTGTAGTGGCAGTAACAACTATATCAAAATTTGTAGTCGCAGTAACAACTATATCAAAACTTGTAGTGGCAGTAACAATTATATAAAACTTTTAGTGGCAGTAACAACAATATCAAAACTTGTAGTGGCAGTAAAAACTATATGAAAACTTGTAGTGGCAGCAAAAACTATATCAAAACTTGTAGTGGCAGTAACAACTATATGAAAACATGTAGTGGCAGTAACAACTATATCAAAACTTGTAGTGGCAGTAACAACTATATCAAAACTTGTAGTAGCAGTAACAACTATATCAAACTTGTAGTGGCAGTAACAACTATATCAAAACTTGTAGTGGCAGTAACAACTATATCAAAACTTGTAGTTACAGTAACAACTATATCAAAACTTGTAGTAGCAGTAACAACTATATCAAACCTCGTAGTGGCAGTAACAATAATATCAAAACTTGTAGTTGTAGTAACAACTATATCAAAACTTGTAGTGGCAGTAACAACTATATACAAAACTTGTAGTGGCAGTAACAACTATATCAAAACTTGTAGTGGCAGTAACAACTATATCAAAACTTGTAGTAGCAGTAACAACTATATCAAAACTTGTAGTAGCAGTAACAACTATATCAAAACTTGTAGTGGCAGTAACAACTATATCAAAACTTGTAGTAGCAGTAACAACTATATAAAAACTTGTAGTAGCAGTAACAACTATATCAAAACTTGTAGTGGCAGTAACAACTATATCAAAACTTGTAGTGGCAGTAACAACTATATCAAAACTTGTAGTAGCAGTAACAACTATATCAAAACTTGTAGTAGCAGTAACAACTATATCAAAACTTGTAGTGGCAGTAACAACTATATCAAAACTTGTAGTAGCAGTAACAACTATATCAAAACTTGTAGTGGCAGTAACAACTATATCAAAACTTGTAGTAGCAGTAACAACTATATCAAAACTTGTAGTGGCAGTAACAACTATATCAAAACTTGTAGTAGCAGTAACAACTATATCAAAACTTGTAGTAGCAGTAACAACTATATCAAAACTTGTAGTGGCAGTAACACCTATATCAAAACTTGTAGTAGCAGTAACAACAATATCAAAACTTGTAGTAGCAGTAACAACTATATCAAAACTTGTAGTCGCAGAAACAACTATATCAAAACTTGTAGTAGCAGTAACAACTATATCAAAACTTGTAGTGGCAGTAACAACTATATCAAAACTTGTAGTAGCAGTAACAACTATATCAAAACTTGTAGTAGTAGTAACAACTATATCAAAACTTGTAGTGGCAGTAACAACTATATCAAAACTTGTAGTGGCAGTAACAACTATATCAAAACTTGTAGTAGCAGTAACAACTATATCAAAACTTGTAGTGGCAGTAACAACTATATCAAAACTTGTAGTGGCAGTAACAACTATATCAAAATTTGTAGTCGCAGTAACAACTATATCAAAACTTGTAGTGGCAGTAACAATTATATAAAACTATTAGTGGCAGTAACAACAATATCAAAACTTGTAGTGGCAGTAAAAACTATATGAAAACTTGTAGTGGCAGCAAAAACTATATCAAAACTTGTAGTGGCAGTAACAACTATATGAAAACTTGTAGTGGCAGTAACAACTATATCAAAACTTGTAGTGGCAGTAACAACTATATCAAAACTTGTAGTAGCAGTAACAACTATATCAAACTTGTAGTGGCAGTAACAACTATATCAAAACTTGTAGTGGCAGTAACAACTATATCAAAACTTGTAGTTACAGTAACAACTATATCAAAACTTGTAGTAGCAGTAACAACTATATCAAACCTCGTAGTGGCAGTAACAATAATATCAAAAAGTTGTAGTTGTAGTAACAACTATATCAAAACTTGTAGTGGCAGTAACAACTATATACAAAACTTGTAGTGGCAGTAACAACTATATCAATACTTGTAGTGGCAGTAACAACTATATACAAAACTTGTAGTGGCAGTAACAATTATATCAAAACTTGTAGTGGCAGTAACAACTATATCAAAACTTGTAGTGGCAGTAACAACTATATCAAAACTTGTAGTGGCAGTGACAACTATATCAAAACTTGTAGTGGCAGTAACAACTATATAAAAACTTGTAGTCGCAGTAACAACTATGTCAAAACTTGTAGTGGCAGTAACAACTATATCAAAACTTGTAGTAGCAGTAACAACTATATAAAAACTTGTAGTAGCAGTAACAACTATATACAAACTTGTAGTGGCAGTAACAACTATATCAAAACTTGTAGTGGCAGTAACAACTATATCAAAACTTGTAGTAGCAGTAACAACTATATCAAAACTTGTAGTGGCAGTAACAACTATATCAAAACTTGTAGTGGCAGTAACAACTATATCAAAACTTGTAGTAGCAGTAACAACTATATCAAAACTTGTAGTAGCAGTAACAACTATATCAAAACTTGTAGTGGCAGTAACAACTATATCAAAACTTGTAGTGGCAGTAACAACTATATCAAAACTTGTAGTGGCAGTAACAACTATATCAAAACTTGTAGTGGCAGTAACAACTATATCAAAACTTGTAGTGGCAGTATCAACTATATCAAAACTTGTAGTGGCAGTAACAACTATATCAAAACTTGTAGTGGCAGTAACAACTATATCAATACTTGAAGTTGCAGTAACAACTATATCAAAACTTGTAGTTGTAGTAACAACTATATCAAAACTTGTAGTGGCAGTAACAACTATATCAAAACTTGTAGTACCAGTAACAACTATATCAAAACTTGTAATGGCAGTAACAAAATATCAAAACTTGTAGTGGCAGTAACAACTATATCAAAACTTGTAGTTGTAGTAACAACTATATCAAAACTTGTAGTTGTAGTAACAACTATATCAAAACTTGTAGTGGCAGTAACAACTATATCAAAACTTGTAGTGGCAGTAACAACTATATCAAAACTTGTAGTGGCAGTAACAACTATATCAAAACTTGTAGTAGCAGTAACAACTATATAAAATCTTGTAGTAGCAGTAACAACTATATCAAAACTTGTAGTGGCAGTAACAACTATATCAAAACTTGTAGTGGCAGTAACAACTATATCAATACTTGTAGTGGCAGTAACAACTATATCAAAACTTGTAGTAGCAGTAACAACTATATCAAAACTTGTAGTAGCAGTAACAACTATATCAAAACTTGTAGTAGCAGTAACAACTATATCAAAACTTGTAGTGGCAGTAACAACTATATCAAAACTTGTAGTAGCAGTAACAACTATATCAAAACTTGTAGTGGCAGTAACAACTATATCAAAACTTGTAGTAGCAGTAACAACTATATCAAAACTTGTAGTGGCAGTAACAACTATATCAAAACTTGTAGTAGCAGTAACAACTATATCAAAACTTGTAGTGGCAGTAACAACTATATCAAAACTTGTAGTAGCAGTAACAACTATATAAAAACTTGTAGTAGCAGTAACAACTATATAAAAACTTGTAGTGGCAGTAACAACTATATCAAAACTTGTAGTGGCAGTAACAACTATATCAAAACTTGTAGTAGCAGTAACAACTATATCAAAACTTGTAGTGGCAGTAACAACAATATCAAAACTTGTAGTGGCAGTAACAACTATATCAAAACTTGTAGTGGCAGTGACAACTATATCAAAACTTGTAGTAGCAGTAACAACTATATCAAAACTTGTAGTAGCAGTAACAACTATATCAAAACTTGTAGTGGCAGTAACAACTATATCAAAACTTGTAGTAGCAGTAACAACTATATAAAAACTTGTAGTAGCAGTAACAACTATATCAAAACTTGTAGTGGCAGTAACAACTATATCAAAACTTGTAGTGGCAGTAACAACTATATCAAAACTTGTAGTGGCAGTAACAACTATATCAAAACTTGTAGTAGCAGTAACAACTATATCAAAACTTGTAGTGGCAGTAACAACTATATCAAAACTTGTAGTAGCAGTAACAACTATATCAAAACTTGTAGTGGCAGTAACAACTATATCAAAACTTGTAGTAGCAGTAACAACTATATCAAAACTTGTAGTGGCAGAAACAACTATATCAAAACTTGTAGTAGCAGTAACAACTATATCAAAACTTGTAGTAGCAGTAACAACTATATCAAAACTTGTAGTGGCAGTAACACCTATATCAAAACTTGTAGTAGCAGTAACAACAATATCAAAACTTGTAGTAGCAGTAACAACTATATCAAAACTTGTAGTCGCAGAAACAACTATATCAAAACTTGTAGTAGCAGTAACAACTATATCAAAACTTGTAGTGGCAGTAACAACTATATCAAAACTTGTAGTAGCAGTAACAACTATATCAAAACTTGTAGTAGTAGTAACAACTATATCAAAACTTGTAGTGGCAGTAACAACTATATCAAAACTTGTAGTGGCAGTAACAACTATATCAAAACTTGTTGTAGCAGTAACAACTATATCAAAACTTGTAGTGGCAGTAACAACTATATCAAAACTTGTAGTGGCAGTAACAACTATATCAAAATTTGTAGTCGCAGTAACAACTATATCAAAACTTGTAGTAGCAGTAACAACTATATCAAAACTTGTAGTGGCAGTAACAATTATATAAAACTTTTAGTGGCAGTAACAACAATATCAAAACTTGTAGTGGCAGTAAAAACTATATGAAAACTTGTAGTGGCAGCAAAAACTATATCAAAACTTGTAGTGGCAGTAACAACTATATGAAAACTTGTAGTGGCAGTAACAACTATATCAAAACTTGTAGTGGCAGTAACAACTATATCAAAACTTGTAGTAGCAGTAACAACTATATCAAACTTGTAGTGGCAGTAACAACTATATCAAAACTTGTAGTGGCAGTAACAACTATATCAAAACTTGTAGTTACAGTAACAACTATATCAAAACTTGTAGTAGCAGTAACAACTATATCAAACCTCGTAGTGGCAGTAACAATAATATCAAAACTTGTAGTTGTAGTAACAACTATATCAAAACTTGTAGTGGCAGTAACAACTATATACAAAACTTGTAGTGGCAGTAACAACTATATCAATACTTGTAGTGGCAGTAACAACTATATCAAAACTTGTAGTGGCAGTAACAATTATATCAAAACTTGTAGTGGCAGTAACAACTATATCAAAACTTGTAGTGGCAGTGACAACTATATCAAAACTTGTAGTGGCAGTGACAACTATATCAAAACTTGTAGTGGCAGTAACAACTATATCAAAACTTGTAGTGGCAGTAACAACTATATCAAAACTTGTAGTGGCAGTAACAACTATATCAAAACTTGTAGTGGCAGTATCAACTATATCAAAACTTGTAGTGGCAGTAACAACTATATCAAAACTTGTAGTGGCAGTAACAACTATATCAATACTTGAAGTTGCAGTAACAACTATATCAAAACTTGTAGTTGTAGTAACAACTATATCAAAACTTGTAGTGGCAGTAACAACTATATCAAAACTTGTAGTACCAGTAACAACTATATCAAAACTTGTAATGGCAGTAACAAAATATCAAAACTTGTAGTGGCAGTAACAACTATATCAAAACTTGTAGTTGTAGTAACAGCTATATCAAAACTTGTAGTGGCAGTAACAACTATATCAAAACTTGTAGTGGCAGTAACAACTATATCAAAACTTGTAGTGGCAGTAACAACTATATCAAAACTTGTAGTAGCAGTAACAACTATATAAAATCTTGTAGTAGCAGTAACAACTATATCAAAACTTGTAGTGGCAGTAACAACTATATCAAAACTTGTAGTGGCAGTAACAACTATATCAAAACTTGTAGTAGCAGTAACAACTATATCAAAACTTGTAGTAGCAGTAACAACTATATCAAAACTTGTAGTAGCAGTAACAACTATATCAAAACTTGTAGTAGCAGTAAGAACTATATCAAAACTTGTAGTGGCAGTAACAACTATATCAAAACTTGTAGTAGCAGTAACAACTATATCAAAACTTGTAGTGGCAGTAACAACTATATCAAAACTTGTAGTAGCAGTAACAACTATATCAAAACTTGTAGTGGCAGTAACAACTATATCAAAACTTGTTGTAGCAGTAACAACTATATCAAAACTTGTAGTAGCAGTAACAACTATATCAAAACTTGTAGTGGCAGTAACACCTATATCAAAACTTGTAGTAGCAGTAACAACAATATCAAAACTTGTAGTAGCAGTAACAACTATATCAAAACTTGTAGTCGCAGAAACAACTATATCAAAACTTGTAGTAGCAGTAACAACTATATCAAAACTTGTAGTGGCAGTAACAACTATATCAAAACTTGTAGTAGCAGTAACAACTATATCAAAACTTGTAGTAGTAGTAACAACTATATCAAAACTTGTAGTGGCAGTAACAACTATATCAAAACTTGTAGTGGCAGGAACAACTATATCAAAACTTGTAGTAGCAGTAACAACTATATCAAAACTTGTAGTGGCAGTAACAACTATATCAAAACTTGTAGTGGCAGTAACAACTATATCAAAATTTGTAGTCGCAGTAACAACTATATCAAAACTTGTATTAGCAGTAACAACTATATCAAAACTTGTAGTGGCAGTAACAATTATATAAAACTTTTAGTGGCAGTAACAACAATATCAAAACTTGTAGTGGCAGTAAAAACTATATGAAAACTTGTAGTGGCAGCAAAAACTATATCAAAACTTGTAGTGGCAGTAACAACTATATGAAAACTTGTAGTGGCAGTAACAACTATATCAAAACTTGTAGTGGCAGTAACAACTATATCAAAACTTGTAGTAGCAGTAACAACTATATCAAACTTGTAGTGGCAGTAACAACTATATCAAAACTTGTAGTGGCAGTAACAACTATATCAAAACTTGTAGTTACAGTAACAACTATATCAAAACTTGTAGTAGCAGTCACAACTATATCAAACCTCGTAGTGGCAGTAACAACTATATCAAAACTTGTTGTTGTAGTAACAACTATATCAAAACTTGTAGTGGCAGTAACAACTATATCAAAACTTGTAGTGGCAGTAACAACTATATCAATACTTGTAGTGGCAGTAACAACTATATCAAAACTTGTAGTGGCAGTAACAATTATATCAAAACTTGTAGTGGCAGTAACAACTATATCAAAACTTGTAGTGGCAGTAACAACTATATCAAAACTTGTAGTGGCAGTGACAACTATATCAAAACTTGTAGTGGCAGTAACAACTATATCAAAACTTGTAGTCGCAGTAACAACTATATCAAAACTTGTAGTGGCAGTAACAACTATATCAAAACTTGTAGTGGCAGTAACAACTATATCAAAACTTGTAGTGGCAGTAACAACTATATCACAACTTGTAGTAGCAGTAACAACTATATCAAACTTGTAGTGGCAGTAACAACTATATCAAAACTTGTAGTGGCAGTAACAACTATATCAAAACTTGTAGTTACAGTAACAACTATATCAAAACTTGATGTAGCAGTAACAACTATATCAAACCTCGTAGTGGCAGTAACAACTATATCAAAACTTGTAGTTGTAGTAACAACTATATCAAAACTTGTAGTGGCAGTAACAACTATATACAAAACTTGTAGTGGCAGTAACAACTATATCAATACTTGTAGTGGCAGTAACAACTATATCAAAACTTGTAGTGGCAGTAACAATTATATCAAAACTTGTAGTGGCAGTAACAACTATATCAAAACTTGTAGTGGCAGTAACAACTATATCAAAACTTGTAGTGGCAGTGACAACTATATCAAAACTTGTAGTGGCAGTAACAACTATATAAAAACTTGTAGTCGCAGTAACAACTATATCAAAACTTGTAGTGGCAGTAACAACTATATCAAAACTTGTAGTAGCAGTAACAACTATATAAAAACTTGTAGTAGCAGTAACAACTATATCAAAACTTGTAGTGGCAGTAACAACTATATCAAAACTTGTAGTGGCAGTAACAACTATATCAAAACTTGTAGTAGCAGTAACAACTATATCAAAACTTGTAGTAGCAGTAACAACTATATCAAAACTTGTAGTAGCAGTAACAACTATATCAAAACTTGTAGTAGCAGTAACAACTATATCAAAACTTGTAGTAGCAGTAACAACTATATCAAAACTTGTAGTGGCAGTAACAACTATATCAATACTTGAAGTTGCAGTAACAACTATATCAAAACTTGTAGTTGTAGTAACAACTATATCAAAACTTGTAGTGGCAGTAACAACTATATCAATACTTGAAGTTGCAGTAACAACTATATCAAAACTTGTAGTTGTAGTAACAACTATATCAAAACTTGTAGTGGCAGTAACAACTATATCAAAACTTGTAGTACCAGTAACAACTATATCAAAACTTGTAATGGCAGTAACAAAATATCAAAACTTGTAGTGGCAGTAACAACTATATCAAAACTTGTAGTTGTAGTAACAACTATATCAAAACTTGTAGTGGCAGTAACAACTATATCAAAACTTGTAGTGGCAGTAACAACTATATCAAAACTTGTAGTGGCAGTAACAACTATATCAAAACTTGTAGTAGCAGTAACAACTATATCAAAACTTGTAGTAGCAGTAACAACTATATCAAAACTTGTAGTGGCAGTAACAACTATATCAAAACTTGTAGTGGCAGTAACAACTATATCAAAACTTGTAGTAGCAGTAACAACTATATCAAAACTTGTAGTAGCAGTAACAACTATATCAAAACTTGTAGTAGCAGTAACAACTATATCAAAACTTGTAGTAGCAGTAACAACTATATCAAAACTTGTAGTGGCAGTAAGAACTATATCAAAACTTGTAGTAGCAGTAACAACTATATCAAAACTTGTAGTGGCAGTAACAACTATATCAAAACTTGTAGTAGCAGTAACAACTATATCAAAACTTGTAGTGGCAGTAACAACTATATCAAAACTTGTAGTAGCAGTAACAACTATATCAAAACTTGTAGTAGCAGTAACAACTATATCAAAACTTGTAGTGGCAGTAACACCTATATCAAAACTTGTAGTAGCAGTAACAACAATATAAAAACTTGTAGTAGCAGTAACAACTATATCAAAACTTGTAGTCGCAGAAACAACTATATCAAAACTTGTAGTAGCAGTAACAACTATATCAAAACTTGTAGTGGCAGTAACAACTATATCAAAACTTGTAGTAGCAGTAACAACTATATCAAAACTTGTAGTAGTAGTAACAACTATATCAAAACTTGTAGTGGCAGTAACAACTATATCAAAACTTGTAGTGGCAGTAACAACTATATCAAAACTTGTAGTAGCAGTAACAACTATATCAAACCTCGTAGTGGCAGTAACAACTATATCAAAACTTGTAGTGGCAGTAACAACTATATCAAAATTTGTAGTCGCAGTAACAACTATATCAAAACTTGTATTAGCAGTAACAACTATATCAAAACTTGTAGTGGCAGTAACAATTATATAAAACTTTTAGTGGCAGTAACAACAATATCAAAACTTGTAGTGGCAGTAAAAACTATATGAAAACTTGTAGTGGCAGCAAAAACTATATCAAAACTTGTAGTGGCAGTAACAACTATATGAAAACTTGTAGTGGCAGTAACAACTATATCAAAACTTGTAGTGGCAGTAACAACTATATCAAAACTTGTAGTAGCAGTAACAACTATATCAAACTTGTAGTGGCAGTAACAACTATATCAAAACTTGTAGTGGCAGTAACAACTATATCAATACTTGTAGTGGCAGTAACAACTATATCAAAACTTGTAGTGGCAGTAACAATTATATCAAAACTTGTAGTGGCAGTAACAACTATATCAAAACTTGTAGTGGCAGTAACAACTATATCAAAACTTGTAGTGGCAGTGACAACTATATCAAAACTTGTAGTGGCAGTAACAACTATATAAAAACTTGTAGTCGCAGTAACAACTATATCAAAACTTGTAGTGGCAGTAACAACTATATCAAAACTTGTAGTAGCAGTAACAACTATATAAAAACTTGTAGTAGCAGTAACAACTATATCAAAACTTGTAGTGGCAGTAACAACTATATCAAAACTTGTAGTGGCAGTAACAACTATATCAAAACTTGTAGTAGCAGTAACAACTATATCAAAACTTGTAGTAGCAGTAACAACTATATCAAAACTTGTAGTAGCAGTAACAACTATATCAAAACTTGTAGTAGCAGTAACAACTATATCAAAACTTGTAGTAGCAGTAACAACTATATCAAAACTTGTAGTGGCAGTAACAACTATATCAATACTTGAAGTTGCAGTAACAACTATATCAAAACTTGTAGTTGTAGTAACAACTATATCAAAACTTGTAGTGGCAGTAACAACTATATCAATACTTGAAGTTGCAGTAACAACTATATCAAAACTTGTAGTTGTAGTAACAACTATATCAAAACTTGTAGTGGCAGTAACAACTATATCAAAACTTGTAGTACCAGTAACAACTATATCAAAACTTGTAATGGCAGTAACAAAATATCAAAACTTGTAGTGGCAGTAACAACTATATCAAAACTTGTAGTTGTAGTAACAACTATATCAAAACTTGTAGTGGCAGTAACAACTATATCAAAACTTGTAGTGGCAGTAACAACTATATCAAAACTTGTAGTGGCAGTAACAACTATATCAAAACTTGTAGTAGCAGTAACAACTATATAAAAACTTGTAGTAGCAGTAACAACTATATCAAAACTTGTAGTGGCAGTAACAACTATATCAAAACTTGTAGTGGCAGTAACAACTATATCAAAACTTGTAGTAGCAGTAACAACTATATCAAAACTTGTAGTAGCAGTAACAACTATATCAAAACTTGTAGTAGCAGTAACAACTATATCAAAACTTGTAGTAGCAGTAACAACTATATCAAAACTTGTAGTGGCAGTAAGAACTATATCAAAACTTGTAGTAGCAGTAACAACTATATCAAAACTTGTAGTGGCAGTAACAACTATATCAAAACTTGTAGTAGCAGTAACAACTATATCAAAACTTGTAGTGGCAGTAACAACTATATCAAAACTTGTAGTAGCAGTAACAACTATATCAAAACTTGTAGTAGCAGTAACAACTATATCAAAACTTGTAGTGGCAGTAACACCTATATCAAAACTTGTAGTAGCAGTAACAACAATATCAAAACTTGTAGTAGCAGTAACAACTATATCAAAACTTGTAGTCGCAGAAACAACTATATCAAAACTTGTAGTAGCAGTAACAACTATATCAAAACTTGTAGTGGCAGTAACAACTATATCAAAACTTGTAGTAGCAGTAACAACTATATCAAAACTTGTAGTAGTAGTAACAACTATATCAAAACTTGTAGTGGCAGTAACAACTATATCAAAACTTGTAGTGGCAGTAACAACTATATCAAAACTTGTAGTAGCAGTAACAACTATATCAAACCTCGTAGTGGCAGTAACAACTATATCAAAACTTGTAGTGGCAGTAACAACTATATCAAAATTTGTAGTCGCAGTAACAACTATATCAAAACTTGTATTAGCAGTAACAACTATATCAAAACTTGTAGTGGCAGTAACAATTATATAAAACTTTTAGTGGCAGTAAACAACAATATCAAAACTTGTAGTGGCAGTAAAAACTATATGAAAACTTGTAGTGGCAGCAAAAACTATATCAAAACTTGTAGTGGCAGTAACAACTATATGAAAACTTGTAGTGGCAGTAACAACTATATCAAAACTTGTAGTGGCAGTAACAACTATATCAAAACTTGTAGTAGCAGTAACAACTATATCAAACTTGTAGTGGCAGTAACAACTATATCAAAACTTGTAGTGGCAGTAACAACTATATCAAAACTTGTAGTTACAGTAACAACTATATCAAAACTTGTAGTAGCAGTAACAACTATATCAAACCTCGTAGTGGCAGTAACAACTATATCAAAACTTGTAGTTGTAGTAACAACTATATCAAAACTTGTAGTGGCAGTAACAACTATATCAAAACTTGTAGTGGCAGTAACAACTATATCAATACTTGTAGTGGCAGTAACAACTATATCAAAACTTGTAGTGGCAGTAACAATTATATCAAAACTTGTAGTGGCAGTAACAACTATATCAAAACTTGTAGTGGCAGTAACAACTATATCAAAACTTGTAGTGGCAGTGACAACTATATCAAAACTTGTAGTGGCAGTAACAACTATATCAAAACTTGTAGTCGCAGTAACAACTATATCAAAACTTGTAGTGGCAGTAACAACTATATCAAAACTTGTAGTAGCAGTAACAACTATATCAAAACTTGTAGTGGCAGTAACAACTATATCAAAACTTGTAGTGGCAGTAACAATTATATCAAAACTTGTAGTGGCAGTAACAACTATATCAATACTTGTAGTGGCAGTAACAACTATATCAAAACTTGTAGTGGCAGTAACAATTATATCAAAACTTGTAGTGGCAGTAACAACTATATCAAAACTTGTAGTGGCAGTAACAACTATATCAAAACTTGTAGTGGCAGTAACAACTATATCAAAACTTGTAGTGGCAGTGACAACTATATCAAAACTTGCAGTGGCAGTAACAACTATATCAAAACTTGTAGTCGCAGTAACAACTATATCAAAACTTGTAGTGGCAGTGACAACTATATCAAAACTTGTAGTAGCAGTAACAACTATATCAAAACTTGTAGTAGCAGTAACAACTATATAAAAACTTGTAGTGGCAGTAACAACTATATCAAAACTTGTAGTGGCAGTAACAACTATATCAAAACTTGTAGTGGCAGTAACAACTATATCAAAACTTGTAGTAGCAGTAACAACTATATCAAAACTTGTAGTAGCAGTAACAACTATATCAAAACTTGTAGTAGCAGTAACAACTATATCAAAACTTGTAGTAGCAGTAACAACTATATCAAAACTTGTAGTAGCAGTAACAACTATATCAAAACTTGTAGTGGCAGTAACAACTATATCAAAACTTGTAGTGGCAGTAACAACTATATCAAAACTTGTAGTGGCAGTAACAACTATATCAAAACTTGTAGTGGCAGTAACAACTATATCAAAACTTGTAGTGGCAGTATCATCTATATCAAAACTTGTAGTGGCAGTAACAACTATATCAAAACTTGTAGTGGCAGTAACAACTATATCAATACTTGAAGTTGCAGTAACAACTATATCAAAACTTGTAGTTGTAGTAACAACTATATCAAAACTTGTAGTGGCAGTAACAACTATATCAAAACTTGTAGTACCAGTAACAACTATATCAAAACTTGTAGTGGCAGTAACAACTATATCAAAATTTGTAGTCGCAGTAACAACTATATCAAAACTTGTATTAGCAGTAACAACTATATCAAAACTTGTAGTGGCAGTAACAATTATATAAAACTTTTAGTGGCAGTAACAACAATATCAAAACTTGTAGTGGCAGTAACAACTATATCAATACTTGTAGTGGCAGTAACAACTATATCAAAACTTGTAGTGGCAGTAAAAACTATATGAAAACTTGTAGTGGCAGCAAAAACTATATCAAAACTTGTAGTGGCAGTAACAACTATATGAAAACTTGTAGTGGCAGTAACAACTATATCAAAACTTGTAGTGGCAGTAACAACTATATCAAAACTTGTAGTAGCAGTAACAACTGTATCAAAACTTGTAGTGGCAGTAACAACTATATCAAAACTTGTAGTGGCAGTAACAACTATATCAAAACTTGTAGTTACAGTAACAACTATATCAAAACTTGTAGTAGCAGTAACAACTATATCAAACCATCGTAGTGGCAGTAACAACTATATCAAAACTTGTAGTTGTAGTAACAACTATATCAAAACTTGTAGTGGCAGTAACAACTATATCAAAACTTGTAGTGGCAGTAACAACTATATCAGTACTTGTAGTGGCAGTAACAACTATATCAAAACTTGTAGTGGCAGTAACAACTATATCAAAACTTGTAGTGGCAGTAACAACTATATCAAAACTTGTAGTGGCAGTAACAACTATATCAAAACTTGTAGTGGCAGTGACAACTATATCAAAACTTGTAGTGGCAGTAACAACTATATCAAAACTTGTAATCGCAGTAACAACTATATCACAACTTGTAGTGGCAGTAACATCTATATCAAAACTTGTAGTAGCAGTAACAACTATATCAAAACTTGTAGTAGCAGTAACAACTATATCAAAACTTGTAGTGGCAGTAACAACTATATCAAAACTTGTAGTGGCAGTAACAACTATATCAAAACTTGTAGTGGCAGTAACAACTATATCAAAACTTGTAGTAGCAGTAACAACTATATCAAAACTTGTAGTAGCAGTAACAACTATATCAAAACTTGTAGTAGCAGTAACAACTATATCAACACTTGTAGTAGCAGTAACAACTATATCAAAACTTGTAGTGGCAGTAACAACTATATCAAAACTTGTAGTGGCAGTAACAACTATATCAAAACTTGTAGTGGCAGTAACAACTATATCAAAACTTGTAGTGGCAGTAACAACTATATCAAAACTTGTAGTGGCAGTATCAACTATATCAAAACTTGTAGTGGCAGTAACAACTATATCAAAACTTGTAGTGGGAGTAACAACTATATCAATACTTTAAGTTGCAGTAACAACTATATCAAAACTTGTAGTTGTAGTAACAACTATATCAAAACTTGTAGTGGCAGTAACAACTATATCAAAACTTGTAGTACCAGTAACAACTATATCAAAACTTGTAATGGCAGTAACAAAATATCAAAACTTGTAGTGGCAGTAACAACTATATCAATACTTGTAGTGGCAGTAACAACTATATCAAAACTTGTAGTGGCAGTAACAATTATATCAAAACTTGTAGTGGCAGTAACAACTATATCAAAACTTGTAGTGGCAGTAACAACTATATCAAAACTTGTAGTGGCAGTGACAACTATATCAAAACTTGTAGTGGCAGTAACAACTATATCAAAACTTGTAGTCGCAGTAACAACTATATCAAAACTTGTAGTGGCAGTAACAACTATATCAAAACTTGTAGTAGCAGTAACAACTATATCAAAACTTGTAGTGGCAGTAACAACTATATCAAAACTTGTAGTGGCAGTAACAATTATATCAAAACTTGTAGTGGCAGTAACAACTATATCAATACTTGTAGTGGCAGTAACAACTATATCAAAACTTGTAGTGGCAGTAACAATTATATCAAAACTTGTAGTGGCAGTAACAACTATATCAAAACTTGTAGTGGCAGTAACAACTATATCAAAACTTGTAGTGGCAGTGACAACTATATCAAAACTTGTAGTGGCAGTAACAACTATATCAAAACTTGTAGTCGCAGTAACAACTATATCAAAACTTGTAGTGGCAGTAACAACTATATCAAAACTTGTAGTAGCAGTAACAACTATATCAAAACTTGTAGTAGCAGTAACAACTATATAAAAACTTGTAGTGGCAGTAACAACTATATCAAAACTTGTAGTGGCAGTAACAACTATATCAAAACTTGTAGTGGCAGTAACAACTATATCAAAACTTGTAGTAGTAGTAACAACTATATCAAAACTTGTAGTAGCAGTAACAACTATATCAAAACTTGTAGTAGCAGTAACAACTATATCAAAACTTGTAGTAGCAGTAACAACTATATCAAAACTTGTAGTAGCAGTAACAACTATATCAAAACTTGTAGTAGCAGTAACAACTATATCAAAACTTGTAGTGGCAGTAACAACTATATCAAAACTTGTAGTGGCAGTAACAACTATATCAAAACTTGTAGTGGCAGTAACAACTATATCAAAACTTGTAGTGGCAGTAACAACTATATCAAAACTTGTAGTGGCAGTATCATCTATATCAAAACTTGTAGTGGCAGTAACAACTATATCAAAACTTGTAGTGGCAGTAACAACTATATCAATACTTGAAGTTGCAGTAACAACTATATCAAAACTTGTAGTTGTAGTAACAACTATATCAAAACTTGTAGTGGCAGTAACAACTATATCAAAACTTGTAGTACCAGTAACAACTATATCAAAACTTGTAGTGGCAGTAACAACTATATCAAAATTTGTAGTCGCAGTAACAACTATATCAAAACTTGTATTAGCAGTAACAACTATATCAAAACTTGTAGTGGCAGTAACAATTATATAAAACTTTTAGTGGCAGTAACAACAATATCAAAACTTGTAGTGGCAGTAACAACTATATCAATACTTGTAGTGGCAGTAACAACTATATCAAAACTTGTAGTGGCAGTAAAAACTATATGAAAACTTGTAGTGGCAGCAAAAACTATATCAAAACTTGTAGTGGCAGTAACAACTATATGAAAACTTGTAGTGGCAGTAACAACTATATCAAAACTTGTAGTGGCAGTAACAACTATATCAAAACTTGTAGTAGCAGTAACAACTATATCAAACTTGTAGTGGCAGTACCAACTATATCAAAACTTGTAGTGGCAGTAACAACTATATCAAAACTTGTAGTTACAGTAACAACTATATCAAAACTTGTAGTAGCAGTAACAACTATATCAAACCATCGTAGTGGCAGTAACAACTATATCAAAACTTGTAGTTGTAGTAACAACTATATCAAAACTTGTAGTGGCAGTAACAACTATATCAAAACTTGTAGTGGCAGTAACAACTATATCAGTACTTGTAGTGGCAGTAACAACTATATCAAAACTTGTAGTGGCAGTAACAACTATATCAAAACTTGTAGTGGCAGTAACAACTATATCAAAACTTGTAGTGGCAGTAACAACTATATCAAAACTTGTAGTGGCAGTGACAACTATATCAAAACTTGTAGTGGCAGTAACAACTATATCAAAACTTGTAGTCGCAGTAACAACTATATCACAACTTGTAGTGGCAGTAACAACTATATCAAAACTTGTAGTAGCAGTAACAACTATATCAAAACTTGTAGTAGCAGTAACAACTATATCAAAACTTGTAGTGGCAGTAACAACTATATCAAAACTTGTAGTGGCAGTAACAACTATATCAAAACTTGTAGTGGCAGTAACAACTATATCAAAACTTGTAGTAGCAGTAACAACTATATCAAAACTTGTAGTAGCAGTAACAACTATATCAAAACTTGTAGTAGCAGTAACAACTATATCAAAACTTGTAGTTGCAGTAACAACTATATCAAAACTTGTAGTGGCAGTAACAACTATATCAAAACTTGTAGTGGCAGTAACAACTATATCAAAACTTGTAGTGGCAGTAACAACTATATCAAAACTTGTAGTGGCAGTAACAACTATATCAAAACTTGTAGTGGCAGTATCAACTATATCAAAACTTGTAGTGGCAGTAACAACTATATCAAAACTTGTAGTGGCAGTAACAACTATATCAATACTTAAAGTTGCAGTAACAACTATATCAAAACTTGTAGTTGTAGTAACAACTATATCAAAACTTGTAGTGGCAGTAACAACTATATCAAAACTTGTAGTACCAGTAACAACTATATCAAAACTTGTAATGGCAGTAACAAAATATCAAAACTTGTAGTGGCAGTAACAACTATATCAAAACTTGTAGTTGTAGTAACAACTATATCAAAACTTGTAGTGGCAGTAACAACTATATCAAAACTTGTAGTGGCAGTAACAACTATATCAAAACTTGTAGTGGCAGTAACAACTATATCAAAACTTGTAGTAGCAGTAACAACTATATCAAAACTTGTAGTGGCAGTAACAACTATATCAAAACCTGTAGTAGCAGTAACAACTATATCAAAACTTGTAGTGGCAGTAACAACTATATCAAAACTTGTAGTAGCAGTAACAACTATATCAAAACTTGTAGTAGCAGTAACAACTATATCAAAACTTGTAGTGGCAGTAACACCTATATCAAAACTTGTAGTAGCAGTAACAACAATATCAAAACTTGTAATAGCAGTAACAACTATATCAAAACTTGTAGTCGCAGAAACAACTATATCAAAACTTGTAGTAGCAGTAACAACTATATCAAAACTTGTAGTGGCAGTAACAACTATATCAAAACTTGTAGTAGCAGTAACAACTATATCAAAACTTGTAGTAGTAGTAACAACTATATCAAAACTTGTAGTGGCAGTAACAACTATATCAAAACTTGTAGTAGCAGTAACAACTATATCAAAACTTGTAGTGGCAGTAAAAACTATATGAAAACTTGTAGTGGCAGCAAAAACTATATCAATACTTGAAGTTGCAGTAACAACTATATCAAACCTCGTAGTGGCATTAACAACTATATCAAAACTTGTAGTTGTAGTAACAACTATATCAAAACTTGTAGTGGCAGTAACAACTATATCAAAACTTGTAGTGGCAGTAACAACTATATCAAAACTTGTAGTAGCAGTAACAACTATATCAAACTTGTAGTGGCAGTAACAACTATATCAAAACTTGTAGTGGCAGTAACAACTATATCAAAACTTGTAGTTACAGTAACAACTATATCAAAACTTGTAGTAGCAGTAACAACTATATCAAACCTCGTAGTGGCATTAACAACTATATCAAAACTTGTAGTTGTAGTAACAACTATATCAAAACTTGTAGTGGCAGTAACAACTATATCAAAACTTGTAGTGGCAGTAACAACTATATCAATACTTGTAGTGGCAGTAACAACTATATCAAAACCGATAGTGGCAGTAACAATTATATCAAAACTTGTAGTGGCAGTAACAACTATATCAAAACTTGTAGTGGCAGTAACAACTATATCAAAACTTGTAGTGGCAGTGACAACTATATCAAAACTTGTAGTGGCAGTAACAACTATATCAAAACTTGTAGTCGCAGTAACAACTATATCAAAACTTGTAGTGGCAGTAACAACTATATCAAAACTTGTAGTAGCAGTAACAACTATATCAAAACTTGTAGTAGCAGTAACATCTATATCAAAACTTGTAGTGGCAGTAACAACTATATCAAAACTTGTAGTGGCAGTAACAACTATATCAAAACTTGTAGTAGCAGTAACAACTATATCAAAACTTGTAGTCGCAGTAACAACTATATCACAACTTGTAGTGGCAGTAACAACTATATCAAAACTTGTAGTAGCAGTAACAACTATATCAAAACTTGTAGTAGCAGTAACAACTATATCAAAACTTGTAGTGGCAGTAACAACTATATCAAAACTTGTAGTGGCAGTAACAACTATATCAAAACTTGTAGTGGCAGTAACAACTATATCAAAACTTGTAGTAGCAGTAACAACTATATCAAAACTTGTAGTAGCAGTAACAACTATATCAAAACTTGTAGTAGCAGTAACAACTATATCAAAACTTGTAGTAGCAGTAACAACTATATCAAAACTTGTAGTGGCAGTAACAACTATATCAAAACTTGTAGTGGCAGTAACAACTATATCAAAACTTGTAGTGGCAGTAACAACTATATCAAAACTTGTAGTGGCAGTAACAACTATATCAAAACTTGTAGTGGCAGTATCAACTATATCAAAACTTGTAGTGGCAGTAACAACTATATCAAAACTTGTAGTGGCAGTAACAACTATATCAATACTTAAAGTTGCAGTAACAACTATATCAAAACTTGTAGTTGTAGTAACAACTATATCAAAACTTGTAGTGGCAGTAACAACTATATCAACACTTGTAGTACCAGTAACAACTATATCAAAACTTGTAATGGCAGTAACAAAATATCAAAACTTGTAGTGGCAGTAACAACTATATCAAAACTTGTAGTTGTAGTAACAACTATATCAAAACTTGTAGTGGCAGTAACAACTATATCAAAACTTGTAGTGGCAGTAACAACTATATCAAAACTTGTAGTGGCAGTAACAACTATATCAAAACTTGTAGTAGCAGTAACAACTATATCAAAACTTGTAGTGGCAGTAACAACTATATCAAAACCTGTAGTAGCAGTAACAACTATATCAAAACTTGTAGTGGCAGTAACAACTATATCAAAACTTGTAGTAGCAGTAACAACTATATCAAAACTTGTAGTAGCAGTAACAACTATATCAAAACTTGTAGTGGCAGTAACACCTATATCAAAACTTGTAGTAGCAGTAACAACAATATCAAAACTTGTAATAGCAGTAACAACTATATCAAAACTTGTAGTCGCAGAAACAACTATATCAAAACTTGTAGTAGCAGTAACAACTATATCAAAACTTGTAGTGGCAGTAACAACTATATCAAAACTTGTAGTAGCAGTAACAACTATATCAAAACTTGTAGTAGTAGTAACAACTATATCAAAACTTGTAGTGGCAGTAACAACTATATCAAAACTTGTAGTAGCAGTAACAACTATATCAAAACTTGTAGTGGCAGTAAAAACTATATGAAAACTTGTAGTGGCAGCAAAAACTATATCAATACTTGAAGTTGCAGTAACAACTATATCAAACCTCGTAGTGGCATTAACAACTATATCAAAACTTGTAGTTGTAGTAACAACTATATCAAAACTTGTAGTGGCAGTAACAACTATATCAAAACTTGTAGTGGCAGTAACAACTATATCAAAACTTGTAGTAGCAGTAACAACTATATCAAACTTGTAGTGGCAGTAACAACTATATCAAAACTTGTAGTGGCAGTAACAACTATATCAAAACTTGTAGTTACAGTAACAACTATATCAAAACTTGTAGTAGCAGTAACAACTATATCAAACCTCGTAGTGGCATTAACAACTATATCAAAACTTGTAGTTGTAGTAACAACTATATCAAAACTTGTAGTGGCAGTAACAACTATATCAAAACTTGTAGTGGCAGTAACAACTATATCAATACTTGTAGTGGCAGTAACAACTATATCAAAACTTGTAGTGGCAGTAACAATTATATCAAAACTTGTAGTGGCAGTAACAACTATATCAAAACTTGTAGTGGCAGTAACAACTATATCAAAACTTGTAGTGGCAGTGACAACTATATCAAAACTTGTAGTGGCAGTAACAACTATATCAAAACTTGTAGTCGCAGTAACAACTATATCAAAACTTGTAGTGGCAGTAACAACTATATCAAAACTTGTAGTAGCAGTAACAACTATATCAAAACTTGTAGTAGCAGTAACATCTATATCAAAACTTGTAGTGGCAGTAACAACTATATCAAAACTTGTAGTGGCAGTAACAACTATATCAAAACTTGTAGTAGCAGTAACAACTATATCAAAACTTGTAGTAGCAGTAACAACTATATCAAAACTTGTAGTAGCAGTAACAACTATATCAAAACTTTTAGTAGCAGTAACAACTATATCAAAACTTGTAGTAGCAGTAACAACTATATCAAAACTTTTAGTGGCAGTAACAACTATATCAAAACTTGTAGTGGCAGTAACAACTATATCAAAACTTGTAGTGGCAGTAACAACTATATCAAAACTTGTAGTGGCAGTAACAACTATATCAAAACTTGTAGTGGCAGTATCAGCTATATCAAAACTTGTAGTGGCAGTAACAACTATATCAAAACTTGTAGTGGCAGTAACAACTATATCAATACTTGAAGTTGCAGTAACAACTATATCAAAACTTGTAGTTGTAGTAACAACTATATCAAAACTTGTAGTAGCAGTAACAACTATATCACAATTTGTAGTACCAGTAACAACTATATCAAAACTTGTAATGGCAGTAACAAAATATCAAAACTTGTAGTGGCAGTAACAACTATATCAAAACTTGTAGTTGTAGTAACAACTATATCAAAACTTGTAGTGGCAGTAACAACTATATCAAAACTTGTAGTGGCAGTAACAACTATATCAAAACTTGTAGTGGCAGTAACAACTATATCAAAACTTGTAGTAGCAGTAACAACTATATCAAAACTTGTAGTAGTAGTAACAACTATATCAAAACTTGTAGTGGCAGTAACAACTATATCTAAACTTGTAGTAGCAGTAACAACTATATCAAAACTTGTAGTAGCAGTAACAACTATATCAAAACTTGTAGTGGCAGTAACAACTATATCAAAACTTGTAGTGGCAGTAACAACTATATCAAAATTTGTAGTCGCAGTAACAACTATATCAAAACTTGTAGTAGCAGTAACAACTATATCAAAACTTGTAGTGGCAGTAACAATTATATAAAACTTTTAGTGGCAGTAACAACAATATCAAAACTTGTAGTAGCAGTAACAACTATATCAAAACTTGTAGTGGCAGCAAAAACTATATCAAAACTTGTAGTGGCAGTAACAACTATATCCAAACTTGTAGTGGCAGTAACAACTATATCAAAACTTGTAGTGGCAGTAACAACAATATCAAAACTTGTAGTGGCAGTAACAACTATATCAAAACTTGTAGTGGCAGTAACAACTATATCAAAACTTGTAGTGGCAGTAACAACTATATCAAAACTTGTAGTGGCAGTAACAACTATATCAAAACTTGTAGTGGCAGTAACAACAATATCAAAACTTGTAGTAGCAGTAACAACTATATCAAAACTTGTAGTGGCAGTAACAACAATATCAAAACTTGTAGTAGCAGTAACAACTATATCAAAACTTGTAGTGGCAGTAACAACTATATCAAAACTTGTAGTAGCAGTAACAACTATATCAAAACTTTTAGTGGCAGTAACAACGCTATCAAAACTAGTAGTAGCAGTAACAACTATATAAAAACTTGTAGTGGCAGTAACAACTATATCAAAAGTTGTAGTGGCAGTAACAACTATATCAAAACTTGTAGTGGCAGTAACAACTATATCAAAACTTGTAGTTGCAGTAACAACTATATCAAAACTTGTAGTGGCAGTAACAACTATATCAATACTTGTAGTGGCAGTAACAACTATATAAAACCTTGTAGTGGCAGTAACAACTATATCAAAACTTGTAGTGGCAGTAACAACTATATCAAAACTGGTTGTGGCAGTAACAACTATATCAAAACTTGTAGCGGCAGTAACAACTATATCAAAACTTGTAGTAGCAGTAACAACTATATCAAAACTTGTAGTGGCGGTAACAACTATATCAAAACTCGTAGTGGCAGTAACAACTATATCAAAACTTGTAGTAGCAGTAACGACTATATCAAAACTTTTAGTGACAGTAACAACTATATCAAAACTAGTAGTAGTAGTAACAACTATATCAAAATTTGTAGTGGCAGTAACAACTATATCAAAACTTGTAGTTGTAGTAACAACTATATCAAAACTTGTAGTGGCAGTAACAACTATATCAAAACTTGTAGTAGCAGTAACAACTATATCAAAACTTGTAGTAGCAGTAACAACTATATAAAAACTTTTAGTAGCAGTAACAACTATATCAGAACTTGTAGTGGCAGTAACAACTATATCAAATCTTGTAGTTGCAATAAAAACTATATCGAAACTTGTAGTGGCAGTAACAACTATATCAAAACTTGTAGTGGCAGTAACGATTATATCAAAACTTGTAGTGGCAGTAACAACTATATCAAAACTTGTATAGGCAGTAACAACTGTATCAAAACTTGTAGTGGCAGTAACAATTGTATCAAAACTTGTAGTGGGAGTAACAACTATATCAACACTTGTAGTGGCAGTAACAACTATATCAAAACTTGTAGTGGCAGTAACAACTATATCAAAATTTGTAGTGGCAGTAACAACTATATCAAAACTTGTAGTGGCAGTAACATTTGTATCAAAACTTGTAGTGGCAGTAACAACTGTATCAAAACTTGTAGTGGCAGTAACAACTGTATCAAAACTTGTAGTGGCAGTAACAACTGTATCAAAACTTGTAGTGGCAGCATCGCTTGTAGTAATAGTAGTAGTATTAGCTGTAACGGCTGTTCGGTGTGTCGGTATACCGGCAACCACTTCTGTTGACGTTATTTAATTCTGAAATACAACACCTATTTTAAACGAGTCACTGTATACGATCAATTGAACAGAGGTTGCTATTTTACAGAACGTTTGAAGTACGGGTGCATACGTATATCAAAACTATTAGTGCGTAAATTATCCCTATAGATATAATAACTATGTTACATAGCAGATTGTATAGTCGGCGATTGCATGCATTTGACTAATCAGGAACCCTTGTAATAATACTAGTAGCAATAACAGTACCTGTAACGAGTCTAGCAGTAGTATTAGTCGTAGTAATCATAATCTTAATTAACCCATTTTCGTAATAGTAGTAGCTGAATCACTTACAATGTTATTGATAATAGTAGTATTTCTAGTAGCAGCTTTGCAAAATCAGAAGTTATAAGGTCCTACCTAAACTCCTACAATTCCAAAATATCCAACTCCGACTCCTTAATTTAAAGTCTTCCAATATTCAGACTGTCTGTTGATTCTTCGGTGCTTAAAATATGACTCCTATTCCAAGCATTCTTATGAGTCTGACTCAGACTAAAACCTATGACTTTGACTCTGCCACCCTGCATAGTAATATTAGAGCGGTGTAAAATATTTTAACAGTGTCTGTGAATTTGGTGTAAGCCAAGCTGAGTATAAAAAGAACAACAAACACCATGTGCGGGTTTGCTAATAAGCCAACCCGCACATGGTGTTTGTTGTTCTTTTTATACCCAGCTTGGCTTAAACCAAATTCACAGACACTGTTAAAATATAATAAACTAGCAAAACCCGTGTCCTGGCGTTGCTCGGGAAAACTGAGTAACCCAAGAAACTTCTGCTTCCACCACTAAACCCTATATAGGTATTATTACACACAAATTCAACGTAAATAACATCAATATTTTAGAATTTGCTTTCTTAGAGTCAGAAATTTATAAATAATAAGAGTCTATAAGACAGAGTTCTGTTAATTGTGTAATAAAATAGGCAATAATATTATCATATTTTTGCATCAGCGTCATCATTATAATTAGTAGTAACTTAGTAGTACATGTGTAAGATAATGAAGAGTGGCAAAAATGAATCGTGGACGATCCATTGTGGGTGGGACGTCGAGAAAGAAGAAATCGACTTGATAACTCTTAAAAAGGAGAAGGTTCCACAGTACAAGCGAGACTCGAAAGACGCGAGCAAGTTTTTTCCGGTTTGTGCTTTTCTCATTGCTATTATTATTGTTACCGTTATTCCTAATTGTTGTTGTTGTTGTTGTTGTTGTTGTTGTTGTTATATTCGCCTCTCTTTATTAGAGCCCAACTTTTTTCCTCTTGGATCTGTTGACGTTTTTTTTTTCGTTTTTTTCTGTCGTTACTTACAACTTTTTCCCCCTAATTGGCCATGGCAACTCCAAGCCCTGTGCCAAGGGAAACAAAAAAGGAAACGGGGTTGGTCGAGACTTCACCTTCCACCTCAAGTACCAACTGGAGCAAACCCCCAAGACTTGTCATAGATATTGAAGAGTTCCTTGAAAGAGCTCAGAAGTGTACACACTTGATAACTCAAACTGGAAGAAATTTTAAAACGAATGCTGCAAATGTTTGTCGCAGAACGGAAAACCAAAAAGGTCATTCGCGCAACTAACGATTTAGTAACAGAACTAATTCTAACTACAGGACACAGACCGCAAAGAGTAATTAAATGCAGGGGATATGACATGTGGAACTCGCTTTTTGCGACCCCTGAAGAATGCTTAGCTCTATCCCGGACTGAAATAATAACCAAAGATTATATACTGCGCATGGAATATTTGGGACAGAGAAGGACCTCCATATCCGTATTCAATGTTCCCTTACATGTAGAAAGGGAACACCTTGCTGCATTTTTAATGAGATACGGAGAAATAGGAGCAATCTCTTGTGACGAGCACCTGTTGATCTGGAACATAGAAATACTTCTCGACAAAAAAGGCTTTGACGAAATTCCTAACCACTTGGATATAGGTGAAGATAAAATACCGGTAATAGTCGCAGGAAGGAAGCCTGCATGCTGGAGCTGCGGAGAAGTAGGGCACCGTACGTTCGAATTCCCAAAAAGAGAAAGACGCCCAACAGTGAACCCTAAAAATAAAGTGGGGCCCACCTGGGCCAAAGGTCGGGAAACGATCAACAACAATAGGGATGCCTCTGAAGTCCCCTACAACTACACCTACGAAAGATGAGCAACCCATCTTCCCCGACCTTACTGAGTTCGATAGAAAGAAGGAGAATGAATGGGTATTAGTAACAGGAAAAAAAACACCAGATAAATCCCTGGACAAAATGAGAGAGCACGAGAAAATGGTCAAAGTCTCTAAAGATCCTGGAAAGGAGAAATTTGCAGAAGTCGTCCAATTGGACAAAAAGTTAAGATCTAACAAGGCAAGTACCCACTCTCCTAACAAAACACCTTCTGCCAATACACTACAGACCGCATCGACATCTACAAACCGCTAACCGAGTAAAGCAACTTCTAGAGTCATGTTCCCGCCCATTACTGCGCCCATAAAAGATCGAGAGTACGAAGCTTCTTTAATTAGGGCTAGGTTAAAGAGAATGCCTCAAGAGGCGACAAACATGACGTTGACGCGCTACCGATCGACATATCGCACATGTCACATTGCCGGACGGACGTAGTGTGACTACAAACGACGGTATTTTGGAGGCGTTTCGGTCTGTCTTTAGCGACTTTTCTCGCCTCAAGGCGACCGAAGCAGCTAGGTGCGAAGGTTGCATAACGGAGGATGAAGTCATGGAAGCCCTAAAATATCGGCCTGAATCGGATCGATGGTTTGCCCTACGAGCTGTATTTGAGGTTGTCGCACGTTTTTGTACCCTTGCTGACAGTTTTATTTAACGCTTGGTTTAGGAACGGGTCAATACCTGAGTACTTTACCAAGGGGATTGTGAAATTGTTACACAAGAGCAAAGATGGTGGGGATGGGATAAATAATGTTCGGTCCTTAACTATGCTAAACACAGAGTTAAAGATTTTAGCCAAGATTTTAGCAAATCGCCTGCAGGCTGTTTTGGCTGCTCTGATTAGCCCCGAACAGACTTGTCCTGTGAAGGGTAAGACAATTCAAGATAATTTGCACGCGATACGCTTAATCGTTGATAAAGTCGACACAGAAGCCGCACTGATCAATTTATATCAGTCCAAAGCATTCGATAGGGTGGACAATCGCTACTTGCAGGCTGTTTTGTCATTGGCCGGTTTTGGCCCGCAGTTTCGCTCCTGGATTCACCTCCTTTATGCAAACCCCGGTGCGCTGGTGGAAGTAAATGGTTTGAGGCCAAAGCCCTTCAGATCATCCAGATCTCTTCGTCAGGGTTGACCGCTTTCACCGATGCTCTATGCGCTTGGGTTGGAACCCTTCTTTCACAGGCTCAGGGTGAACTCGGTCCTACGCGGAGTTACTTGCACCACATTGAAGTACTCCGCCTATGCCGACGACGTAACAGTGCTTATAACGAGCAGTGCCGAGATTAGTGTCGTCGACAGAGAAATCAGAATGTATGAAACGGGCCTTGCAAGCTACTCGGCGTCCTGATCTCCAACTGGAGAAAAATTGGTCGGAAGTATTGAAAGCGATTCGGGCCGCAGCTAGTCTGTAAATCCGTAGAAATCTTTCATTAAAGGGGGGAGCGAAGGAGTGTTGCTCACACATTTATCCGATCATCCTATATCGTCTATCAGTACTTCCACTCCCACCGGATACACTGCTTGAAATTCAGCGGGCTCTTTTAAGGTGTTCATGGCTTGATAGATCCCCTAAGCTCCGTCGCGACATCTGTTATCTACATTCTTCTGAGGGCGGTCTGGGTATGCCAAGTGTTGAGATTCGTCAACATACGCATCGGCTATATTACCTGGATCGAATGTGTACACCAGTTGAAGGCAAAGGTGGCTTCTGGAAAGAAGACACTAAGAAAACCTTTCCGGCTTTGAAAAGTGTGCACTTGGATGAGGGGGAGGCACACAGGTTGCCCCGAGGCGAGTGCTCCTTTTATCGCGAGTGTCGACAGGCCTTGAAGTTCCTCTTACAGGTGAAGGAAAGCCTCTCTGACACCCAGCTGTTATCTCGTAGGGCATTGTATCGGGTCTTAGTGAGGGGATCTGTTCGAGATGAGAAGAGTGAGGGGCTCGGTTTGTTGAAGGGGCAGCTACACTCAATCTGGCCTTGGGTGCCTGGGCAAAAAGTCTTCGATAATGACGAGGAATCTCTGGCCTAACTGATTATTAAAAATGCTCTTTGGGTCTGCAAAAAGCTTCATGCCGCTGGCATTAAGAATTCGCCTATTTATTTTCGTTGCGGTGACGAAAACGAGAATTTTAGTCACGTCTTTGTTTATTGCCGCATCGTTGTGCCGCTCATTAAGTTAGTTGCAGGTCTCATGGTTCGCGTACTGAATGCAACGTCTTTCGACCTGGAACCGATTAATATATGACACGTTTCAAGACTCCAAGCATAGTTTTGGGACACAATTGCCATTTTAGGTCAATTTTCAAAACAGATAATGTATTAGTGTTATACCATTTTTCTAAACCAAAATTTCACGAGGAATCCAATAAAACAAAAACGAATACAAAATTTTGATGGGAAACCATGTTTTCAAGCAATTCTTTCATGACGGCCGGAATCGCACAACTTCCTTCATGTTAAGGGGAGGATTTTTCACACCTGCTCCACGTGAAAACCTTCTTTTCAGTTCACCCATAACACTTGAATAATTCATGAGGGTATTCCTTGACTTCAAACAATACGATGGAGCTGTGAAGTGTTACTTCTATACATCCAACCTATACTGCCTACCATGACATATAAATCCTTCACAAGGGAAACCCTCAAAGCAAAAATGAAGGGTGAGTCACTTAGTTTTCAACCCTGTTGGAGGGAATAGTTGTGGAAACCTATCAGAAGTGATATGACCACTTTGTTAGCACATAATTTTGTATCAACTGTGAAAAATACTGCTGGGGGACAAATTTGGAGAAAAAAAATATTACTGTAAAAAAAAATGTACGTCTTCAATTTGGCCAAAATCAAAAATTCCTGATATACAAGTTGTTCAGATTGATATTTGTGACAAGTTGTATAGAAGGGATTTTTGATTTTTCGAAAATTGAAGGCAGGTTTTTTTTTTACAGAAAAAATTATTTTCGGCTTCACTTTTCACCCGGTCAAACAAAACGTGCAATATTTTGGGAACCGCTAGCCGGTTGCTGCTGTTCTAAAGCTTAAATGAAAGCTAACTGATCAAGGTTACTGAGAAATGACCATAGGGACAGTGTTTGCTTCGTTTGTCATCATTTTAGAGGGATCTTTGCCAAAAAGACGCATTTTTTGACCAAAATCGGGAAAAAATTGTCACAGCCTGTAATTGAGGAGAATGGGTAAAATTCGAAGAGAGTTCTATGAGCAGCGTTTTTTTTTGCACAAATGCAATTTTATACTATTGTTGAACGAAAATGATTATTTACTTCCCTTAGTTTCATGTCTAAAAGTGATTTTTGGCTCTTCTTTGTGGTGAGGTAACAAAAATTGTCACTAAAATATCTCCATTTTAGGCCTTTTTTTCAGTTATATCGTTTTTTTCCGGTTGAAAACAGGTATATTAACCATATAAACCTATGATTTTCTGAAAGACAATTTAGTTTTGCCTCACATATCACAAGAATAGCTTTGTAGATCATTGTGTGACTGATCAGTGATTTTTGACTTCAATTGTCCCAAAACTATGCTTGGAGACTTAAAACGGGTCATATGTAGCAATTAGGCTCCGACAAATGATAGACAAAGACGTTTTGTATTTTATTGCTTACTAGCATTGTTGAGAAGTGTGATATTGCAGACACGTTTGTCTACGACGGTGAGACCTTCGCTGCTCTCGACCTTGTTCGAATTTTCAAGTATCATCTGAAGATCCGCATTAAGGCTGAGAGGCGAGACTCACTTCGGCAGATTTTGGTGAAAGATGGGTGACAGTTGCACGATTGTTTCGAGTAAGAGGGGCTAGATTTGAGGGGTATCTGGACGTGCCTTAGGAAAAGGATTTTGGGTTTCTCTAACGAACCTTGATCATGTCCCGTTTAAAGCTAGTTAGCTGACCCGTTTTGACTATTATTTTTGTTCATAACTTAGCTAGTGTATGATTGATTTCATTAGGGTCCCGCTTTATTTTCATCCTTGCCCCCCCCCCCCTGTTTTTTCTCCCATTTAAGTTTTTTAATTCCCCAACCCCTTTCCCGATTAGGTGACAGATAGCCTGATTTTGAGATTTTCGAAAGAGGTGATAGAAATAAAGCGTTCGGGCCTGCATCATGTTTAGACTGGCAAATCTGCATATATGTCACAGCTTAGAAATGGGGGATCCTTATACTAACACTGGGGGTTTTATTCATTGTACATAATTATCTTCTTTTTTTTTATATAATATTTTTATTACATAAATCCCCCATTACATATTATATAATTATGGGTTTAAAGTAGGATAGTCATGGTATACATTCTTTTGATGTATGGTGCATAAATATAGTATGAATGTGGTATTTTGGTGAATGATGGGCACGAATTAAACTAGCCAAGTTAGTCAGAATAAGTCAGTGAAGACCGATCGTCTCCCTTCCCCTTTTTCGGTCTTGTGCCACATTTTATATGTATTTTTATGTATAAATAAATAGTGAGACTTGAAAGGCGGCGGTTTCAGAAACGCGAAGAGCCGGAGCGCTTGGTGATCGGAGTATCGAAGTACCGGAAGAATCGGAGTTTACCGATATTTATGGCACCGATGAAGCTTTATTGGCTATGGTACCAAGCCCGTCTTGCTGTTGGGCGTTCGTGTCCGCTAACTAAAAATGCGACTGATAAGGACTGATAAGCAAGTTGGTACTGTAAAGGAATCCTCTGACTTGTATTTAATCAAATAGACAATTGGAAATACTTGTGGAACAATTGCTTCAGTACACACTCGGATAGACAATGCAGATCACATTGCTTTCCAATCAGATGTATATATGAACGAGTTTCTAGCAGAAACCAAGTCTGTGACCTCAGCAAGAAAAAGACTTTCATGAGACAAATGTATGTCAAAAGATTTTGTTTTATATGTGTGCGTAGCCGGCGTAAACCATCCGGTGATGGGAAATAAAGAAAACCAAAGTGTTTCCATATACGTTCTGTTCTTTATCATTCTTGTTGGATCTTACCTGTTACCCCGAAAGAACGGGTAATGCAACACATGTATGCGCATAATAGTAAGTAAGAAAAAATAAAAGTAAACAATATAGCTTAATGAGATGATTATAAATGTGCTGCACAGAGATTATTGGACAAACCAGACTAAAAATATGTTTGTACAGTAGGGGTTCGAACTCATAACACTTACAAGCAGTGACTTTATCGCTAAGCTATGAAAGTAAGTGTTATTGCTCAGTCGAATTTTAGCATAGAAGTAAAATTCGCTGTTACGGCATGACTGACCTAATTAAATAACTGTCGATACTGATTTTGATTATCTCTCATACAGATTCACACCCTACACACACACTGTACGAAACCCGCTAATATTATACGTGCACATATTGAAAAACAAATTGGACGCCATTATTATTTTTCTGCGGCGAACAAATTTAAAAAATGTTATTCAATCAGCGACCGAGTGTTAGAAAGGTGCAGAGAAAAAGTTTATCTTATGAATTGTATGCGGCGGTGACAATAAGTATTAGATACCAGACAGGGAGGTAAAATATTCAAGACAAATTCTAACAGGATTCAATAATAAAATCGGTAAATATGATTGAAAAAGAATGTCGAAACAGTTATTATTTTACATGTAGCTTTTGTTTATGACACTGTAGGGGAAAGGTGATTCTACTTCATATATTGGATGTCACCTAACCAGAATTTTAATCCAAAAGCGATACTCAGTTCGCAAATCCACTCAAATATTATTTCCTAAATTCCCAAAAGGCATCTATATATTCGCCATCTGTCATTTTATAATTCTTTAAAAAAGGCCATACATTTTGAACTATTACTAAAGAACTGATTCCGCTTTATTTGTAAAACAACTTACCTGGAGACAATTGAACATGGCGTACAGGTATTTCAGAATGTTATCAGTCATTTTTAAAGATATAAAGGCGAACGACCAAATTGTCGTCAGTAATATGGTCTGTGTCCATAATGCTTTTGAATGAATTCTGAAAAGACACAAACAAATGATCAATAGAAGATTATCGGAGATTCCTGTTGCGGGAGGGTGTTGTTGCAACTAAGAAAGTGGACACAGGCAAATTACGACAATGGCAAAGAAGAGAGGACAAACGCAGATGAACAGTTTAAAAAAAGGAGAGGCGTTTATCTCTTATATAAAGGGCACTTGTCTATATGTATGTATGTATGTATGTATGTATGTATGTATGTATGTCTGTCTGTATGTGAAGCTTCTCCTCAAAAACTAAGCGGCGACATGTCAAAAAGTTTATATCTTCAGCACCGTACATATCCTGGGATCATAATATCTCAAAATCGCAAATAACGATTCACTCGCTGACAGTCAACCGGACCACTTTCCGACAAAAGGTAGCAGTTTTTTCGTATTTTACACGAAATTTCAACGTTAATATGTAGTAAATTCGAAATAATCTAATGTATTTATGTACTAATCCGATAAAAATGCCGAGTCACTGTAAACATCCCATAATCCCTTGCCGGATGTACCCGGTCTTGCCCTAAATTGTGTCCAGTTGTATCAGATCATCCAATAACTTCTGTCCGGTTGCATCAATAACAACATAGGAATCCTACGTTAAGAGTGTGCAGTGAAACAAGGGTTGCTCAATCACATCCGCACCTGTCCCATAATCCCTTTCAGGCCAAATTAGGGGGGGGGGGGTTACGGTATTCGCCGGTGTGAGCATTACCTCCTCCTTTTTTGAGAAGTGTAGAGGTAGGGTAGTATCGGTTCCGTTGTCATGATGCACTGATCCCATGCATTACCTCCTCCTTTTTTGAGAAGTGTAGATGTAGAATAGTATCGGTTCCGTTGTCATGATGTGCTCATCCCATGATTACCTCCTCCTTTTTTGAGAAGTGTTGAGGTAGGGTCGTATCGGTTACGTTGTCATGATGCCCTCATCCCATGCATTATTTCCTCCTTTTTTGAGAAGTGTTGAAGTAGGGTCGTATCGGTTCCGTTGTCATGATGCACTATTCCCATGCATTATCTCCTCCTTTTTTGAGTAGTGTTGAGGTAGGGTCGTATCGGTTCCGTTGTCATGATGCCCTAATCCCATGCATTATCTCCTCCTTTTTTACGAAGTGTTGAGGTAGGGTCGTATCGGTTCCGTTGTCATGATGCCCTCATCCCATCCATTATCTACTCCTTTTTTGAGCAGTGTTGAAGTGTGAGCGCCTCAGGCGAAATCCGAGGAGGGGGAATGTCGGCATTCGTCGGTATGAGCGCACCAGGCGAAATCTGGGGAGGGGGAATGTCGGCATTCGCCGGTATGAGCGCCTCAGGACTATTTGGCAGATCAGAAGGAGAGAGGATACCTAAGGGATTTCAGTAGTGCTCATGAAGCCTCCTCGATTTTCAAAGTACTCGGCGTTGTCCGGGAGAAAAATGCTAAATATCCTAGATAGAGCTACTGTAGTGATAGGTTTAGAAAATATTTTAACGCCATCTTCGTTCCCCTTTGGACAATTTTGCAGATGAAAAGGAGGGAGGATACCTAACTGATTTCAGTAGTCCCCAGGAGGCCTCTTTGATTTTCAAAGTACTCGGCGTTGTCCGGGAAAAAAGTGCTCAATGTCCTAGATAGAGCTACTGTAGTGATAGGTTTGGATAATATTTTAACAGCATCTACGCTGAAAATGATGGGGTAATCGATAAGAGTTATTTCAGTAGTGCTCAGAAAGCCTCTTTGATTTTGAAATACTCGGTGTTGTCCGGGAGAAAAGTGCTCAATATCCTAGATAGAGCTACTGTAGTGAGAGGTTTGGAAAATATTTTAACGCCATCTTCGTTCCCCTTTGGACTATTTCGCAGATCAGAAAAGGAGAGGGGACCTAAGGGATTTCAGTAGTGCTCATGAAGCCTCCTCGATTTTCAAAGTACTCGGCGTTGTCCGGGAGAAAAGTGCTCAATATCCTAGATAGAGCTACTGTAGTGATAGGTTTGGAAAATATTTTAACAGCATCTACGCTGAAAAGGATGGGGAAATCGATAAGAGTTATTTCAGTAGTGCTCAGGAGGCCTCTTGGATTTTGAAATACTCGGCGTTGTCCGGGAGAAAAGTGCTCAATATCCTAGATAGAGCTACTGTAGTGATAGGTTTGGAAAATATTTTAACGCCATCTTCGTTCCCCTTTGGACTATTTCGCAGATCAGAAGGAGAGAGGATACCTAAGTGATTTCAGTAGTCCCAGAGAGGCCTCCTTGATTATCAAAGTACTCGGCGTTGTCCGGGAGAAAAGTGCTCAATGTCCTAGATAGAGCTACTGTAGTGATAGGTTTGGAAAATATTTTAACGCCATCTTCGTTCGCCTTTGGACTATTTCGCAGATCAGAAGGAGAGAGGATACCTAAGGGATTTCAGGAGTGCTCATGAAGCCTCCTCGATTTTCAAAGTACTCGGCGTTGTCCGGGAGAAAATTTCTCAATATCCTAGATAGAGCTACCTTAGTGATAGGTTTGGAAAATATTTTAATGCCATCTTCGTTCCCCTTTGGACTATTTCGCAGATCAGAAGGAGAGAGGATACCTAAGGGATTTCAGGAGTGCTCATGAAGCCTCCTCGATTTTCAAAGTACTCGGTATTGTCCGGGAGAAAAGTGCTCAATATCCTAGATAGAGCTTCTGTAGTGATAGGTTTAGAAAATATTTTAACGCCATCTTCGTTCCCCTTTGGACAATTTTGCAGATGAAAAGGAGGGAGGATACCTAACTGATTTCAGTAGTCCCCAGGAGGCCTCTTTGATTTTCAAAGTACTCGGCGTTGTCCGGGAAAATAGTGCTCAATGTCCTAGATAGAGCTACTGTAGTGATAGGTTTGGATAATATTTTAACAGCATCTACGCTGAAAAGGATGGGAGAATGGATACGAGTTATTTCAGTAGTCCTCAGGAGGCCTCTTTGATTTTGAAATACTCGGTGTTGTCCGGGAGCAAAGTGCTCAATATCCTAGATAGAGCTACTGTAGTGATAGGTTTGGAAAATATTTTAACGCCATCTTCGTTCCCCTTTGGACTATTTCGCAGATCAGAAGGAGAGAGGATACCTAAGTGATTTCAGTAGTCCCCAGGAGGCCTCCTTGATTATCAAAGTACTTGGCGTTGTCCGCGAGAAAAGTGCTCAATGTCCTAGATAGAGCTACTGTAGTGATAGGTTTGGAAAATATTTTAACGCCATCTTCGTTCCCCTTTGGACTATTTCGCAGATCAGAAGGAGAGAGGGTACCTAAGTGATTTCAGTAGTCCCCAGGAGGCCTCCTTGATTATCAAAGTACTCGGCGTTGTCCCGGAGAAAAGTGCTCAATGTCCTAGATAGAGCTACTGTAGTGATAGGTTTGGAAAATATTTTAACGCCATCTTCGTTCCCCTTTGGACTATTTCGCAGATCAGAAGGAGAGAGGATACCTAAAGGATTTCAGGAGTGCTCATAAAGCCTCCTCGATTTTCAAAGTACTCGGCGTTGTCCGGGAGAAAAGTGCTAAATGTCCTAGATAGAGCTACTGTAGTGATAGGTTTGGATAATATTTTAACAGCATCTACGCTGAAAAGGATAAAGTAATCGATAAGAGTTATTTCAGTAGTGCTCAGGAGGCCTCTTTGATTTTGAAATACTCGGCGTTGTCCGGGAGAAAAGTGCACAATATCCTAGATAGAGCTACTGTAGTGATAGGTTTGGAAAATATTTTAACGCCATCTTCGTTCACCTTTGGACTATTTCGCAGATCAGAAGGAAAGAGGATACCTAAGTGATTTCAGTAGTCCCCAAAAGGCCTCCTTGATTATCAAAGTACTCGGCGTTGTCCGGGAGAAAAGTGCTCAATGTCCTAGATAGAGCTACTGTAGTGATAGGTTTGGAAAATATTTTAACGCCATCTTCGTTCCCCTTTGGACTATTTCGCAGATCAGAAAGAAAGAGGATACCTAAGGGATTTCAGGAGTGCTCATGAAGCCTCCTCGATTTTCAAAGTACTCGGCGTTGTCCGGGAGAAAAGTGCTCAATATCCTAGATAGAGCTACCTTAGTGATAGGTTTAGAAAATATTTTAATGCCATCTTCGTTCCCCTTTGGACTATTTCGCAGATCAGAAGGAGAGAGGATACCTAAGTGATTTCAGTAGTCCCCAGGAGGCCTCCTTGATTATCAAAGTACTCGGCGTTGTCCGGGAGAAAAGTGCTCAATGTCCTAGATAGAGCTACTGTAGTGATAGGTTTGGAAAATATTTTAACGCCATCTTCGTTCCCCTTTGGACTATTTCGCAGATCAGAAGGAGAGAGGATACCTAAGGGATTTCAGTAGTGCTCATGAAGCCTCCTCGATTTTCAAAGTACTCGGCGTTGTCCGGGAGAAAAGTGCTCAATATCCTAGATAGAGCTACTGTAGTGATAGGTTTAGAAAATAGTTTAACGCCATCTTCGTTCCCCTTTGGACAATTTTGCAGCTGAAAAGGAGGGAGGATACCTAACTGATTTCAGTAGTCCCCAGGAGGTCTCTTTGATTTTCAAAGTACTCGGCGTTGTCCGGGAAAAAAGTGCTCAATGTCCTAGATAGAGCTACTGTAGTGATAGGTTTGGATAATATTTTAACAGCATCTACGCTGAAAAGGATGGGTAATCGATAAGAGTTATTTCAGTAGTGCTCAGGACGCCTCTTTTATTTTTAAATACTCGGCGTTGTCCGGGAGAATAGTGCTCAATATCCTAGATAGAGCTACTGTAGTAATAGGTTTGGAAAATATTTTAACGCCATCTTCGTTCCCCTTTGGACAATTTTGCAGATGAAAAGGAAGTAGGATACCTAAGTGATTTCAGTAGTCCCCAGGAGGCCTCTTTGATTTTTAAATACTCGGCGTTGTCCGGGAGAATAGTGCTCAATATCCTAGATAGAGCTACTGTAGTAATAGGTTTGGAAAATATTTTAACGCCATCTTCGTTCCCCTTTGGACTATTTCGCAGTTCAGAAAAAGAGAGGATACCTAAGGGATTTCAGGAGTCCCCAGGAGGCCTCCTTGATTATCAAAGTACTTGGCGTTGTCCGGGAGAAAAGTGCTCAATGTCCTAGATAGAGCTACTGTAGTGATAGGTTTGGAAAATATTTTAACGCTATATTCGTTCCCCTTTGGACTATTTCGCAGATCAGAAGGAGAGAGGATACCTAAGGGATTTCAGGAGTGCTCATGAAGCCACCTCGATTTTCAAAGTACTCGGCGTTGTCCGGGAGAAAAGTGCTCAATATCCTAGATAGAGCTACTGTAGTGATAGGTTTGGAAAATATTTTAACGCCATCTTCGTTCCCCTTTGGACAATTTTGCAGATGAAAAAGAAGGAGGATACCTGATTTCAGTAGTCCCCAGGAGGCCTCCTTGATTATCAAAGTACTCGGCGTTGTACGGGAGAAAAGTGCTCAATGTCCTAGATAGAGCTACTGTAGTGATAGGTTTGGTAAATATTTTAACGCCATCTTCGTTCCCCCTTGGACTATTTCGCAGATCAGAAGGAGAGAGGATACCTAAGGGATTTCAGGAGTGCTCATGAAGCCTCCTCGATTTTCAAAGTACTCGGCGTTGTCCGGGAGAAAAGTGCTCAATATCCTAGATAGAGCTACTGTAGTGATAGGTTTAGATAATATTTTAACGCCATCTTCGTTCCCCTTTGGACTATTTCGCAGATCAGAAGGAGAGAGGATACCTAAGTGATTTCAGTAGTGCCCAGGAGGCCTTCTTGATTATCAAAGTACTCGGCGTTGTCCGGGAGAAAAGTGCTCAATGTCCTAGATAGAGCTACTCTAGTGATAGGTTTGGAAAATATTTTAACGCCATCTTCGTTCCCCTTTGGACTATTTCGCAGATCAGAAGGAGAGAGGATACCGAAGGGATTTCAGGAGTGCTCATAAAGCCTCCTCGATTTTCAAAGTACTCGGCGTTGTCCGGGAGAAAAGTGCTCAATGTCCTAGATAGAGCTACTGTAGTGATAGGTTTGGATAATATTTTAACAGCATCTACGCTGAAAAGGATGGAGTAATCGATAAGAGTTATTTCAGTAGTGCTCAGGAGGCCTCTTTGATTTTGAAATACTCGGCGTTGTCCGGGAGAAAAGTGCTCAATATCCTAGATAGAGCTACTGTAGTGATAGGTTTGGAAAATATTTTAACGCCATCTTCGTTCCAGTTTGGACTATTTCGCAGATCAGAAGGAGAGAGGATACCTAAGTGATTTCAGTAGTCCCCAAGAGGCCTCCTTGATTATCAAAGTACTCGGCGTTGTCCGGGAGAAAAGTGCTCAATGTCCTAGATAGAGCTACTGTAGTGATAGGTTTGGAAAATATTTTAACGCCATCTTCGTTTCCCTTTGGACTATTTCGCAGATCAGAAGGAGAGAGGATACCTAAGGGATTTCAGGAGTGCTCATGAAGCCTCCTCGATTTTCAAAGTACTCGGCGTTGTCCGGGAGAAAAGTGCTCAATATCCTAGATAGAGCTACCTTAGTGATAGGTTTGGTAAATATTTTAATGCCATCTTCGTTCCCCTTTGGACTATTTCGCAGATCAGAAGGAGAGAGGATACCTAAGTGATTTCCGTAGTCCCCAGGAGGCCTCCTTGATTATCAAAGTACTCGGCGTTGTCCGGGAGAAAAGTGCTCAATGTCCTAGATAGAGCTACTGTAGTGATAGGTTTGGAAAATATTTTAACGCCATCTTCGTTCCCCTTTGGACTATTTCGCAGATCAGAAGGAGAGAGGATACCTAAGGGATTTCAGTAGTGCTCATGAAGCCTCCTCGATTTTCAAAGTACTCGGCATTGTCCGGGAGAAAAGTGCTCAATATCCTAGATAGAGCTACTGTAGTGATAGGTTTAGAAAATATTTTAACGCCATCTTCGTTCCCCTTTAGACAATTTTGCAGCTGAAAAGGAGGGAGGATACCTAACTGATTTCAGTAGTCCCCAGGAGGCCTCTTTGATTTTCAAAGTACTCGGCGTTGTCCGGGAAAAAAGTGCTAAATGTCCTAGATAGAGCTACTGTAGTGATAGGTTTGGATAATATTTTAACAGCATCTACGCTGAAAAGGATGGGGGAATGGATAAGAGTTATTTCAGTAGTCCCCAGGAGGCCTCTTTGATTTTTAAATACTCGGCGTTGTCCGGGAGAAAAGTGCTCAATATCCTAGATAGAGCTACTGTAGTGATAGGTTTGGATAATATTTTAACGCCATCTTCGTTCCCCTTTGGACTATTTCGCAGATCAGAAGGAGAGAGGATACCTAAGGGATTTCAGTAGTGCTCATGAAGCCTCCTCGATTTTCAAAGTACTCGGCGTTGTCCGGGAGAAAAGTGCTCAATATCCTAGATAGAGCTACTGTAGTGATAGGTTTGGAAAATATTTTAACGCCATCTTCGTTCCCCTTTGGACTATTTCGCAGATCATAAGGAGAGAGGATACCTAAGTGATTTCAGTAGTCCCTAGGAGGCCTCTTTGATTTTCAAAGTACTCGGCGTTGTCCGGGGAAAAAAGTGCTCAATGTCCTAGATAGAGCTACTGTAGTGATAGGTTTGGATAATATTTTAACAGCATCTACGCTGAAAAGGATGGGTAATCGATAAGAGTTATTTCAGTAGTGCTCAGGAGGCCTCTTTTATTTTTAAATACTCGGCGTTGTCCGGGAGAATAGTGCTCAATATCTTAGATAGAGCTACTGTAGTAATAGGTTTGGAAAATATTTTAACGCCATCTTCGTTCCCCTTTGGACAATTTTGCAGATGAAAAGGAAGGAGGATACCTAAGTGATTTCAGTAGTCCCCAGGAGGCCTCTTTGATTTTGAAATACTCGGCGTTGTCCGGGAGAATATTGCTCAATATCCTAGATAGAGCTACTGTAGTAATAGGTTTGGAAAATATTTTAACGCCATCTTCGTTCCCCTTTGGACTATTTCGCAGATCAGAAGGAGAGAGGATACCTAAGGGATTTCAGAAGTGCTCATGAAGCCTTATCGAGTTTCAAAGTACTCGGCGTTGTCCGGGAGAAAAGTGCTCAATATCCTAGATAGAGCTACTGTAGTGATAGGTTTGGAAAATATTTTAACGCCATCTTCGTTCCCCTTTGGACAATTTTGCAGATGAAAAGGAAGGAGGATACCTGATTTCAGTAGTCCCCAGGAGGCCTCCTTGATTATCAAAGTACTCGGCGTTGTCCGGGAGAAAAGTGCTCAATGTCCTAGATAGAGCTACTGTAGTGATAGGTTTGGAAAATATTGTAACGCCATCTTCGTTCCCCTTTGGACTATTTCGCAGATCAGAAGGAGAGAGGATACCTAAGGGATTTCAGGAGTGCTCATGAAGCCTCCTCGATTTTCAAAGTACTCGGCGTTGTCCGGGAGAAAAGTGCTCAATATCCTAGATAGAGCTACTGTAGTGATAGGTTTGGAAAATATTTTAACGCCATCTTCGTTCCCCTTTGGACTATTTTGCAGATCAGAATGGGAGAGGATACCTAAGTGATTTCAGTAGGCAAAATTAGAAAGTAGCGGTGAAATGGGGCGACCTGGGAAGAGAAATGTAGAAAGATAAAGAGACGGCTATAGAGAAAGGGGTGGAGAAATAGAAGTTTGTATATAAAGATGTTACACACACGATTTTTCTTCAATTATATGTTTTTATGACCCCGAGCAACGCCGGGGGGGCCCGCTAGTTTACAATAAGAGGTAGTAATGGTAATAATGGTAGTAATCTAACTCCCACAAGGTAAAATGTGACACAAGGTCGGGAAAGTGGGATTAGATAAGCCAGCGCTCGAGAGAGTGGACCACTATTTATCTACCTCCCACAAGGTAAAATGTGACACAAGGTCGGGAAAGTGGGATTTGATAAGCCAGCGCTCGAGAGAGTGGACCACTATTTATCTAACTCCCACAAGGTAAAATGTGACACAAGGTCGGGAAAGTGGGATTAGGTAAGCCAGCGCTCGAGAGGTGAGCCATCTGACCATTTAAAAATTGCCTGGGCAGCCCCATCGGCATTCCCCGGTAGGGGCGCCTCAGACAGTAAGCAATAAACTTACTCCTCCCCAAAGAGGGGAGGCAAAACCTGGGAAGGTGCACCTCCTAGAACTGCACAGGACCAGACAACCCCCAATCCAGACCCAAAGGCCCGGACGATACCAGTTTATTAGGTGGGGTAAAAGTGAAAAGCTGGCGAATACATGAAGAGAGTGTGCCATGACAGTCGCTGAATGTATTGATTTCGACAAATAATTCCTGTGGGAATCATTCGTCGCCCAATTCAGTCCAGCAGTTGCTGGACTGTATAAATAATATAATGTGTTATCCCAACAAATTATATTTTTAATCCTTCCATCCAAAAAGATAGAAGATACGGGTGAAACTCTGTTTGCTGTGATATTTCTTCTAGAATATTCGATGAAACCCAGTATTTTCCATTTGCCAGACGAAGAGTTAATAAGAGCATCCGCGACGGCAAATACAGACAGCAGCCAGTGGTTTTCCGTCTTAGTAGCATGAAAGGGGTTAAGAAACTGCTGCTGCTGTCATCTATTTTAAAGATGGCATCTGATCGAAAGGTAAACAAACATAGCGGTACAAACCGCGACATTCCCGAGTCTTTACGTCCGTTGCTACTCAAATGCAAAAAAACATTCTTTTTTGCAAACAAGAAAATATCTATTTTCTACTGATTGACCAGAAGAGGGTAGTGTTTTTAATTGTTTTTATCCAATTTTTTAGGGGATGCAAATAGGAAAAGAAAGCCGATAATTTTTTAAATTATTTTATTTATTATTCTTTTGGTCTTGTTTTTTTTTGGGGGGGGGGGGGTCTCTTGCCACTTGTATTTAGAATTAGCTTAGAAGAAGGGTTCTAATGCTTTTTTCTCTTGGAAAGTAAAACAGTGAATGGAGATGGAGGTCGACACATTGGAATTTTGCATGTTTTTGAAATATTGGAAGAGTGGGTGATGTGTTTATCCTTTTTCATTTGTATCGGCGAATTTGTCGTCAACACTCGAGAATCTCCGATAAATTCTTGAAGGTCTATTCTGCACAAGTATTGAATAACGACGAAATTTAATCAAAAAGAACTCTGATTGGCGACGTTTTCAAGTTCTAAGATGTAAGACTTCTTTGTCAATCAGTTTATTTGCGCTGAATTTATAAATTATGCTTCCGTTACATGAGCATATCACCTTTTTTAAATATAAAGTCATACCAGAAATTCCTATTTGCCGATATACGTGCAGGTGTATTTAAAACGTAATAGAAATTTTAAGGCCGATTTATTCAGCGTGTTCTCAAATTGCCGATTGGGGGGATATTTAGTTTCACTCTCATAATGTAATTGTTTAACCTGAATTTAATCAAAGTTAAGCCATAAAATGGGCTCGAATTTTGAATATATATATTTGCGTCATTTAAAAGACCATCTAATGTGGGACGTAACACCACAAAATTTACACTTATGAGTCTATAATTTAGTTGAACGTAGAAAGCTATTCTAGTAGAAAGCCGTCTAGCATCTGTGGAAGTCTACAGTGAAGGGGTGGATTTTGCTGATTGTCGGAGCAAAATGATCTGACACATTTGAAAAATGATTTGACCCATTTGTAAGATTTAAGTAAAGCAAATTGTAGTAACAAAGATAATTGATGCCTGTCTCCCCCTTGGAGTAATAATGGAATGTTCTACATTCGTGTATATTAAGAGTGAATGTTAAAACACTATTTGTCTAGCTAAGCAACAAATGGTTAAATAAAGCTTATCCTTAAGTTATATTCGGCGTCCAGTTTTTATTACAATTTATTTAACCATTCGTTATGGAACGTTACTTGAAACCCGATCGTCTAGACCTTGATACGGCCGACTCGGAATCTACTGACAAGTGGCGGCATTGGAGAAAAATGTTCGAAGGATTCCTTACAGCTCTACAGTTATCTTCAAACGCGGCTTTAACAGGTACTGAGAAATATACCCTTCTTTTACATCATGTCTCTACTGCTATTTATAGAAATTTATCTGAATGTGAAAATTATGAAACTGCGGTGGACATTTTAGAAGCCATGTTTGTAAAGAAAAAAAATACTATTTTTGCTAGACATTTACTTGCTACCCGGCGTCAACAACCAGAAGAAAGCCTTGAACAATACCTTCAGATTCTAAAGACGTTAAGTCGCGAGTGTGAATTTACAGCCTTAACTGCGAACCAAGTGAGAGATGTTTTTATCAGGGACGCATTTATTAATGGAATACAGTCCAACCAAATAAGACAAAGACTACTAGAGAATAAAAACCTAGACTTACCAACAGCTTATGAACAAGCTCTAACGTTGGACATGGCACAGAAGCAGTCTGTCTTCTATTTACAACCCGATATTTTGGGAGCTGCTATCGTAGCCCCTCCTCTGCATGTTCAAAATTCTTCCATTGTCCAAGATGCTGCCACCCCCCTTTCTAACGATCACGAACAACTTATCACTGCCGCCTCAGCTGGATCCACATGCTACTTTTGTGGCCTTCGTATACATGCTCGTTCGTCCTGCCCGGCTCGAGATGTTAGATGCCACAAGTGTGATAAGCAGGGACATTTTTCGAAAGTTTGCCGGTCAGCTCAAAAAAAACGTTCGGCTACTCTTGCTACTGTAGCACCAATTACAATATCAGCTGCATTCCCCGGCTGCCTCTCAAAAACAATCGTGAGGGTAAAAATCAATGGATTGACTATTCATGCGCTTATTGATACAGGCAGTTCCGAAAGTTTTATTAATGCCAGTATTGTAAAAGCAAATAAATGGGAAATATTTCCTTGTTCCAACCAAATATCAATGGCAAATTCATCTTTATCGTCACATGTAATTGGATATTGCATGGTTAACCTGAAACTAAAAGGAAACTCCTATCAAGGGATCAAATTATCAGTAATGAAAAACCTCTGCTGCGAAGTGATTTTGGGTCACAATTTTCTAAAACAACATTCATGCGTTGAAATTCCTTTTGGTGGCCCCAAGCCAGTCCTAAGCGTATGTGGACTAGCAGCTGTCAAAGTGCGGCACCCGTCACTTTTTACAAACTTAACTCCTGACTGCAAACCAATAGCAATAAAATCAAGACGCTATTCAGAAACGGACAAGCAGTTCATAGCAGCAGAAGTAACAAAACTACTTAAGGAAGGAATTATAGAGCCAAGTGAATCTCCATGGCGAGCACAGGTCCTCGTAACAGCCACTGAAAATCACAAGAAAAGGATGGTCATTGACTATTCCCAGACCATCAACAGATACACATTACTCGATGCCTATCCACTGCCTCGTATTGACGAAATGATTTCTAATATTGCAAAATATCACACTTTCAGTACTTTAGATCTCAGAAGTGCCTACCATCAGGTACCTATCAAGCCAGAGGATAAGCCCTACACGGCATTCGAGGCCTGCGGTCGCCTATATCAGTTCTGCCGAATTCCTTTTGGGATAACAAATGGTGTGGCTAGCTTCCAGAGGGTAATAGATGAAATAATCTCCAATGAAAAATTGAAGGGTACTGTTGCATATATAGACAATGTCACAGTATGCGGACATAACCAAGCTGAACATGACCACAACCTTAAACGATTCATGGCTGCCGTCAAGAAATATAATCTGACTTTGAACAGTGAAAAATGTTCCTACAACTTGAAAAGCATCAAATTATTGGGATACATTGTCAAAAATGGCACCATGACGCCGGATCCCGAGCGACTGAAACCGCTAATGGAATTACCAATCCCTGGAAACATGCCCTCTTTACGACGAGCCCTCGGTATGTTTGCTCACTACTCCCAATGGGTTGCGTCTTTTTCAGAAAAAAATACACCCATTGACACAAGTATCTACTTTTCCGTTGTCCTGTTCCGCCATCAGAGCATTTCAAAACATGAAAAGGAACATTGCTCAGTCTGCCATTTCTGCTGTGGATCCTTTTATCCCTCTATTAGTTGAGACGGATGCCTCCGACTGTGTGATAGCTGCCTCACTGAGACAATCCGGTCGTCCTGTAGCTTTTTTTTCAAGAACACTTTCGAAATCCGAGCGACGACACTCTGCAATAGAAAAAGAAGCGTACGCCATAGTTGAGGCATTACGAAAATGGAGGCATTACTTAATCGGCCGACATTTTGAATTAATCACTGACCAAAAGTCGGTCTCGTTTATGTTTAACCCAAAAACAACGAGTAAAATAAAAAACGAGAAAATAGCGAGATGGAGAATGGAGCTTTCTTGCTACTCCTTTGACGTCACTTACCGCCCTGGTAAGGAGAATGCCGCGGTCGACGCGCTTTCAAGGGTGTGTGGCCTGGTAACTGGCTCAGATGATCTTCAGTATATACACAGGGAATTGTGTCACCCAGGTATCACAAGAATGATTCACGTAGTCAGGAGCAGAAACTTGCCATATTCTGTTGAAGACGTAAAAAGAATTACGAACTCTTGTCGGATATGCGCAGAAAATAAGCCCAGGTTCTACAAACCTCCTCCAGCAACACTCATTAAGGCCACACAGCCTTTTGAAAGACTTAACCTGGATTTTAAGGGCCCTTTACCCTCTAAAACTAAAAATAAATACATGCTCACAATAATAGACGAGTACTCAAGATTTCCGTTCGTCATCCCCTGCCCAGACGTAACGGCTGCAACAGTAATTCAAGGCCTCTGCTCCATTTTTGCCGTTTTTGGAGTGCCTGCATATATACATTCAGATCGTGGGTCTGCTTTTATGTCGGACGAACTCAAGCAGTTTCTGCATGAACGAAGAGTAGCTGTAAGTAGAACAACTCCTCACAATCCTCAAGGAAACGGACAGTGCGAAAGATACAATGGTATAATATGGAAGACAGTACAGTTGGCGGCAGCAAATCGCAATAGTCCGATCTCCGATTGGGAAAGTCTCATCCCCATGGCCTTATACGCTATTAGGACTCTATTATGTACAGCGACAAACGCTACCCCACATGAGAGATTCTTCTCGTTCCCACGACGAAGCTCAGCAGGCACATCACTTCCCTCGTGGCTTGCACAACCTGGCACAGTTTTATTAAAACGTCATGTTCGTCATAGTAAACATGACCCATTGGTAAGCGAGGTACAATTAATCGAAGCGAACCCTCAGTATGCACTGGTCAGAAATTCAGAAGGAAGGCAATCTACTGTCTCCTTAAGGGATCTAGCCCCAGCAGGAAATGTATATGAACGTAGAACTGCTTCAGATGGATATAGAGCTCCGGTTCGTGGAACAAGTCCGACCCTCTTAGGTGATCGTGTGCCAGATACGTCAAGTTCAGAGTCCCAACAAAACGAATCTGAATATACTAACAGAGTCGTCTCTGACTCTAGTTCGGACGACAGATGGGTACCACGAAAGCGGTTTCACCCAATATCTGAGACAGATACTCAATCTTCAGACACCAAGCGACCGAAGCGCCGTAGAAAACGAGAGCGATTTGGAGCAAGATATTTTAGCCCTAAACCAGCAACACAAGACAGTCCCGAAACGTCGTCAGGTCCCGAGGAGCCTAGATTAGAAATGGATGTCGGGCACGAACAACCAAGACGCCCTCAAAGAACCCGCAGGAGGCCAGGTCGATGGGATGATTTTGTTCCCTACGAATAAGAAGATAGATGGGGGAGAATGTAGTAACAAAGATAATTGATGCCTGTCTCCCCCTTGGAGTAATAATGGAATGTTCTACATTCGTGTATATTAAGAGTGAATGTTAAAACACTATTTGTCTAGCTAAGCAACAAATGGTTAAATAAAGCTTATCCTTAAGTTATATTCGGCGTCCAGTTTTTATTACACAAATTAAAATAATAATGAAATATGTATTTTTATTTTCCAAATATACGTTTAACGCTATTTTTTATGTCGTTAGAATAATTAAAAACCTACTTTTATTTTCGAACTGTACATATCTACAGGGAATTTAAATCTACCTTTCGAGGAGTTTTTCACCCAGCGCCAAGGGTAGTCTCCGTGGACATCCATAAAATATGAAGCACCGTCGTTTTTTTTTTTGATCAATAGAAAAGTTTTGTTTATTCTCTGTGGGGCAGCCTATCAGAGGAGGCTGTGACGATGACTACCATATCCAAGTTTAAAGCGGCCTGGGACAAACATTCAGACTGTATGTGGATATAAATACCTTCCACCTGTCTCTTTACATGGCTTTTTGCACTATGCTATTTTTGTCAAAATAAATTTGATTTGGTATATGACATTTTGTTTTGTTGGTTTTAAATTAACCATTTGTGGTTGGATAGGCCATCATCGCGCTTTATTTGTGACAACATATATAGATTAGGAAATGCCATTACTTATTCTAAGTTGCTTTGATTAAACCCTAAAAATGTGTCCGATCATTTTGCCATAAACTGTACTACTTGTGTGCAATACTACATTTTGATCCTAGGTCGAAGGTCAGAAAGAAATTTATTTATAGGTATTCTATTTGTTTACTCTTGATATTTGGTTGATTTGTAGTTTCGTTTGATCGTTCACAGGAAGCAAACACAAAGTCATATTTTTTTTACTAATTTAGTAAAAAAATACTTATTACTTACTGAATTGTTTTGTTTGTTTTTTCGCTTTGTGTGTACGAATTTTCGTTGTGTTCTTTTGCAGTGAAGATCAACACCAAAATAACACCAAAATGGTGATCTGAAAGAAAAGGAAAAACACCATCAAAAAATTGTCGGAAAAAAGTGATATCATCTAATGAAATGAGACTTCTATTATTTTGGATTATTCTCAATACCTTTCGGAAGATGTCACCTCCGACCTTCTTCAGGTGTGTCGGACGTGAGAATCTGTACGTAATTTCAAACTTAACCCTTTATTTAATCCACAAGAGTAGAGTGTTCTTATTCTGTCAGCCATATTCTTAGTATAGTATTGAACCTTCAACCTCAAGAATACTTTCAGCACTGATTATTACTTGGCACTTTATCCGTTCCGCCACGGGTTCATAAAGAATCTCGATTTCGATAAGTCACACCTACAGAAGGTCTTAGGTTGCATCGGCCCAAAAGTTGTGAGGATAACATCCAAGGTGAGAATAATAGTCCGAATAATCCAAATAATGAATTCTAATTGAGAAACATAAAATATTCATGTTATTTTCTTACAGATATTCACTTTTGAAAATCAGATTATTTGGGACAATTATAAAAATCCACCATTTTTTGTTAAACTTACCTCATCTAATTATCTGCATAATAAGTATGTACATTTCTTTGTACGTACGTTATCACATTCTGACCCCATTTTTAATCATGAGATCGTCCGATTGCTAAATATGAAATGCATAAACGTAATCAATAAATAGCTTGCATCGTAGTTTGCCAAATTTAAAATTTCATCCCTTTCAAGTTAAATTGTACCAAAATCGAATCAAACGCATCAATAGAATTCTGCCATCGTTTTATTTATTTGACTGATATTTACCTGACAATTATTTTAACGGTTAGGAAAAGTTTTTGTTTGATTAAAATTATTTAAACTATTAAAATAAATACATAAAAACTATAACCATCCGATTGTCACAGATGAAATGCAAAAACATAATCACAGACAATTTGTGTCGGTGGAGTAAACATTTTAGATTTAAACCATTTAATAATTAATTGTTCCCAAATTGAACTTTGAATTCCTGCTTTTAATCTCTGCAGATATAGAAAATCTCCACCCGTCTAGGTGCCAACATTTTAGATTACACACATTTAATAATTAATTGTCCCAAATTAAACTTTACATTCCTGCTTTAAATCTCTGCAGATATAAAAAATCTCCACCCGTCTTGGTGTAAACATTTTAGATTTCACCCATTTAATAATTAATTGTTCCCAAATTGAACTTTACTTTCCTGCTTATAATCTCTGCAGATATAAAAAATCTCCACCCGTCTTGGTGTAAACATTTTAGATTTCACCCATTTAATAATTAATTGTCCCAAATTAAACTTTACATTCCTGCTTTAAATCTCTGCAGATATAAAAAATCTCCACCCGTCTTGGTGTAAACATTTTAGATTTAAACCATTTAATAATTAATTGTTCCCAAATTGAACTTTGAATTCCTGCTTTAAATCTCTGCAGATATAGCAAATCTCCCCCCTGTCTAGGTGCCAACATTTTAGATTTCACCCATGTAATAAGTAGGTATTCCCAAATTGAACTTTCAATGCTTTAAATCTTTTCAGATATAGAAAATCTCCACCCATCTTGGTGTAAACATTTTAGATTTCACCCATTTAATAATTAATTGTTCTCAAATTGAACTTTAAATTCCTGCTTTTAATCTCTGCAGATATAAAAAATCTCCACCCGTCTAGGTGTCAACAATTTAGATTTCACCCATTTAATAATTAATTGGTCCCAAATTGAACTTTAAATTCCTGCTTTTAATCTCTGCAGATATAAAAAATCTCCACCCGTCTAGGTGTAAACATTTTAGATTTCACCCATTTAATAATTAATTGTTCTCAAATTGAACTTTAAATTCCTGTTTTAAATCTCTGCAGATAAAAGAAATCTCCACCCGTCTAGGTGCCAACATTTTAGATTTATGACAGAATTCTATTTATGACGTCTTGTTAGATTCTCTTTTTATTTATGCTTATTTTCATAGTCAAACCTAGTTATCCCCCCTGCATTTGCTAGAAAAAAAAAGCAAACCGTTATTTCTTTAACTCTCGATATGACGTCACTCACGAAATATCGCCCTCCCCCCCCCACACACTTTTTTAATTATGTAACAATATTTGCTTACTTAATGTATACATGGGAAAGAGAGAAGAGACGAAAGAGACTATTTTTTTTTATTGTCATGTTTTAATTAATTAAAACAACATGACAATAAAAAAAAGTTAGTTTGCATGCTTGTTGAATTAATTCAACAAGCATGCAAACTAACTTTTTTGTGATTCAAACAATCCAACCCAAGATCAATAGGTGACCCAACAGGTCCCATTTTTATTCCAGTATATATAAATACTTACTGCTATAATTCCAACTGCAGGTCCTAAAAATAGCCATATATGTCCCCAGTCGATCCAGCACCTTCGAAGAAAAAAATGAGAAATAAAATAAAACAAGCATGTATTTATGAAAGTCAGATGGTTTACATAATTTACAGTTTTTTTCCATCATCTCTACTGAAAAATCGTTCAGTCGGCAAACCAGACGAGCACCCGACTCAATGTCCGCAGCAAACTATGTGCGGTCAGATTTAGTTCCTGATATTAAATACTTCCTGTTTTGGTCTACCTATTCTTCTGGTTTGCCAAGTTTTGTACTAATTTTTATTAATTCATTTTTTTTTTTAATTATTAGGCGAAAGTACAGAATAGTTAACGAACCCGCCCTCCCCATGTTAAGAATGGCTTTATAAATAATCTGCAGTTTACATACTCAAACGGAAGTTATATTACGGATGAAATTTAATATCAGGAACTAAATCTGGCCGGACACCGTTTACTGTTGACTGTGAGTCGGGTACTCTTCTGGTTTGCCGTCTAGTCTTATACTGTTACATAACGAGACCCGTGCTTGAATGGAAAAGTTTGAGCAACATTTTTTAAATCCGAATTCAAATGCTTTTTTAGCATTTGAATTCGGATTTATGTTTTGATTCAATTGAACAATTAAACAAGATTTCATATACAGTGGAACCTCGGTTTTCGAGCATAATTCGTTCAGAAAAGCTGTTCTAACGCCCAATCGTTCGAAACCCGAATCATATTTTCGCATTAAAAATAATGTAAAAGAGATCAATTCGTTAATTTTCATAGACTATTTTTTAGATATTTAATGCAGGTTTTTTAAAATATAGTTCCTAAGGAAAAATCCTGATTAACAAAAAAAAATAAAACCCCAGATCTGGATTTAAAAACCAGGAGTGACACAGAACTGTTAACGTTTCATCAGTCGGTATGCTTTGGTTGCCGTCGACGTGGTTCGAGTATGTTGTAAAAAAAAACAGAGGTATTTCCGGCATTATTTTTTTGTTTGGAATCCGAATTTTGACTGTGTATATTTATGTTTTGTAGAACAAGTTGTAGTTAGGATGAGTTATAGTTAGAATTAGGCTAAAATCTGGATATAAAAAAATGGTTGCAAATAATGATAGGCTTATTTTTTTAAAGTCTTTTTTTGTTCTAATAAATTTTATTTTGTAGATAATTGAGTTGTACACTTATTTTTAAAATGACTCTGTAAGCTTAACCTTTCATTGTATACCCAAACAATCTGCTGATAATTGTAGCATATAAGTAGGACTATCAAAACAATATTTGACTAATTTGTATACTGTGGTGGAGACCATCTGCTCATGGAAAATTGTCATTTTATCATGCACATATTAGTCAATTTTTCTCCGTGCTCTGCGTAGCCCTTCCTCTAGCACGAGCTCCCCTTCCTTTCCCCCTGCTCGCGCCTTATTAAAGGTGGTAGACGTAGTAATTTTGCAACAGCCGCCCTTAGACGACGGCTGGAAAACTATATTTTTTTTAATTTTTATTTTTTAACATAGTTCACGCCAAACAGGACAGGGCAGGCCGCCACTGTAGACGTAAGGGGCTACTGAGAAAAAGAGTGAAAGTTTGGGGGGGGGGGGGTTCAACCTAAATTGGGAGCTGCGCAGCGAAATGTCTGTTTACATTAGTTTTAAATTTCTGCATGTCAGGGAAACAGGAAGCAGGAAGGGAGTTCCAGAATCTAGCAGCACGAGGAAAGAAGCTTTTGGAGTAGAAAGCCCTTTGGTATCTGGGGACTTCCACAGTGAATGAATGGGATTTGGCAGATTGTCGGGTTGGTCTAGTGAATTTACGTCGTGGTGGTACCAGAGCAGCAAGCTCATCAGAGCACAATCCATTGAAGTACTTGTAAAACAGACACAAGAAAGCAACATGGGACAGGGGCTGGAGCTTATTGGATAGTGAAGGACCTATCAAGTTGGCGACTCTTTTCTGGACCTTGTCTAAGAGGGAGAGACTAGTGGATGATGCCCCATCCCAGATGTGGCAACAATACTCCATGCATGGACTGATGGTGGCTTTGTACAGATATAGGATAATGTCAGATGTGAGAAGTTTACTGGCACAGTAGAGGGGGCCCACTATCTTTGCAGCAGCCCTGGCAATGTTTTCAATGTATTTATTCCAATTCATGTTATCTGTGAATGTTAGTTTGAATGATGAACTCTCAAGTAAGGTGTTATTCGCCATGACAATCGGTGGTTGAAGAGGTTTCTTGTAGTTATTGAAGGAAAGTAGCTTTGTCTTTGCGGCATTAAAAGTTACCATCCATCTTTGACTCCATTCCACTACAGACTGGAGGTCATTTTCTAAAGATTCAGTCATTGCTTCGGATATGTGCCCACATGACGAGAGTAGAGTGTGATGTCGTCAGCAAATATTCCTATCTCAGTCTCAATGACATCAGGGAGGTCATTTATGAAAATGAGGAACAGTAGAGGTACAAGGATGGATCCCTGAGGTACACCAGCATTTATGTCATGTTGCTTAGAAAAACGGCCATCGCGGACAACCTGAACATTTCTTTTTGTTAGGAGGGATTTAATTATATTAAATATTTGTCCAGTAATACCATATAAGTGCAGTTTTAGGAGAAGCCCTTTCATGCCAGACCTTGTCAAAGGCCTTGGATATATCGAGCGATACTGCCCTAGCTTCACCTGCCTTGTTCAGTGTATGATATATGCATTCAGAGAACCGTTAAGATATCTGCAGTAGATCATGCTTGTCTAAATTCGTATTGATGATCAGAAAGGAGTGTAGCATTAACTAGGTGTCGGACTATCGCTAGATTGATTAAGGATTCAAAGATTTTAGCAAAGTCGGGAGTAGACTGATTGGGCAGTAGTTTAGAGGATCAGTTCTATCTCCAGAATTTTTGAAGACTGGTATCACAGAGGCAATTTTCCAACTATCAGGGAAACAAGATTCAGTAAGGCATTTGTTGTATAGTTTAGAGAGGACAGGGGCCAGTGCAGCAGAGCATTTCTTTATTACTATTACTGGTATAAGATCAGGCCCACAGGCTTTGGAGGTGTCAAGGATTTTTATGATGTCTCTGTGATGGGGTGATGACCAGGTTCTCAAGTGTAACTTAAGGCCGCAATTGGAATTTAGGGAGGGGGTGGTTTTCTGAGTCCAAAGTGTAGTTTAAGGCAAAACGCTGGGCAAGTAGTTCAGCCTCATCAGTTGCCATACAAACAACATCGTTGTTATTTGATAGCAGGGGAATTTTCGATTGTCTATTTTTCATCACACTATTGTAGATTTTCCAGAAATCGCAAGTACCTAGTTTCTGTGACTGAATGCGTTGTTTGGTTATCTCTGTATACCTTCTCTTTGCTTCATCTATCATTACTTTGCAATCATTTCTTGCCTGTATAAATTTTTGTCTGTTCACAGTTGACTTATGCCGGCCGAATTTTCAGAATGCCTTCTGCCTCTCAGCAATAGCAGCTGCACATTCTAAGGTGAACCATTGAGGAGAGTGGTGTTTGCTGAATAATATCCGCGTGTAGACATAAGCATCAATGCCTCTTTGACCCATTCGGTTAGCTTATTTGCACACTGATCAGCACGGACTTAGAAGCTTTCATCCCATGGAGCGTCGCTGATGTGATCCCTGAGGGATTCAAAATCAGCCTGTTCATAGTTTCTCGTCGTTTTGAGCAACGGCTCTTCAGCTTTTGGAAGAGATTTTAAGATGATAAGTATTATTACCACAACGTGATCAGAGTTTCGAAGCGGGCTATGGGCATTCGCCACACAAGCCTGGGGTAGTGAGGTCAAGAACAGGTCGAGAAGTGAGGCTTGCTGGTCCGAACGATCAGGAAGGCGAGTCGGAAAAGTGACAGCCTGTGAGAGGTCGTGAGCTAAGGAGAAATTAAACGTAGAGTTCCCAGCTGCATCAGTAATGCTGGAGAATCTCAACCAGTCACGGTGGTGTGCATTAAAATCCCCAAATACATGTATTTGGGCATTCGAGTCGAGTGAGAGTGCTCTATCTAAGCTTTCAGAGACAGAGTCAAGCAGTGTACAGTCCTGGATCGAAGGAGAACGATATAAGAAATATAAGTAACTAACTCTGTGATGTAAGGTCAATCTAAAGCACATGTAGGCTTGGTCATCTAATTCTAACCTATGTTCTCTAGTCAAGAGGAGGGTGTGCTGAACATAAACTCGTAGCCCATGCATATGTTTGTCAGAGTCCTTACGGTAGAGTGGAAGGTAATCAGTCATGTCAAAGTGGTGATAGGATATTGAGGATTGAAGGTTTGTTTCACTTAGTGCTAGGATATCCGGGGAGTTTGTCAGGAGAAAAGTTTCTACGTCATTAATGTTGGTTCTAAGTCCCCAGATATTTGTGAATGTGAGCCTCAAGGGCGGAGACGAAGATGTTTTCTGTTGGGTGTCTGGTTTAGGTTTGGTTTTCTTATTTTGTAAATTTGTTGACGTTAGACTTGAAAACGACGATGTTGTAGCCTGCATGGAAGCAGTATCATGATAATGTGCTCCACATATAGGAAGTCCATGGAAAGGAACTCTGTTAATGGAAATTCCATTTGGTTTTAGATATACGGAGGGAAAAAAGTAAAGTTCGTTGCAGTGGTAGTATGAAGACGCATTGCTTCTGTGAAAGTTTAGAGAGATTAGAGCTCAGTCGAGCACATTCCATGGAAATAATGATAGAGTAGAGAAAGACTAGCAACGATTTTTTTACTGTGAGAGACTGACTGTAAAGAAGAATAGCGATCATCCTCACTAGGTTGTGAAATCGATTTTGTAATCTGTCAAGGACAGACAGAGTGCTCTGAGCGGCACCTCCACAGATGTGGTAGCAGGACTCCATCTTAGGACGTTTCATTGAAATTTATTATTTGTATCTATTTATTTGTGCGCGTTAAAAAATTTAGATGTGAAAATTACCATTTTTGTTGAAATTAAAATTTACTCATATGTTTTATTCCACCTTAAGTATCGACGACCTGTATTATATTCACAAAATACTGGAATAAACAACTTTCCTAGGGTAAGTAAAAATACATGTTTACTTTCGTTTTTATATATAAGAATTTTCAGTCTACTGGAGAGTGTTTGAATGCTTCCTAGACACCATAATTGAGTGTGTTCGCTCTCTCTGTACATGGGTTTGTCTTGACACCTTAAAATGACTATACTTTCCTCTACATGTACACCCTGACCAAATATTCAAAATAATATAGTATCTGAAGCTCAAATAACACTCCCTCAACATGGCTACAAACCGGTTCATACGAAGAATGGTGTACCTCCTCCTAGTGATTCTACCTAAGGTAACAACACTAAGCGTGATACGATACCAGACCAAATGAATTCTTGATCTAGAATCTGGCAAGCCCTAGCAAACCTCCCAAAAAGATATACTAAATATAGTTAAGTAATCAATTGGAGAGAAGAAATAATATTATTCTTCACTGCTCTACTTACTCAAGGTTTGAGAAGTAGGGAAGAACCTTAAATAAACACTCAGACATCTATGTACCTCATAAAAAAATCAAATGTTAGCCCCTTTTACCGAAGTAAACTGAAAAAAAATGCCGGATGCCTCTGCTAGTTAATTAGTCTCAAAACTTCATAGAATTACGATTTCGTTTGCATTAGTTGTCTTAAGTAATTCTTAATTATATTCTTAGTATTAATATTTAGAAAATTTACAAAACAATTTTTATAACAAATTAGGCAAAAGGGCAATAAACTTCGGGGGAGGGTCGTGCTGGTCTGTAAAACTCTTAAACTAGACACTTTCACCAAACTACCGTATTTGCTCTATGGACTTGACTACTTAAGAAATTGCCTACGTTTAATGGATTTTATTAGCAAGAAGAATATGTACAAATGTGTGAACAATGGGAATGGGGCAATTGAAAAAAACAAGAAAATAAAGAAACTCTCTGTGCACCTCAAACTAAATGCAACTTCCATGAACAGAGTTTCTTTCCAAGGACTTCTCATCTGCAGAACACAATACCGTGCTTTTCAAATGACTAAAATATAGTTGTTTTCAAATAAAATTTCAACAAATACTGGTCGAACCGTCCTTATAAGTAATCAATTTCTTCCCACTTCACCCATCATTCCCAATCCTCTCATAGTAGTGTTCATCATCAAACCAACAATCTCATTGACCTTTATCCTCGAGTAAGCTTTGGGCCTTGGTAAGTGTACTTCAAAAACTGACAGCACCTTGAAAAGGGACAGAATTTTTTTTTTATTATTCTTCTGTGAATAGAACTTGGTTTCTATCAAAATACTTCACCGTCATGCTCAATGAAATGTTAGAATTTATTTTTCGTTTTTACTTACATGTCTGGTGCGTAGTAGGTTTGTCCGTGGGAACCAACAAATGCCCCGACTAAAACGGCCGGAAAAACTGGAAAAGAAAATGAAAATAAGAAAACAATATTAGCAACAAAAAAACACAACAAAAACAAATTTCAAGGGTTCTATTCTGAACTTTATAACGTATCGAGGTGAAGGGGGTATAGAAAATGAGACAAAGTCCATTTCTAATACATAAAACAACTTTATTGACTCTTCCTCGTTGGTACGTGAACAAAAAGGAAAGAGGTTAGTATGTATGGACGAAGACAAAAGTAAAGGAAGTCCATGACTATAATTCCTCATTAGTACGGAAGAAAGAATAGTTCATAATATATTATGTTTGTACACCGGCTACGGTGTCAGGACTTTCCATGTGTGTATGAAGTATGTGTGTCTGTACACCGGTGTGAAAGTCAGTTCACATGTAATCAGTTATGTGTGTGTGTTATATAAAGTCCACGTGTATGAGGCAGTAGCCATTTTGGCTTCTCGGTACTTCGTGCCGAAGTGGGCAGGGCTAGGTCAGGTGTAAGTACTCGTCTACATGTCGAGAGAGGCAGGAAAAAGCAGTTATGTGTGTGTGTTATATCAATTCCACGTGTATGCGGCAGTAGCCATTTTGTCTTCGTGTCTTCTTATCGAACCCAGGGCCAAAGGCTTGGGAAGATGTCTGTTGTGTCTCCAGCAAGGGGGGGGGGCGTGTGTTTGGCAGTGCCAAAGAAGGAAAGAGAGAGAAGAAGCTCATCATGCCGACGAAGAAAAAGAGAAAAGAGCGGATGGCGCTCAAGTGTTTATATAGTTTTGCTAGCCATCCTAAGTTCGCCTAAGAGAAGGCCACTGATTGGTCAAGCCAAGGAGGAAGTAGATTGCTTGAACCAATCAGCGACAGCTAAGAAGTCATCAATATTTAAACAATATAGCAGCTGTGTGCCGGCTCATAGCAAACTGCTACAGGGTAGCGGATTGAGTTAAAGTAGATAAGATATAGGTATAACACAAGTAATTGTAAGATATGAGCTCAGAAAATAAAGAGGGAGAGGCCAGATGTGGCAACAATACTCCATGCATGGGCGAATAGATATGACATACTGGCAGGTGTGAAAAGCTTTCTAGCCGATAAAGGGAGGCCACCTTCTTAGCAGTAGAGCTAACAGTATGTATTTATTCCAATTCATGTAGCATGTGAATGTTTGGCCGAGAAGTTTCAATGTCGGACTTTCGAGGAGGGTGCCATGGCAATCGGTGATTAGAAAGACTTCTTTTGTTTTAATGATTATTTTTAACTTTTAAACTGCCCTTATAAAATATGTAATTTATTGAATAAACCTTCTCGTGTTAAAAAATATAAATTTTTTTAAAACTCTTTATTTCCAAAATATAGGCCTACAAAACGAATTAATCTAAAAGTAAATTGCATACAAAAATATGTGCGATTTCAGAATTAATAATGTAACAAGGCTTCCTATTTATTTGCCTCCCCACGAGGGCAGAGTTAGACACAAGGTCCGATTTTAACGTGGGGGAATCTACCTCACCTACCCAAAAGGAGCACTCTAGATTCAGACAAAAATTAAAATTGCCTCAGTCTAGAAGGACCTCTTCCTCACCGGCCAAGGACAGAACAGATGAAATGTAGCATCAGAACAGATACCACACATCATTCCTAGTGAAAAGGCCAATGTCATAAAACTAAAAAAAACAATCCGAATAAAATGCTATCTTTCAAAATCAAATCAGAAGAGTAGAAAATTAAACTTTCAGTTTACTTTCGGCAGCCTCGTAACTCTCACTTCTCTTATTTTGTCCTTTAGTCCTCACATTCCATGAGCGATGTTTCTTATAAAGGGGTAAGAATTTCTGTTTTCTGGGTTAGAATCTATCCATCTAGCACTTATCGTTGACTAGTTTTTGACATTAAAGTAGTATATATATATATATATATATATATATATATATATATATATATATATATATGTAAATAATAACTAAAAGGTAAACTTTTAGAGAGTTGGACCTATTGTGAAATAAGAAAAGCTCAATATACTGGATAGAGCAAAAATATGGTAAGTCAATGAAAATTGATTAGACCTGCAAATGGAAGCAAATCGATATCTTCAGTTGTTCAAAACAAGGAGAAGTTTAGTTAATAGAAAACATTTATTTTTCTTCTCTTTCATTCCTTAAACCAGGCATTTCAAAGATTAAAATCTTATCATCAGAGGAAAAATTATGATTGATAAGTTGACAGGATAGGACTGTCAAAGTTCTAAATTTGAAAGAGTTTTTAAAAAAAAATTAAAAGTTCAAACGGGTATGAGAATCACCAATAATGAAATCAAAAAAGCGTGGGGCTCAGAAATATTGGTAAATCCAGAGGAATCTGTATAAAAATCCAATGACGACGATTCCACCCAGGTCTGTTGTCCTCAGAGAAGGGATCAAATAAGATTGGCCAAGTTAAGGAAAACAATATTCTTCCTGTTTTCAGTTAAGCGTATTCCAAGGCAAAAACAATGACAAAATCTCAATGGAGTGAAAGCGAACTCTTGCAATGTATAAAAATTACTTGGGAATTGTGGGATAGCATAAAGAAAGGGAAGAGAAAAAGAAAGGGAAGAGAAAAAAAAATTTTGTCTAGCGTTTTTATTTTTCTCTTCTCTTTCTTTTTCTCTTCCTTTCTTTATGCTATCCCACAATTCCCAAGTAATTTTTATACATTGCCACAGTTCGCTTTGACTCCATTGAGATTTTGTCATTGTTTTTGCCTTGGAATACGCTTAACTGAAAACAGGAAGAATATTGTTTTCCATAACTTGGCCAATCTTATTTGATCCCTTCTCCGAGAAAAAAAAACTGGTCAGTAAAAAGTTGTGAAAAACGGACTGTGGGAAAAGACGAACATGTGCCCATGTTTGATTTAACAGGAGTGCCAACTACTGCTTATTCAGCATTTGATCCGTTTTTCTAGTCTTCGTACGACGGATTTAATGTTATAATCCAAGGCGTGTAAAAATTCTCCCTTTTTATAGATTCACCAATTTATTTCATTTTGCAACCGCCTGACGACGACCGATGTCGGTCGAAAGTGTTCGCACAAAATACGGAGATTTTTTTACACTCCTTGGATTATAACATCAAATCCGCCGTACGAAGACTAGAAAAACCGGATCAAAAGCTGAATAAGCAGAAGTTGGCACTCCTGTTTAATCAAACACACACACACACACACACACACATATATATATATATATATATATATATATATATATATATATATATAGCTCCTTTCATCAAGTGGTTTCATGCCTTGTCTGGAGCGATTTCCATTAAAAAAGCAATTTTTTTTTCATTAACATTTTTGCATTACGTAATAAAATAGCATATAGAAAAAATTATTGTGTAATCGAGTTTATATTAACTGTAAAATTTAAAACTTAATTTTAGTTAATTCAAATTATTTATCAGGGATCTTTTTAAATCTATTTTTTACTTTTGAATTAATTTAATCTATTGAATAAATAAATTATTTATTGTTAATAAAAAAAATGATCGCTGTCTCTCTTAAAGAGAAAATTGGAAATGATTTTTCTGGTTAGTTGTGAATTTGTTGTGCAAGGGAAGTAACTCATGAGTACTTTTGTAGTTATGTCCCTTGAAGGAATTTAATGAATAAGCTTTGTCATTGAAATGGTTTCAAATAAATTTAAAATCAATTTCAATATTTTTCACAAGAAAACATCATTGTTTCTTTTTGTTTTATTATTAAACAATACTTTAAAACCGCTCGAATGTAAATTATTTTAACACTCTCTCTCTGTTCATGTTCTCCTTGGGTTTTAGAGATAGATCCCCAATAATCATATCTTCTATATATATAAAATAGTAACTCTGTGTGTGTATGTGTCCGCCTGATATGTGTATCTTATGTTCACCCAAACCGCTGGACATAATAGCTTGAAAATTGGAATGTGGACTACTGAACTCTCAGTGAAGGTCATAAGCTATATAATAAATATATGACTTCAACTCTGGGGGGGAGGGGCTGCACAATACTCCCACTGAAAACTGTTTTCCCTTAGATTTAAATGAAATTTAAACCATAGGTAAATGACCCAAAATTATGTCTATTCCCAAAATCCCAGCCAATTTTGATAATATTAAGAGCCCCCCCCCCACTGGAAACTGTTTTCTCTTTGATTCAAATGAAATTCAAACCATAGGTAAATGACCAAAAATGATGTCTATTCCCAAAATTCCAGCAAATTTTGATAATATTAAGAGCCCCCCCCCCCCACTGGAAACTGTTTGTTTTTTGATTCAAATGAAATTTAAACCATAGGTAAATGACCCAAAATGATGTCTATTCCCAAAATTTCAGCAAATTTTGATAATATTAAGAGCCCCCCCCCCCCCACTGGAAACTGTTTGTTCTTTGATTCAAATGAAATTTAAACCATAGGTAAATGACCCAAAATTATGTCTATTCCCAAAATTTCAGCAAATTTTGATAATATTTAAACCATAGATCCACCGAAAATTAAAATAGGTCCAATTTCAATGAAATGTACACATTATTTAATACATATTAAATAAAGATGATTTACATATATATATATATATATATATATATATATATATATATATTGAAACTAATATATATATATATATTGAAACTAATCGCTGATGAGTCATAAGACAGCGAAACACATGTGCGTGATAATTATATTAAAAAAATAGGTCACTCTGCGATATAGAATAATTACATAGGGGAAGGGCAAAAGTTATTCTCACCTAGCATTTAGATAAAATGATTTAGCGTATTAATAGTTGAATCTGCTCAATATGTCACACATAAATTAACAAATAAATGACATCTTCAAACTACTATTATAATCATTGAAATAATTATCGGTCAATTTATAATCGTTAATACCTTGAGGCGCACCTTGCGTTTTCCAGGAATAATGAGGACTGCTGTGAAATTCTGCCCAAACCTCCTATTAACAGTTTTATTAATGTAAAGTTAAAAATAAAATAAAGTCAAATATCGTATTTCCTTTTTGTTGATGTCAAACATGAACGAAAACCCCACGATATGTTGTGCTTCCTTTGATCAAAATGAAATATACTTATCCATCTAGTCTGAGTAAAATTACTTGGATAAGTACATGTGATTTTGACTTTTTTTATTCCCAGGGAATTGACTGAGTAATTGAATTTCTTTGTTTAAGTCTTTTAATGTTCCAACAATAGCATTGAAAAATTAAAAGTATTTAAGCAGCCTTAAATATAAAAGAATTAAATTTTGACTAGTTATTAATATTTAAGAGAAGCTTTGTGCTAAATGTATTAAAAGTAACCAACCAATTTTTACCCATTGCACAACGGGCTTCAGGTCGAAAGAGAGAGAATCAGATCAATGCTCTTTAGAGTGCTGCCATAGATGCTTGTGTTTTATGCATAGATATGAACAAATGATTTAAGAATATGATTTGAGGGATCATTGATCCTTGGGGAATGCCGGTGTTGATACTTATCATCATCATTTTTATCACTTCCTCCAATGTTTTCCTTTGTCTTTTCCTGTTAACTGAACCTGCTACTTTGAGTTTTCGACATGTCTTAAATCAAGAACTTTCATCCATTCTTTCAATGTGGCTATAAAATGAAAATCTCCTCTACTGTACACATCTCCCTGTACTGTTCAGATTTAATCTTCTTCGGAAGCCATCAGAACTAAACCTGTCTTTAAGACTCACATTACACATCCATCGTATTATTATCATATCAGTTGTCTCCATGCAATGCATGTCTTCAATACTGACCAGGTGTCACTTCCATACATCATCACACTGTGTACATATACATGATAGACTCTTCACTTGGTTGGTAGTGGTAATGTTCTGCTAGTTAGTAATGGTAGAAGTTCCCTGAACTTATTCCATCCACTCTCTTGCAATCACATTAGCACCTACTCCACCATATGCTCCAGTGGTATCACCAAGGTAACAACACTTCTGACAGCCTCAATAGCTTCGCCATCCAGATATTCTTTGTCCACTTCTGAGTTTTCGGCTACCTCCATAGACTCACATATAAAAGGAAATGGTTTGTACAAGTATTAATTTTAAGTTTGTTACCAGTTTGAGCTGGTTTGGAGACAGTGGAGGTTACCGGTTGAAATCAGATAGAAAGTTAGAATGACGAACTTACTTGGATAAGTTAGTACTGCTGGCCGAATCCGACTGAAATAGAAATGTTATACAAGAAAAGGGCCACCATTCTTCCTCAAAATAAATAATGTCTCCACAACTAAATAGTTGTTGATATTTATTCACAGGTACACAGGAACAAAAGAGAGATGATGCAATGGGGCTGATTCATGTAGGTTAGATAATGTCATATCCTGGAATTCAGCATCTCTTCTGCCTTTAGCCAAAGCAGAGCGAGATCGGAACGAAAATTAATCATGTTAGCATGAAGAAAACACTCGAACTGGCTTTACATTGAATATTGTCTTTGGCACTAAAATATGTTGACACGCATGAATATTGCTACACATAGAAGTTCTATATGTCTACACCGTAAATAGGCAATGATTACACAAGCACAAAGCCGAATCACCATCTCAATTAAAGCTAACCTAGATTGATAAAAAATAATTCGCTCATGCAACTGCTACAAATTCCATGATCATTTATATAGCCAACTGGTAAATTGGCTCCTCTTCTGGCAGGGGTTGGGGTAAAAAAGGTGGAGGAGGTAATACTTACTCCAACCGATGATGTAATATCGCATCAGAGATCCAGACTCGTTTGCCTCCCGATGTGAGTGAGCAGAGTATGTGATGACAATGTACAAGTTAAACGCTTCATTCATCACCCAACAATAAGTGGCCAAGAAGAAGTAGTGTAGTAAAATGGCAAATACTTGGCACACGATCTGGAAAAATGAAGAGAAAATAAACTGTGACAATCTATATATTATTAAAAAGTGATGCTGTTTGTGAAGTTCGTCTGTTTCTAAGCAAATGAAAAAGTGATTGGTTGACAAAAAAGGAATAAGCATTGTACATACACATTACTTCGGCAGTAGTTTTTACGATGTTAATACCTGAGTTCGAATCTCGCGTAAGTCTAAATGATTTTTTTTTTATCTCGGTACATGTTTTATAAATTGAAAGAAATTAACATAACTAAATAAGGTAAAAATATTACATAAATATATTTATTAACATAACTAAATTAACATAACTAAAGAAGGTAAAAATATTACATAAAAATATTTATGATAGAAATTGAAACCAACCAATGATGCAATTTTAAAATGAATAAAATCATTTATTATTATTTTTATTAAGATTCTGAGACTTTCGATATAATATATCTTCGTCGGAGCATGACTTTTTTATCCTTTTTTTCCTTTTCTTTATTTCTATTGGTATTAACCACGGGGGGGGGGGGGCTTCTGTTGAGACAGAAAAATGTACGTCAAGGTGTAAGTCTCAGCATATTAAAAAACAATAATAAATGATTTTTAAAATTGCATTATTATTTGTTTTCAATTTCTATTATAAATATTCATACATCAATGTGACCATTTCTAACTATCTTTTAATCAGTTGTTCACTATGCTTGTAATATACGAGAAATTATAAAATTCTATCGTCATCCCAATACCTGAAAGAGACCATTTCAGGTAGAAATAATTGTCTTGTATGTGTTAATTGTTTTGCTGAAATATTTGCTCTCTACGTTAAATACATTGAGCTCTTAAATCGGAAATATAGCATTTGATATATATTTATAGCTATATATAATTTGATATAAAACTGAATATTTCCATTCAGATTGAACCTGTAACTTCAACGCACTCCACTCCTCTCTCTCTCTCTCTCTCTCTCTCTCTATATATATATATATATATATATATATATATATGTATATGTATATATATATGTATATATATATATATAGAGAGAGAGAGAGATAGAGAGAGAGAGAGAGAGAGAGATGGAACCAACTGACCAACATAGTTTAAAAACAATGTTGGTCAGTTTGTTCTATTAATTTATGAAATCTACTGGAATCTGGATTTTTTAATTAATTCAATGCATATTTTTAATTAAATCAACGCATATCATGATAATTTTCTTTCAACCTCCATATTTCTAACAACTAAACATTTGCAAAGTTGACACAAAAGTTTTGAATATTAAAGTTAAACAATGAAGATTTGTTTATTATTTTTATTATGATTAGGATTATTATTATTATTATTATTATTATTATTTATGCAACCCTGTGCATGTCCATTTTAAACCATTTTCTTACATCAGTCCTTAAAATCACCATAAAATATAATTTTATAGAAAATTTATATCGTTAATACAAAATTAGGTACTTCTGCAGTTTACACTCTTCTACAAACAAGTTTCGTCAGCATATTCCGGCAGTTTACGTAAACCGTCGGAAGGTGCCAAACGAAAACTTTGTGCTTTTTTTGGCTGAAACGCTAGCAAACTTCTAAATGCTAGCAGACTTTAAAAATCAAGGAAAAAAGATTTAAATAGAGAAGAAAACATTTATCATATGGTAATTTCAATGAAAACATTTTTTTTTGTTATAGTTAGGTTATTTTTTTACAGATTTTGAATTTCTGTCTCCACATTATATTTGCACAATGTCTAATCTTGACCTGGCAAAAAAGTCTAACTCCATATCGACATCCAATGCCTGCATTTGGCATTTGCGCACCACCAAGCATACTTATCCTTCAACTCATTTTTTCTTTTTAAATTGCATCTCTGTGCACATGTTCTGCAACTCTTCTTTTGGCCTAGCAGTTTCCTTTTCTGACAAAAGTCAATAATTGCTTCAGGAGACTAAAGCGTATGTTCTAACTATTAAATTCATGATGACTTTAACCATTTTTCATAACTTGGTGAATTTGCCGCAATATTTCTTTTTCAATTGTCAGTTGTCGGCTGTTGCAATCTGATTGGCTAAGCATTTCGGTACCTCTCGGCTGTTTACGTGACCTGTCGGAATATGCACGGTCCGTAAACTGCAGAAGTACCCAAAATTAATATACAGGTAAAATTCTGTTATCTATTTCATCCGATAGTCCACAAAATGTTTTTTTAAATTCCATTTTTACCATAATTTCTGAAATTATCTATTCCATTTAAATGCTATGGTTATCCTTAATCTGATCTGACAACTTGCTACAAAATATTTTACTCCATTAGCCAAAAAAACTCAATTTGATTAATTTTTTTAATCAACCTGGCCACTTGCATTTCAAATTGAGGAGGAATATTTTAAAAAATGTCCGCCATACTATTCATTCATTCAAATGGATACTTACCGCATTAATCGCTCCAAATAGTTGTTAAGATAATTCTCGCTTGACTGAAGCAATATTCATATAGAGATTATCCATGCATGTACTAGCAACCAATCAGAACTCAGAGAATGGAACATTCCAGCCTTCTTACAAACCAACGTTCTAGGCTTCTATCTCAGTTTTCTAGTGTAGCTCAACTGATCAGATAGCTGAACACTGACTACTAAACCCAATCATTTCTTTGGAAGGTTTCAATTAAATTGCCCTTCATCTTCTCTCTAGTAAAGTAGGTCATCTTATTTTTCCGAATCTCTCCTTGCATCCATTGCAATCTATTCCATAAAATACAACTTTGGAAAAAAGTTAATAAAGGCTACTTACTTTATAATCATATTTATCGATTCCAACCATGAAAACGACTTGACTGAAAACAATGCACAGGGACAGATTTTTGTGTAGGGCTGCTGTACTTGATGAAGTTCTGAAACAAAGAAAAGAAAACAATATTATCGTAGCAACAACACAGAAGATATTGATTTCAAAAGAAATATTATACTAGCCACTGTCATTAATATTCTTGGTATGGATCCATTTCTCGCTTCCCTTGCTATGGGCGAAAGAATAAGAGTTAACACATTCAGACCACTCTGTTCACTGGGATGACTTACAGGGACACAAAATATTTCACGTGACATATGTTTAGGAGTTTGTCGTCGCCGCCTGTAGCTTGTGGTGGAGGTTTATGGTGTCTTCTTTTAGTGAGCTCTATTCGGCAAAAGATCTGCGAAAAGATTCACTTTGAATATTGAGAATACATGAATTATTTGGCCAATATATGAAGTCTTCTTTCCTTTCCAAAATATGTCAAATTTGTCTTGAACACCCTATATATATATATATATATATATATATATATATATATATATATATATATATAATCTGAATTGATCAACCTTTGTTTGCCTAAGGCCATTTTCCTATATCTTTTAATAACACAAAATACATGCTAGAACATATGTTAATTCTGTGATTGAATTGTTTGAAAAATAAACTGTTCAGTTGTTTTAATTACTTGCAATTTATAATTAACTGAACAAATCACCAGCTCTCTCATGTATATATATATATATATATATATATATATATATATATATATATATATATATATATATATATATATATATATATATATATGTGTGTGTGTGTGTGTGTGTGTCTGTTTGCGTATTTCTCTCGCACCGTCTATGTTGATTCAACTATTCTCTAATATTGTTTTATGTCTTTGTGTGCATTTAGAAAAATGAATGACGTTTTTTTTTTCAGCATAACCATCTAATTTACATACATGTGTGTGAAGTGCGCAGGCAAACGTATGTAAATTAGATGGCAAAATAACTCTTTACTTCTTTATAAGAATGAAGAATAATACTTTTATATGATAATAATAATAATGAAAATAATAACGAAGTAAAGAGTTATTTTTAGTTATGCAAGAAGAATGTTTTAAAAGCTAGGTGACAGTTTATGAAATATAGTAGAATAAATAGTGGTACGTCTAATATATATTCACAAGAACTGTTGCTTTCCTGTAACTGAGATACACTTAATTATTATGTCATCACTTTTGTTTACTTATATATATATATATATATATATATATATATATATATATATATATATATATATATATATATATATGGAAGTTTGATTAACGTTAATCTTTCTATTTAACTTTTCGTTTCTTCTTAAACAATTGTACTCCTGATTCTGTCACGAATTAGCAGTGTTGACATCAAAGAAGAATGTTGCATCAGGTAAACCGCAATATTTTAAATCTGCAAACAATTTCACCGTTACAGATTTTCCTCGAATAAAATTTATATTTGTGTAATTGTATAACAAAAGAGATAGGAAAAAAGTATATATAAAGGGAAGCAACTCTGACAAAGGAGTTCTCTCCCATGTATTTTTCTTCAAGCCTGATTTTATTGGATTTGTTCAATGTTTTAGCAAGAGAACGGTTCAGTTTCGCTTGTAGAAGTCGGAAAATGCTAAAAGAAAGATTGAAGACACCGAAGACATAGATAGAGGGAAATATGTATTAATATTGGTAAATTAAATAACAATACACAAGTCTTGAAAAACTAATTGAGTTTGCAGCTTTAAGAAGTCCAACTAATAATAAAAAGTTATTTAACGTCTAAGTTTCCAACTGTCATAAGGAGAAATATTCCATACTTGTTGTCAGGACGGGATCATATTCAAAAAGAGGAAGATTAAGTTTTTTTTTATTCAGCTCGACAAAATTAAGTGTCTGTTGCTTGGTCAAGGAAAATTGTCTTGGCCAATCAAAAGTGTTTGTTTTTTTCAGAATAAGAGGGGTGTTATGAGAACCACTCAAGAAGAAAGGGAGGTAACGATTTTTTTATTCTCTCCCAACAACAACAACAAAAAAATGCGACGAATAAATTTGTTGCATGCTATTTAAAGGCAATCAGTTACAATATTTGTGATTGCTACATAAAATGTTTAAATGAAATGGTATAGAATATTCTGTTTAATGGGAATACGTATCAGGTACACTACCTTCATATTTTGGGCATTATTCTGCGCCATTTACAATGAATGTGTTTTAATAATAAAGGTATTCAGGATTAGATGTGGATTTATTGATCCTTTTAGATCTGTAACTGGTCATTCCTTCTGTAGACTCTGAAAGTTCCATATTAGGATCCCTAGAATCGTCTATAGGGGGGATGCAACTTCATCAGACTCCTCATCTGCTGGGGTGTCAGGAAAATAGTTATGAGTGAGAGACAACCCCAATGGATATAAATGTTTGAGGCTATGTGTTTCCACTCAAGTATCACCTCTTCTTATTCGAGCAGAACGAACCTTGCCGTCGTTGCCACTAAATAGTTAAATAACTCTGGCCAACTTCCAGAAAGACCTGGGCTTGGCTGGATTCTTAATGAGTATCACATAATTGACATTGATTTTATTGTGATATTCAATTTCATGTAAATCCTTACAACTTTCTCTCAGACTTAGCAAATATTCATTGTGCCACAGGTCTTTGAATTTAGAGATTAATTCTTCTCTGTTTTCAAAGGTACTCACAAGAAGAGATCTAGTGATTGATTGTGTATCGACCAAACTGGATGTGTCAGCTCACAGTTTATGTTTGGATGAATGAAGCAGTTGGATGTTAAGGGGAGCAGATCAATATCTGTAGAACATCTGTAGGTCAGAGGTCTGGAGTTCACTGCTCTTTGAATATCTGATAGGACGGTTAGAAGGTTAAAATAACCGATTTTGGATCGGCCTAGTGTTTTAAATAGGCAGGATTTTATCACCCTGATCATTCCTTTCCAAGTACCTCCAATCCAAGTGAAGTATAAATGTATTTTTATATGTTTGATGACAGAGCTTATATATGAGTTGCAGAACTCATTACTGTTGACGTGATGTTTTATTACATCATCACCTAAGGCTGCATTAAAAGAACATGCATTGTCACTGTATATGTGACTGGGTGCTCCATAAATGTTAGAAAACCGAACCAAGGCTTGGACAAAGGCTTGTGTACTCATATCAGGCACAAGTTCAATGTGAATAGCTCTCACGTTTATACATGTGAAAATCAGTAAATACATTTTATGAGACTTTCCATCTCTTTGAACCCAGATGTGACCTGTGTACTAATCAATGCCAGTGTGTTGGAATAGGTTTATCAGCTTCACTCTGTATTTTGGCAAATTTGTCAAATTGGGGTACTTGAAATCTAGGCAGTTGAATTTTCTACAAGCATTGCAGTTAGAGATCACAGTCTTCACAGACTGCCTTGCCTGTGGAACCCAATATCCTGACAATCTCAATTTGGTCACTGTCGTGCCAATACCCAAATGTCTGCATCAATGATTAATAATTTTGTAAGAGGGTGATGTTTGGCAACATTTTCAGAATAAGAGTGGTATCGTGATGGACAAGAAGAGAACCACTCAAGAAGAAATTAACAATTTGAACCACTTCAAGAAGAAGTTAACAATTTTGTTTATATATAGTTCACATAATCGGTTGATAAATAAGTCAATTCTTAGATTCTGAGAAGCTGACAGCCGATTATATTTAGTTTATCAATTTTCTATCCATCTAATCATATATATATATATATATATATATATATATATCGGGTAAGGTACACGATAAGTCATAAAAATGAAATGCCGTGGTAGACAAAATGTGTGAAAAAAAACTGTTTTCCGTTTGTCTTTTTTTCACACACACACATATACATATATATATATATATATATAGTAATTCATGTAAGGCAAGCATTCACGGGATAAAAATCAAAAGAATTTCAACCGGATTTATAAAGAGTGCTAAATATCAAAAAGAGATTTTATATATATGATTATTTTTATTTATACATACATGTACATTATCTGCGACACTGGCATGTTGATGTTATCGATCAACAGCTGTTAAAAGCTGAGATCTTATCAGGCAGATTTTTTATTTTTCCTGATAGGATCTCAGCTTTTAACATCTGTTATCCTTGCCTTAGGTCATATTTGGAAAGAGGTTCTTTCCAAATATGACCTAAGGGTAGATCAGATTTCTATTCTTCCTGATGAAATCTCAGCTTTTAACAGCTGTTGAGCAATAACATCGACATGTCAGTGTCACAGATTATGTAAATGTATGTATAAATAAAAAATATCACATATATAAATATATATACATATATATATATATATATATATATATATATACGAGGCCTATCTAAAAAGTATCCGACCTTTATTTTTTTCCATGCGAAATAGAGACAATAGGGCGGCACTACTCTACACATTGAAGGAAGACACCTTCATGTGCATGTGTGAATTTTATCATCGCCTGCCTGTGCATTAATCGCTGTCTGTTGGTAAATGAGTGAGGTGCTACACAATGTGTTCGCCAGATTACCGATTCTTTCAAGATGACTGAATATCTTGAGCAAAGGTACTGCATCAAATTTTGTCAAAAGCTTGGTAATTCTCAAAGCAAAACAATCAGTAAGATTCAGCAGGTGTTTGGAGAAGGTGCAATGGGTGTAACACAAATTAAGGAGTGGTTCAACCGATTCAAAAAATGACCGCACATCAGCGGAGAGTGACCAGCGTTCTGGTAGGCCCCATGCAACTGTTGTTGAGAAAGTGCGAAATTTGGTGATGGAAGATCGTTGTTCAACTGTGCGGGAGATCGCCCAAATGGTCTGAGTGAGTAAAGATTCCGCACATGCAATTTTGCATGATGATTTGAACATGCACAGAGTGGCTGCGAAATTTGTGCTCAAGTTGTTATCGCAGGAAAAAAAGGACCTCCATCTTCAAATTGCACAGGACCTTCTGGAAACTGCCTACACTGATCCTGAACACTGTGATAACTGGAGATGAGTCATGGGTATTCGGGTACGACCCAGAAACAAAAAGACAGTCGTCGCAATGGAAGCATCCCGAGTCTCCAAGGCCAAAAAAAGCGCGATAGGTGCAAAGCAAGATCAAGCTGATGCTGACTGTCTTCTTTGATATCCGTGAGAATTGTGCATCATGAGTACCTACTAGAAGGACAAACAGTGACAAAGGAGTATTATCAAGATGTTCTCCGGCTTCTCCGTGAGGCAGTTCGGTGCAAAAGACCAGACATGTGGACGGCGAAAAACTGGCAACTGCATCACGACAACGCCTCGCACATTCATCCCAATCGATCCAACATTTCTTGGCCAAACATGGAATTCCAGTCGTTTGCCAACCTCTCTACTCTCCAGACATGGCTCCTTGCGACTTATGTTATTTTTTTTCGAAAATTGAAGACGCCACTGAAAGGTTCCCGTTTTGAGACTAAAGAAGAGATAATGCAGAACACTATTCCAAAAGAAGACTTCCACAGGTGTTTCCAGCAGTGGATGAATCGGTGGGCAATAAAGTGTGTGCAAGCACAAACGGCCTAGTTTGAAGGGGATTAGGTATTTGAAATATTTTTTCTGGCCTAAGATCGGATACTTTTTAGACAGACCTCGTATATACGAGAAGAATATCTGGTTCAGGACGGGTAAAATGAATTCATCAGACAAAACAGTTTTGCACCACTTTTATGTCCGCTTATGAAGATTAAAATCAAGATATAATACTACTAAACCTTATGTCTAGAATTCTTAGTCTAATTTTGATTAAAATCCATTACATGATTTTGATTTTAGAAAATGTATAAAATTTAAGGCATAAAGCTTCAGGGATCTTAAAAAGAATTTGAATTCAGGTTATTTTGTGCCCATATTATGTCTTTCCCTAAATCCCCTATAAAATGGGAGGTTGTGCCCATATTATGTCTTTCCCTAAATCCCCTATAAAATAGGAGGTTGTGCCCATATTATGTCTTTCCCTAAATCCCCTATAAAATGGGAGGTTGTGCCCATATTATGTCTTTCCCTAAATCCCCTATAAAATGGGAGGTTGTGCCCATATTATGTCTTTCCCTAAATCCCCTATAAAATGGGAGGTTGTGCCCATATTATGTCTTTCCCTAAATCCCCTATAAAATGGGAGGTTGTGCGCATATTATGTCTTTCCCTAAATCCCCTATAAAATGGGAGGTTGTGCCCATATTATGTCTTTCCCTAAATCCCCTATAAAATGGGAGGTTGTGCGCATATTATGTCTTTCCCTAAATCCCCTATAAAATGGGAGGTTGTGCCCATATTATGTCTTTCCCTAAATCCCCTATAAAATGGGAGGTTGTGCCCATATTATGTCTTTCCCTAAATCCCATATAAAATACTCCAAAGAAACTCAAGTCTGGGGAATATTATAAATTAGTTTATAAATCCTGTTTTTAAAAATTTCGCAAAAATTGGACGTATCTTAATTTTCACGATTGGTTTCCAGGCACTTTTTGACCCCTTTGCATAAAACTAAATATCGCCCACATTACCCACCAAAATTCATCATGATCGGTTAATTAATTTAGGATTTAATCCTATACATACAAATACATACCTAACTAATATGTATATATATTTGAAAATATTATTTATAAATGATTATTCAAAGCTTTCACTAGAACACTTTTAGTAAGTTTGCAACAAGCTGTCATTTATAGCGTAATGCGATACTCTGGGTCATGCCTATTGAGTTCTGTTGACGGCTTGCTAGATGGCCGCCAACTTTGCCATTAAGACGTTTATTCACTCTCGCATTTCCAGACAATGCGTGGTGGGCACAGTGGTACGCACTTTGACTACTAAGTCAAATATGACTTTCATATTGGGGTTCGAACTGTGTGACCGACAGGGATTGTCTCCTCCCATACTGATGACTGCAGGTTTGTCATGAAAAACATGTGTATATGGGTTAGTTTAAAATATTATTTATAAATAATTATATATATATATATATATATATATATATATATATATATATATATAGTGTGTGTGTGTTTCTGAATATTTTAGATAAGGAATGATAATTTGGATCATTCGGAATGCTTTCCTAATCCTGGTTGTCACTTTCACAAACTTTCGACTGATGTAACTGCTTACTTTCTTCAGGTGCATATTTTCAAACCCACATATCTTTATATTGCACCAGGTAATCTATACGGAATTTCGAACTGAACCCTTTATTTTATCCATGACCGGGTAAAAGTGTTAAGTCATTTTTATGTTATTCTTAGTTATACATAGTAAATAAGAACGCCATTAAACATTTATATATATAGCAATGAGTAGTAATGCTATATAGCAAAAACAAGATTAGGTTTAAAACTTCCAACATTCATAGTAGAACTGTTCACCCGTGGTGTAACAGATAAAGGCGTTAAGTGTACCCTCAGTTTTAAGTGACAATCTTTTTGAGGTTGAAGCTTCTATTCTCATTACGGGCTATGGTAACTAAAAATTATTTTTTTAAATGAAATTAAAATTACTTAGCATATTTATTCGTTTCATGATTGACGGAACGAAACAATCTATCACCATGGAATAAATAAAGTGTATAGCTCACCATTCCGTCTCGATTCCGAGTTCGAAAAGATGTGTAGCAGTCATAAACATAGACCTATTTTCTCCCCCGAAAAATGTCCCCTTTAAGTGATCTGGTCACACACTGACCAATCAGCCTGCACGGTGTATTGCTTCCTTCTGTTCGCTGAAGAATTACTTCAGCCCCTTTGGGAATCACGGTCGGTCAGCAGAGAGACTCCTGCAAACAACGAGGAAACACTTCTACTTTCTCTCTCCTGCCCCTGTCCACTGGACGCTCCAGCAATTACTATCTTCGCCTGAAGATAACTGCTCAGACTTTCGGCAGCCCTAAGAACTTCCTATTTTCCTCTTCCTCTCTCGGACACTGTCCAACTTTCTTCCATCTATACCAAACGGTATAGGTAACTTTATTGAATAAACCCTTGTCGTTGTTATTGTTGTAAGCAAAGGTTTTGTTATTTCCTTTCGTAACTTAAGCATAAGATAGGGGAAACGTCTCTCCCACGATAGATGCACCTAAAAAGGGTCGGAGGTAACATCGGTCTAAACATTGTGAAAACAATAACCAGAATGAAAATAGTAATTCAAATAATATGTGTGTTTGTTATTTCATTTTAATGTAAAACTTTGAATACTAAAAAATGAATCAAATTGTCAATTTAATCAGAACACTTTTCTTTAAGGGAAGCAACTTTGTAAGAATTAAAACCAAGGGAAATAACTTTCGTAAGACTAAAGTTATTTCCCCCTTGAACATTATTTTATCTAAATAATTATAAGACCATTTGAAATGCAAGCTTTGATGCAAGACTGATTTTGTCCGCTGCTTTGTGAACTTACAAGATACGTTTGATTTAAGATCATTGAAGCTTTTATATAGCTATTTCTATTTTTACAAGTGTTTGAAGCTGATATTAAAACAATTTCTGTATATCTATTTTAAAGGATTTTTAAAAAGTATTTCAAATACGTAATTTATTAAAATTTTGTGAACTATTTTAAGACAGTTTGCTTTTAAACGAGACTTGAGAGGCGTTGTTTTTACCGGATGAGTTCTAATGGTGTTATTAAATTTTCAAAGTCGAAATAGGATTGTGCGTTTTTTTTTTCGGGCCATGTTTTACGGAGAGATAGATGTATATTATTTTCAAATCATTTTTCTAAAAAGAAAAAAATCGTGATGTGCGCAGCTACTCGAATGCTCATCGAACAGAACCATTTTTTATTTTTTATTTTATTTTGTGGGGAAGGAAGACTGCAAACGTGGAGACCGATAAATTGTATATATATTTTTTTATTATTATTCTTTCAGTATTTTTCTTTTTGGTGGGGAAAAGGGTCTGTTGCCACCTGAACTTAGGTTTAGGTCAAGGTTAGTCGTAGGGTTCCAGTGCTTTTGTTTTAGAATTAGGCATATTTACGAAACATTAGAAAAAAAGGCAATGAAGTAGTAAGAAGCGACTTTACCGAAAAAAGAGACGATGGGTGATGTTCTGTATCCGAAAACTGGTACAAATCATAAATCGGCAGAAATAAACTGGCGAAAGGGTTGGGTTTTCCAAATATTTGTCTTCACAATTTATTGTCTGCATGTTTCGGAAAATTCTGTAATTTTGGCGGCGAAATTCTTAGATATGTATTCTGCATTTATACCCACAATTGTTTGAATTTAAATTTTGTTTTCTAGTGTCACAATTGTCTCGTTGTCCTTCTTCGCCAATATATCAGCTACCCGAGTAAAGGGTCTTAAGAGAGCAGTTTCACCATTGTCCGCCAGACAACATTGTTCCAATATGGGTTGGGGTATGCAAGCCAACTAGTGCCAACATAGTAGTCATATTTTCTCAGTAATTGGCGATTCTATGACAATTCGATCATCAGACCATATTCTCTGTTCGGACATATCATCTTATATTATTTACCTCCTCTCCAGGTGGTTAGACACACTGTCAGGTGTTAACTTGAAACCCGAGTGCACTAGGATTAAAACTGCCTGAGCAGCTCCATCATCATTCCTAGTAGGACCATTAGCGATGAACTTCTTAAAGAGTTAGCAAATCCCGGGAAAGTGGACCCCTTGAAACTGAACAGGACCGTACGTACCTCAGCCTAACAGCAACAAAGTAACTGTCGGACTGATTGTCGAGGACGTATCTCCGACTGGTGCAGACAGAAATAAGTTAAGTCAACTTCTTATGATACTGTCAGTATTACACTGTACTGATAAGTTTTTAGAATAGAAAGGCAATACCAAAAGATTTAGAACGTCTATCCATATAAAAAAATACATTTTTATTGACAACTTGCTAGGACAACCGAAACTAAGGAGTTAGTAGCGAATGAGAGTTTATAGTATCTTAGAACTTCCACGAGGGCACAGTTAGACACGTGGGGAAAATCTAACTCGCCAAAACGGGTACTCTGGATTCAGACAAAAATAAAATTTGCCTCCGTCTCGAATGATTTCTCATCTTCCTCTTACTTTGATCCTATCCCGAGGACCATATTTGCCTAGGTACAAAGTAGGGTATATGTTCTGATACTACACTTCATCTTTTCTATCAATGAATGAGAGATACTTTTCGACTGAAATGTTTTATTTATTTTTGTCCCAAGCCAGAGTACTCCTTTTTAGGAGCTGGATGTTCCCCACATTAAAATAGGGACTAGCTAGTGTTGGGAGATTGTCGAACGTATATGATTTAACTCCCACGCATTTTTTTCTGACTTAATAAAATTTGTTTGACGGGGGTGGGGGCATTTTTACATCAAACTGAACACTCGTCTAAAAAGTGCACAGTGCACTTTCCAAAGACGATTTTCTTTTTTAAACTGAAGGTTTCTTGTTCAATCGTTATAGTAATTCGAATGATCACACCCCTTAAAAAAGTCAAATAACAAAAGTTTTAGAGTGTGTAGAGAGAAAAACAATATCAAAAGAAAGAACGCAAAGTCTATCGATAGAAAAAATATATAAATTTGTATTGACAACTTGTTAGGACAACAAAAAATAAAGAGTTAGTAGTGAATGATAGTCCATAGTATCTTAGAACGTTCTAAGTGAAGAGAAGTAGAATTTAGTTTGTGAAAGGAGTCAAGCTAACTAATAAGACTGTTCAAATCAGTTTCAATTCGTTATTTTTCAACAAAAAAATAGTTTTACGGGGCGAGAAGTTCAATTTCCTATTGAAATTTAATATACAATGACCAAGAGAAACGTGTTACAAATTTCAAGCAAAGCTATAATACATTGAGAGAAAATATTAGCAACATTTTTATATCACAATCAAATGTTTCCATTCAAACAATAAACTATTTACTTCACTAGTTTCTTCTTGGATATATTTTAGTGAAATTTATTTTTGGCTGATAAAATGAAAATATACTTCTACAGGAATTGAACTCGCAACCTTCACATTCACAGGCTTTTGTTTCGGAATTTTAAAATGATGATTGATAATTTGTATCATTCACGTCTTGAATGTTATTATCACAACATTTCGGCCGATGTAATCTTCGACCTTCTCCAGGTGCATCTTGTCGATACGGATATTCGAACGGCGGTAGATTGTTCTTGTTCCGTCATCTATGGCGGATAGAGTTTTTAAGTTATTCGTAATTGTATTCTTAATATTAGTATAACGTTGTGGAAATAACACCCAAGATTAGAACAGTAGTCAGAATAATCAAAATGAGACTTTTATGTTGAATATATCTCCTTCCCATTATTCGCCTTCTCTCACCACTTCTCGTCCTTCGTTATTACACACATATATCGCCATTAGAGAATTTGAATACCCACTAGACGTTGTCTGCGAGTATCTTCGGTCTCTCTTACAGGGGTTACAGGACAACCTGGGACAAGCAGACTCCCCCCTACAAGTAAACTCTGATCAAATATTCAAAGTAACATAGTATTCGAAGCCCAAATAAAATCCCCTCGGCATGGCTACGCATTTGCTCATAGAATTAATGGTGCATCTTCTCCAAGTGATGTTACCTCAAGTGGCAGCACTAAGATGGATACTTCGCCAGACTAGATGAATTCTTCTCCTGGAATCCAGTAAGACCAAGAGACCACACCAAACATAAATTATAACATGGGTTACTGGTCAACTGGGGAGAAGAAAAAATGAATGTTCTTCACTTCATAAACTAGCTGAGACATAGAAAAGAACCTCGATTGAATACTCGGATGTTGATGTATCTCATATAGAGATCAATTGTTAGCCCCAGGAAGGGGCTCCCTTGGTTTCTGAGAGCTTCCACTAAAGTAAAATAAAAATTTTAAAAAAGCGTTATGGATAACAATCTGAGACTTGACCGTGTACTTACCTTAAATAAGTAAGCATTCCAAACGAAATTAAACAAAGAGCGGCTGACACACTGCAGCCAATGTAGGACGCCACATTCATTAGATTCGGACGTTTCTCTCCTTTATCCCACTGTAGAATATAAAACAAAAACAGAAAACAAATGAAAAACGTTTTTTATTCATTTAAAGCCGACCACAAAGAAAAAAATGGCCGTGGTTTGCAAATGATGAAATTTTAAAATAAATTCAAATAAAAAAAAATACACAGGAAGACTCAAAAGTTTGTTTACATTGATTTTTTTTCTTAGTAAAACACAATGAAAAGCTTCAAAGATATTTTCAACTTGTAATTATTTGAAAGTGTGTGTGGAGGGGTTCTTTGTATAAAATATTTGTTTAATTACTTTTTCTTTCATTTTTTTTTCTTGTATAGTACAATTATGAATCGGAATTTTTTAGATGAGGATTAATAATTTGTATTATTTCGATTATTCGGACTACTGTTCTTATCACAACGTTTCGGCCCACGTTACTTCCGACATTCTTCAGGTGGGTCTTGTCGAACTTGGGAATCTATAAGAAATTTCGAACTGAACCATTTATTTAATCCACAGGGAGTATATTGTTCTCGTTCAGTCAGCCATGCTCATGTAGAAGTCTTAAGTAATTTTTATTTTATTCTTGTAGTGGGGATTGAATCCTCAATCACCAGAAGACTCTTACTTAAAACTGCTTATTACTCGACAACCTTATCCATTGCGCCACAGGTCTAAAAATAAAATAAACATTATTTTAAGACTTCTGCCCAGTCATGGCTGACGGAATGACAATAAACTACCCCCGTGGTTAAATAAAGTATTCAATTCGAAATTCTGTATATATTTCTAAGTTCGACAAGATGCACTCGAGGACTGTCGGAGGTTACATCTGTAATGTTATCGGCTGGGTTAAATAAGTAGTAAGACGGAGAGACGTATAGGATAAATAACATGGTTTATTAGCAGTCAAATTACATTCTAACTGAGTCATCGCCAGGGGCCGTAACTCGTCCCCTCACCGGTGAATCGTCAGTGCAGTAACACTACATCCCCCTTTCGGTTGTAAAGTTCTTTACAAGGACAGTCTTTTAGGTGGTCGAACTTGTCGACCGCTTCTTGTATATTTCCCTTGGTCAGGACCTCTGTAACTTTCTAGTGGGATGTTTCTTTGGTTACTGGGAAGATCTGTTGAGTTATCATCACAGCTATACATATATCCATATCGAGGGGAACATGGTAAGGTGTTTGCTTCCTGTGGGGTAGCCACCTGAGAAAAGCTGGTTTCTCCGTTCCTTAGGCGCAGATTACTTTTGTTGCGTCGGTGTAGTCCTGAATCTGTCTTAACTAGGACTGACCTTGGTGACAGAGTTTTACTTACTACAGCTGTACTGGTCTTAGGTATCTTGACCCAGACTGGTTGTCCTTTTTCAAAGGCAGGTCGATCTTTAGCCCGATGACGTTTGTCATAGTTTTGCTTTTGTCTGGCTTTGAGCCGGGTATCTGCCCTTCTATGGTCCTCGATGTTTTGCTGATCAAATGAATTTCTTTGAGGAATGGTAGGGATCCGTGTTTTTAGTTTTCTATTCATTAACAGCTCTGCAGGATTTTTGCCATGTTGCAGAGGAGTGCTGCGATAATTTAGCAGTGCTATGTATGGGTCATTTGCTTTCTTCAATAAGTTTTTTTATTGTCTGGACTGCACGTTCAGCTACTCCGTTTCCTTGCGGATGATGGGGGCTACTTGTGAGGTGCAGGAAGTCAAAAACATTTGAAAAGTTCCTGAATTCACTGAAACTGAATTGGGGACCGTTGTCAGATATGATTGTCTCTTGGATCCCATGCCTAGCGAATATTGATTTGCAATGCTCTATTACGCTGGCTGAGGTGGTTGCCCGTAAATGGGCTATTTCAATCCACCTGGAAAAATAATCGACAATCAGAAGATATCGGTGTCCCATGAATTCGAACAGATCCATTCCTATTTTCTGCCATGGATATGCAGGTAATTTGGTGGGTTGTAGTGGTTCTGGTGGATATTTTCGTTCTTTTTCACAGATACCACATTTCCCAACTTTGTCTGCAATTTGTTTAGAGAGGCCAGGCCACCACACACTTTCACGAGCTAGTGCTCAGCATTTGACAATACCTTGGTGTCCCTCATGTAGACGCTCTAGTATGTCTTTTTGAAGTACATTAGGAATGACAAGTCGGCTCTGGTACATTAGAAGTCCCTGGTAAACTGTTAGGTCCTGGTTGACAAACCAGTACTGTTTTAGTTCGGGGTCCCGCCTTGCTCTTTCGGGCCAGTGGTCCATCTCATAAAATTTGATTACCTGACTGCAGACCTGGTCAGTATTTTGTTTTAGTCGGATATCCTCCAATCGTTTACGCTCGCCGAGATATTTACTATGATTGAGCGGATAAATGAGTCGGTCTCTGTCTCCTGCTGGATATCCTGTATAACGGGACTACTCCCAGGTGCTCGGGACAAAGCGTCTGCTGTTGTGAGGTCTTTTCCCGCTGTGTATATGATCTCATAGGAGAATCTCATTAACCTCATGCGGAAACGTTGAATTCTTGGAGTCAATTCGTCGAGCCGCTTCGACTTCAACAGTGCCAACAGTGGTTTGTGGTCTGTTTCGACTGTGAATTTTGGCATTCCAACCAAGTAGTCCGCAAATTTTTCACAACAGTAAGTGACTGCTAGTGCCTCCTTCTCAACCTGTGCATATCTCTGCTCTGTTTCTGTCAGAGATCGTGAAGCATAAAATACCGGTCTCCAGTCATTTTCTTGCTTCTGCAGAAGTACACCGCCTAGGCCATAGCTAGATGAATCTGCTGATACCCTTGTCGACTTGTTGGAATTGTAATGAGTTAGTACTGGTGCAGAACTCAGTTGCTTCTTCAGGGTCTGGAATGCTACTTTCTGAGGCTCATCCCAGATCCATTCTGACTCTTTTCTAAGAAGCTCTCGGAGTGGTTTGGTGGTTTCGGCTAGATTCCTAGCAAATTTTCCGACCTGGTTTGCCATGCCCAGTAAGCGGCGTAATTCGGACACATTCTCAGGTCTGGGCAAGTCCATAATTGCTGCTACTTTTTTGGGATCTATTTGTATTCCCTCTTTTGATATAATGTGACCCAGAAACTTTATGTTTCTGACAGAAAATACACATTTATCGTTGAGTGTAGCTCCTGCAACCTTCATTTTCTGCAGTACTGCTTTTAGTCGCTGGTCGTGCTCCTGCTGGTTTCTTCCACTTATTAGGACGTCATCTATACCACAGATGACTCCTGGTATTCCGGACAAAATGTGTGTCATCTCTCTATGAAAGATTTCTGGCCCAGAACTTTTCCCAAATGGAAGTCGTTTGAAACAGTACCTCCCATAAGGTGTTATAAATGTGGTAAGGACCTGCGATTTTTCGTGTAGGACGATTTGGTAGAAACTGTTGTTGCAGTCGAGCTTGCTAAACACTGTGGCTCCATCGAGCTCGGCCAGTAATTGGTCTGTGGTGGGTAAAGGAAAATTTTCCCGTTTCACGCTCTCGTTTAGCTTGGTAAAGTCGACGCATAACCTAACTTTACCATTAGCTTTTTGGACAGCGACTATTGGGGCACACCAATCAGTTGGTGATTTGACTGGACAGATTATGTCCTCGTTCTCCAGACGTTTCAGTTCTTCCTGAACCTTCTGTTTCATAAGCAACGGCAATCTTCTAGGGGTAGCAATGGAAAAGGGCTGAGCTCCTGCATCCAAACGTATCTGGTACACATGTTCCAGTTTCCTTAGGTCTGTGAACAGTTCTGGGAACTCTTTCTTATACTGGTGCCCTTCGCTTGTCACTCTATTAACTGCTTTCAGCAGGTTGAGGGCTTTGATTGCTGGTCCTCCCAGTAGAGGCTCTTGCAGACGCTCTATAACATAATGGTCTTGTTGCGATCTTACTTTTTCCGTGTCCAGTTTGGCCTTCACACATCCTATGAAGTTTATCTCATGATGACCCGGTCCGTACAGTCTTTTGTTTGTGGGTTGGATGAGTGGGGAATTTCTCCTGAAGAATCGGTCCGGGATTACGGTCACATCTGCACCTGTATCCAGCCTAAAATTTATAATTTTGGTACAGGTCTTAGTGGTGACCTTGATTTTAGCCTGCCAATTTGTATTATCCTCAGTGGTAATTGTACCTATATTTTCGAGAGTGACAGAACCTAAAAATTGATTTTCTTCTTCCTCTCTTATTTCTCTAACCTTCACTTTATCGGTTCTGCAAAATTTTGCATAATGCCCTTTCTGCGAACAAATTCTGCAGCATGCATCTTTTGTTGGGCAGTCATTTCTATTGTGGAATGCATTTGCTAGGCATTTTCGATTTCGGATGTGGTTGTTTGGTGAAGTTTGTCGTGTAGGTTCGCTTCGTAACCCGGTTGATTTGAGGATCCGCTGCATCGGCACCAGAGGAAATTGTCTGCGTCTGTTGTTTCGAAGTTTCGTAGGCTCTACCTATTTGTACGCACTTGTCGAGAGTAAGCTGTTTATCAGACAGTAACTTTTCTCTGACGGTATCGCTTCGAACTCCGACAACGACTTGGTCTCGAATAAGCCTATCCTGTAGCTGTCCGAAATTGCAGTTTTTTACAAGTTGTCGAAGAGCAGCTATATAGATCTCGATACCTTCCGATACTTCTTGCTTGCGAAGATGGAATGTATAGGATTCGTAAGCTTCGTGTGTTTCGCCCACGAAAAAATCCTCAAACTTCTTCATCACCTTCTCTAGGTCCGTCTTTTCTTCCTCAGAGTTAAACTTCAACCCTTCATATATATCGTAACTATCCTCCCCGATAGTTGCCAAAAATACCGGTGTCTGATATGAAGTATCTGCTTCTTTAGACAATCTACTAGCGATCGAATAATTGAGAAAATTTCGTTTAAATTTTCGCCAGTTATTAGCAACATTTCCAACGAGAGTCATTCGTTCGGGGGGTGGTATATTAGCAGAATATTGCTTTATGTCCGTGTGAGGCATTTTTGAAAAGTATACGATATATATGGAAAAAAAACAAATTTCTGTACTCACTGTTCTCTCTTTTCTTTTCTTTTTGCTTGTGGGACCGTTTTCCGTAAGTCGTTTGCTTATCGATAGTAGAATTTTCTTTCTCTTAGAAATCCTTTGTTTTTCTTACTACGATATCCGATTTTTTACTTTGTTTTTTTTTGGTTTCCACAAATTGTATCCTTTATCTGACACCATGTAATGTTATCGGCTGGGTTAAATAAGTAGTAAGACGGAGAGACGTATAGGATAAATAACATGGTTTATTGGCGGTCAAATTACATTCTAACTGAGTCATAGCCAGGGGCCGTAACTCGTCCCCTTACCGTTGAACCGCCGGTGCAGTAACACTACAACATTGACCGAAACGTTGTGAGAGTAGTCGGAATAATCCATATATATATATATTATCAAGGGAAAGAGCCACTCCAGGATACGGGTTAATGAGCCGGAAATGATTGCCAGCCGAAAGATGACGAACACTATGGAAGTATTAACATTAGTCAGCCGTATTAACTGATTATTATTTATGAGGCGGTTTTTGACAAGAATTTGTTGACATTGGATTTGGGGGGAAGCAGCCCGCGGTATGTGTTCCGCAGACGGGAAGCCCCTGAAAATGGAAATTCCGTAGTAGCAAAACGAGTTCTTGCTGCGAATGTCTTACAAGGAGGAACCACAGATTGGAGCTCAGTCGAGTCACCTGGATATATATATATATATATATATATATATATATATATATATATATATATATATATATATATATATGAGGGAGAGAGAGAAGGAGAGACTAGCAGCGCCTCTTTTAAAACAAAAGGGGGAGTATGGAAGAGAAGAGATGACTCTTAAGAATAATTGTCATTATCAAATACATAGTCTTTAAATAAATTAAACGAATTGATAACATTTTAAATAAAAAAAACAACATTTTATTTAATACTATCTTTTTACCATAGAAATAATTGTCAGCTAAATATTCTTTAAACCAATAAAACGAATATCAGTTTTTTTAGTGTATTTATTCAAAATTGTACTGTTTTAGTCGACAAGATGACATAATTTAATTTTGGAACAATTCATTTCAAAATGTGTAAAGTCGCAATTATTGATTTCAGATTGATCACCAATCACCATCTTTGCTAATCGGACGATCTCATTTTTTTAACTGGCGATCATTAGCGTATTCTTATAAAAAGTACTTTTATTATTTGAGCTACGACTAGTGATGGAGTATGTAAGAGTATGGAAGGTGCATGAGAATTGACGGAAGTTGATCTCTTAAATTCTGTTGATCCAAAATAGAGCCGGTTGATATAGGAGTTTTACACACACACGCATCCCCAGCTGCCACACACATTCTGGCGTGTCGAATACGCAATGTATACCACTCCTTCCTGAATGTCACTTACGGGGCTTCCAATTGTGTTTGGTTTATTTATTGTGACATAATGACGGCCATGTTTGAGTGGAAGAGTTAAGAGGTCAAAGGTGACACCAGACGGAAGTCACGAAACCACAGAATTTCTGGGGGAAATTTTTCTGATCTCTATCGGCTGGCGAGACTTAAGCAGAAAAGACACGTCTCTCTCTCCTTCTCTCACGCGTTTCAAAGCTGCTTTTCTGATGTTTTTTTTTCTTCTGTGAATCCCCTTTTAAATTAACCTTTTATAAAAACATCGACGTCCGAATGATTGTATTCAGCAAGAACTCGTTTTGCTACTACGGAATTTCCATTTTCAGGGGCTTCCCGTCTGCGGAACACATACCGCGGGCTGCTTCCCTCCAAATCCAATGTCAACAAATTCTTGTCAAAAACCGCCCCATAAATAATAATCAGTTAATACGACTGACTAATGTTAATACTTCCATAGTGTTCGTCATCTTTCGGCTGGCAATCATTTCCGGCTCATTAACCCGTATCCTGGAGTGACTCTTTCCCTTGATAATATATATATATATATATATATATATATATATATATATATGGATTATTCCGACTACTATTCTCATCAATCTGAGTTCACGACGACGACGACACGGGTGTATAATTGTTCATACACCCATGGGTAAGATAACGTACAACGAGTGTATAATTGTTTATACACCCATGGGTAAGATAACGTACTACGGGTGTCTTTGCGTCAACGGCCGGATGTTATTGTCATAACTTCCTCTCATTACGGTAGCATAGCGACGGATATTCAACACTTACAGACAGCTTCTAAGTTCGAATCTCATTTTTTCTTTGTGGATTTTTTCAGCCCCGTACATTATTATTATCCGTTTATTTAATACGAAATTTGCCTACGTAAAAAACTGGTATCCTTTAAAAAGAAACGTTTACCATAAAAATAGTTACAACTTATATATTCAATTCATATAGCGATATACTTTTGCTCATTTTTATAATAAATTGATTAATATTTTAAACTGTCATTTTTTAAATAAAGCAAAAAGATCAATTATTTATAACAAACAGATGTTTACGTTGTGTATTTACGTGTTAACTGCAATATTAACAATACTATCATTCAAAGCAAGGGCCAAACCATTGAACAAAGGGAATGAACTCGTGTCAAATGTCGACATAAAAATAAATAGGTAATAAACATTTAAAAATCATTGATCAGATATAAGAGTTTCATATATGGTAACTAACCGAAATGAATCTACGGTGATCAAAAATTAGAATAACAAGAAATCGGAATAACAACAACTGTAGAAGGTAAATATAATATATTCGTGTTAGGACATTACATGAGACATTAAACAACACATAACAGATAAATACAATAACATCCGTTTGTGACTAGCAGGGATACCCGGCATTGCCCAAATATTAAACACAAAACTTATAGCAGGAATGATTTTTTTAGTATCTAATTGTTAATATTTGAAAGCTGAACAAAATAAATATAAACAGCTTTATTTTATTTACCTCTTAGGAGGTTAGACACAAAGTCAAGTAAGGATTTTATAAATTAGTGCACTAGGATTAGCTCACTCTGGACTACAAAAAATGCCCGAGTAGCCCGTCGGTATTCCCCGGTAAGAGTGCCTCAGGCGATTAGTAATAAACTAACCTGTTCACAAAGAGATGCCAAAGCATTGTAGAGAGTAGACCATTTGAGATTGAGCAGAACCCTAAAACCCAGTCCGACATAGCAGGGCCAGAATATGCCACAACGGCCCACCCTCTGTCGGACTGATCGCCGATGACGTATCCCCGACTGGTAAGTAAAAGTAAATTATTTCCAATTTAATCTATGTATTATTTTATTTATTTATGTATTTAATATAATTCATATGTATTATAATAAAACACAAGCATCTTCAATATACACATTCAGATGTAAGATATTTCTGGGTTGATCTACCGCAATTTATTTTTTTTGTGCACTAATGAGTCAGTGTTTATCAAGGCTTAGAGACCACTCGAGGATAACGGTTAATAAGTTTATCAGGTTGACGTTAAGACAGCACCTTGAGAATAGGAGACGACCAAATTTGATTAAGAGGACGGCTCAACGAGAATGTGTTAACATTGTACTTACTGACGACCATGTTGTAGTCAGCTAGGAAGCAACCACATAGTGTTGTGTTCTTCAGACGTGTAGTTCTTGGAAAGAAACTTTACTCATCAAAATTCTGTTTAGTTTTAAGTTCACAGAGAGACAAATTATTTACTGTGATGTTATTGACGACTTGATGAAATTGATGAAATTATGTCGACGTTTATTTTGGTGTTTTTCTAATTTAATTATTACATATTTATTGTTAATTTGCGACTACCTGTGATTTATAAAGGTTACTGATATATAGCTGTTTCGACAAAACCTGTCTACAAAGATGATGAAATTATGTTCTATATATATATATAAATGTTGATTTGTGTATTCCCTATGGAAAGAAAGGTTAGAGAATCTACATACAAACTGAAAGTGTATTTATATGTAAAATTTTCCGGGGAAGATGGAAGTGTTTAAGGAGGCTATAGGAGTAGAACACCTATTAAAACTTTATATATATATATATATATATATATATATATATATATATATATATATATATATATATATATATATATATATATATAAAATTCTATTTTAATAGAATTTATATCATGTTTATTAAAGATGAGGATGGATAATTTATATTATTTGGATTATTCGGTCTACTCTTCTACTCTTGAGTGTTGTACTCACGACGTTTCGACCGCACTGGAGATTAAACGTGGCGTAACGGATTACTAAGCAAAATCTCTATGCGCCCCTTTCTTAGGGATCTATGAGAATAGAACCCCCTTAAAACTTTAAATACGTATATCCGATTTTTATAAAATCTAAATAATCCAAAGAGTTTTCCAAAATTTCAAAATTTCAGTTTCTTCCGACTTTTCTAGAGGGCGAAACGGCCGGGTGGGAGGACAGTATTTTTAGGTCTAAATATTTTAGTTTCCGAATTTTATTCGGACGCAAACAAACGAATGCCCTTTAATCACTTTTTAGTTTGGGGAGAGTAATTACCTATCGCCAAAGGCACTCTTATTCGCGAGGGAGTGCCGAGGCACTAAACATGGTTATTTTTCTTACCAGTCCAAAGTATCTCTGCGTTTTCCACACCAAAAATCAGCATTAAGTTTAACTTTGTTCTCGTGGCGAGGAAAAAAATAAGAGACGGATGCGCTTTATTGATATACTCGTGTATACCCTCCGTCAAAAATGACAAAAATATAGGTTTTGCCAGTGTTCGCTATAAAATCATAGAATTGCGTCAGTAATTTAATTATTCATATATAAATTGTCATTTCTGATGACCTAAAAAACACGCAGCGTTTATTTAGAGTTAAGGATTTTTTTAAAAATTCCTTTCAGGCGACAGGGTTATTTTACTTGTTATTTGCTTTCTCTCTTCCCCTCACTAATAGAAATGATTTCGTCCGAGGGCAAAAAAGGGCATATTTGTTTACTAGCTGAATTTCATGTGACGGGACAGATTTATATTTATTTATATATTATTGCCTAATAAATATAAATCAAATTCAATGCAAATCTGAAATAGTATGCCCCCTAAAACCCCTTAAAATACTCTGATGAAACTGGAATTTAGAGAATATTTATTGATTGATATCTAATAGCTATTGTTAAGATTTCACAAAAATCGGAGGTATCTGAATTTTCACGAAGGACTTCTATCTACATTTTACACATTTTGCATTAATTAATTAATTACATTTGGACCCATTACGCCTGAAGCCGTGTTTCAAAATTGATAATGATTGGTTAATTAGTTTGTGATTGAATTCTGTACATATAAATATACCTAACTTTATATATATATGACCACGGAAATCAACTTCAAAACATCGGAACCGATCTGAATCAAAAGAGCAGACCTTGCCGAGAAAGCTCAATATTCTTTCAGATAGAGATAACAATAACAAAAAATAAATGTGACCCAGAGTACCTTATATATAAATATATTATATATAATTAACCACTTTACGACGGTCGTTTTATACTTTCTTGCAATAATCATTTGAGAATGGATCGGCCGTTCTTTTGGAGGCTTGTTTATCATTAATCTTTTAAATAAAGTATAGCGAAAATTCCTTTGTACCGTTGACTGGAATTGCTTCCTAACCAGAATCTACCTAAACATGTTTTTTCATTCATTTTCACCATACATTGGTCAGTCATGAGATGACTTTAAAAATTGGAACGCTAACATCTACTATAACCTATAACTTTAAAGCTAAAGTACAGACACACAAAAGCTACGGATGCGAATTATAGTAATAATCTTGCACATTTTCCAAGATAAACACATGATTCACGAATGGTTTTAAAAGTTTTATTCCACAAACACAGAATATTTATTAGTTGTAATTTTTACATTAACAAAGTTTATATAAATTAAAGGGATCCACATATAAAAACATTACGAGCATTGTTACGTATACGTGCCTCCATAATTATATTCAGCATTATCGACCCAAAGTGTAGTAAACAACAACAAAGTAACAAGGTTTTTCTTTTTAACAAGATATTTGGTAACTTGCAAACATTTTTATTGATACTTTTTACTCCTTTTTATATTTAGCTACATCATAGTTCAATCACTTTAACTATCTAAGCCATGATTTTTTTGCCTACCGCCGGAAGTCGACTATACAAAATTACACTGTTTGCTTATATGAAATACGAGACAATATTTTTGCTATAATACAACAAAATATATAAATAAAAACAAATCCCGGGCAACGCCTGGTATGGGATAGCTAGTCACAAATATTTACCGTAACGATATTCACCGTGCCCCTCGTGTGTTTATTATTTTAAATAATTCTTTTTAAGTCATGTGTTTTTGGTTTTATTCTTATAAATCTATTTGCGTTCTTTTCATGTTGCATTTTTATGATTAGTAATTTTTATTTGTTTGTAATTTTTATTTTCGCTGCGGTGTTTCTCCAACGTTACTGTAATATTAAACTTAATATTTTAACTGTATTAGTTACCTGTTTATTATCCTATTTAAGATTGTGTATAATTTCGTTGCTGTTTATTATCATCATCATCATCATTATTATTATTATTATTATTATTATTATTATTATTATTATTATTATTATTATTATTATTATTGTTGTTGTTGTTGTTGTTGTTGTTGTTGTTGTTGCCGTTTACTTCATAAGAGATCCCACACGAGTCATTATCAGTAATTGCTCACTGGAAACAACATGCCGTGTTCCTGGAATCTAAGAGACGACTTCTTTCCAGATTTCCATTACTCTTCCCTTCTCTCGATCAGCGTTCCAAATCCGTTTGCTTTCTCGCAACACCCATTTACAATTGAGTTCTCGTTGATGGCGATTGTTGGCTTTCTTTAAAATTTGAGTCGTAATAAACCCTCTTCGGATCCCAGTACTGATTGCCTATTCCAGGTGAAGTCTGGATTTACTTTTTCTCCTCCGTTTTTCCACACTCCTTGATTCATAATGTTTATTATTATTATTATTATTATTATTATTATTATTATTATTATTATTATTATTATGATTATTATTATTATTATTATTATGATTATTATTATTATTATTATGATTATTATTATGATTATTATTATTATTATTATGATTATTATTATGATTATTATTATTATAGTGCGAAACTTCGTATATCTTTAAAAGTTTGACCTTGTTATTGTTAAAGTGTTTTCGTAATTTTAATCATTTACTGCTGGAAAGATACTATTGAAAATATATAATGTAAATTGTAACCTTTGTACCGGAAAAATGTGCATAATTAAATACTGAGTATATATATATATATATATATATATATATATATATATACATATATATATACACATAGATATATACATATATATATACATAGATATATACATATATATAGATATATATATATATACATATATATACATATACATAAATATATACATATATAGATATATACATATATATATACATATATATACATATATAGAGAGAGATATATACATATATATATATACATAGATATATACATATATATATATATATATGCATAGATATATACATATAGTAGCCCCTTACGTTTACAGTGGCGGCCTGCCTTGTTTGGGGTAAATCATGTTAAAATATATATATATATATATATATATATATACATAGATATATACATATATATATATACATATATATACATATATATATACATAGATATATACATATATATACATAGATATATACATATATATATATGCATAGATATATACATATATATATATATACACATAGATATATACATATATATACATAGATATATACATAGATATATACATATATATATACATAGATATATACATAGATATATACATATATATATACATAGATATATATAGATATATATACATATACATAGATATATATAGATATATATACATATATATATACATATACATATATATAGACATATATAAATAGACATATATACATATATATAGACATATACATATATATATACATATATACATATATATATACATATATATACATATATACATATATATACATATATATACATATATACACGCACATGTATATATATATATATATATATATGTTTGAAAAAGACAAACAGAAAACAGGTTAAAATGCAGCAAAAAACAAAAAACAAGAGATTTGACCGGTTTCGTTAGTATTATCGAACGTTTTCAGAAAAAGTAATACGAACGAAACCGATCAAATCTCTTGTTTTTTGTTTTCTCCTGCATTCTAACCTGTTTTCCGTTTGTATTTTAAAAAACATTTTGACTACCACGGCATTTCATTTTCATGACCTATCGTGTACCTTACCCCATATATATATATATATATATATATATATATATATATATATATATATATATATATATATATATATATAAATATTACGAACAACTGAAAACGATAAAATACATGCGAAAGCAGGCGATCACATTATGCATACAATCACATACACACCAGCAAAGAAAGTGCAAAGGAGAAGAAAAAAAACAAGAATAAAAACATCCAAACGAGCACAAAACTAACAATGAAATAACAAATAAGCTAATAACAGAGTTAAGCTAGCCCCTAACCTACAATAATCAAAGCTAGATAGCGATGTAAAGTAAAAATGCAGGCAGCAGCGAATAATTAAAATGAATAAGAAAACACGAAACATATAAATAGATATATATATAAAGTCAACCTTTTTAAAAGTAGAAGAGGGTCTGCATAGAAATAATTACAAAACAGCTAAATCACACACAACTATTAATAGAATAATAAGTAAAAAGAAAATTAACATATAAATAAATCAACATATTAAACTGAATATCAATGAACGTTGGAGAAAAATTGAAGCAAATAAAATTACCAGTAATAAAAAAGTCGAAATGCAAAGCATACAAAAAAATAAGAAACAAAACAAATGCAAATAATTATAACAAGAAGAAAACAAACAAAACATATGAGGTAAAGAGAATTCTTCAAAATATAACGAAACGTTCTTTTCTCTTTGGAGGCACCAGGAACGCCGTGGATATAGTTATCTTAAGTAGTTAATATTAATTACAAGAAAACCATGACGGGCGAGCCATTCTTACCTGATGATTGCGAGTAAGCGTGAAATAAGTTAAATGTCTATTTAATTTGTTTATCTAAGTTAGACTCTAGGTAAATAAACAATCTCCAAAAGACATGCTGTTGTTATCTTGAACGTTAGTTTTTCTTTATTTTTCTGAGCTTTCGACTAACTTCATTTATCTTTAGGAAGTAACTATAAACATATGTGCATGATCTGATCAAATCATATTTAAACATGATTAGATAAGTAATGATCACAGAGTCTGAAATAGTAATGTTAATATAAACATTTAATGACGTGAAAACCTAAATTGTAGCAAATTTCGTTTAAGGGAAGTTTGTTTCTAAAAGGTTCAATCTTTTAATATTTGTTAATAATTTCGTATTGTTTATTAGATGATGTCTAATGTTATGCTACACGGTGACCCAATTTAAATGCCAGCCATGGAAACGTTAATAAAACTCATAATTTATCCTGTAATCAAATTATTATTGGTCAAAATAGACTTCAGTCTATGCCTGAATTGTTCACCAAGTTTCAGTCATGGATGTTTAACAGTCTTTGTTTTATCTGCTCCAAATATGCACTTCTCTTTTGCAGTTCAACCCTTCGGGGTAGAATTCATACCCAAATTAGACCGGCAGAATCTCTGCCATTTTTTAAAGGATGTCTTGCTCGATATCAGACTGGCGTATGGTCTGAGTCAGTCCTAGAAGGGGATAGTTTCTTGCTATCGGGGAATGCCGACGGGGCTGTCCAGGCAATTTTAGTTCGTCCAGAATGCTCTTCCTCTAGGGCGCTGGTTTCAAAATCCTTCTTTCCGACCTTGTTTCACATCTTTCCACCGTGGGAGCGAAATAAATAGCTGCACTTCTGCTTTGCAAACACACTTGACTGTTCAAGTATAGCTTGAGAATTGTTTCAACCTACATTATATTTGAGATAACCCCACAGATAAAAATCGAGGGGGGTTATGGTTCAGTTGGTGGGAAGCGCATTCAACATCACACCTCTAACTGATGAGACGATCACCAAAGTGTTCCCGCGTAAACAAAGACTGTTTAACAGCCATCGCTGAAACTTGGTGGACAAGTCAGGCATAGACTGAAGATTATTTTTACGAAATGTGGTTGGTTTTTAGTAAGGATTATGAATTTTATTAACGATTTCATGGTGTTCTTATTGGGATTCACCCCATAGTGCTTGTGTACATTACAAATGTACTGACTTATAACACTTTGGTCTAATAGATGTCACGTAAGTCTACGGGATAAAGTGGTCGTAAAATAGCCAATGTAAGACGTTTTTAATTTGTTATTCATGAAAAAAATACAATTTCTAATATTAAAATAATATACACATGGACGCACAGAAGACGACAACGAAACAAACGAGCCAACGACATGGAGGGAGGAGGACAGTGATGAAGTGTATACCGGCGAGGACCTACAGCCAGTGTTCACGTATGATCTATAGCACCACTTTACCTGGTGATGTTGCTAACCTTTACGTAGTCGCTCCCGGGATTGAGAACAGAATTGTTGGAATCTAATGACAACTCAACATAATCAAGCAGGTTCAAATGTTGTAAAATGCTGATACATACGTGTCTCTCTCTCTCCTTGTCTCTCTCTCTCTCTCTCTCTCTCTCTCTCTCATATATATATATATATATATATATATATATATATATATATATATATATATATATATATATATATATATAGTCATTTTACTGGATTTGTCTGCTTATACGTAAATCTTAAGGTTTGATTGGTTGACAGAAAAATATCAGTTAACATTCGATATTTAACTGAATTGACTTATTTGTAGTAGTTAACGTATTGTGTTTGAATACAACGATATCAAATAGAAATTCGTGTTTATTTCTTGTTTTGCAAGAGAGAGACAGGAAACTTCCAAAAATCAGATTTATGTTTTAGACAAGAGCTACGTGACGTGCACCAGTTTCATACACACATACTATATATATATATATATATATATATATATATATATATATATATATGACAAAATGTTTAGTATATGGAATAGAAGATAAGCATGAAATCAAACTCCATTTTGTATATAAATATAATTTAGAAATTTTAGAACAAAGCCCAAAACGGTTTAGACCGATTTTGAAACTAATACAACGTTATTGGTTCACATGTTGTTGTTTTTTAAATAATCACATTTCTCTATTGATTTTAATAATTCCATATTCTGTACAGGTTCCCAAGTTCGAAAAAATGAACCTGAAGAATGTGGGACGTTTCACCACCCGAAACATTGCTAAACCAAGATAAAAACTGTAGTCCGAATAATCCAAATTATCAATCCCCATCTAAAGAATTCCAAAAGCAAAAACAATATAATTTATATTCCACGTATTTTACACTCGAACAACTATGAGTAAATCAGCAAGTATATATAAGTTTATTTTTCGTTTATTTTTCGTCTGAGACATGAACAGAAGTTCACCGTTAATTCTTGCCAAATGCTGAAGATTAGCCCGACGTATCTGCTTGGATTTCTAAGAATCTATCAGCAGTACAGCTATGAAACCGAAGGTTCGTTCCTAATATTCTATCTGTATCTATTTAAATATATATTGCACAACGATATGGGTCTATAGTAGTGGTCATTATGGTTGTCAAAATACAAAAGATCTCGATCTCTAACGCCTATCTCAAAGGCTCTATATTGCATGTAATTTGTGCATATGCTTCCACTCTGCTTTACCGCTAATCTTTTTAGCTAAAAGGTAAAGGACACATTATCAAAGCTTCGATTAATGTTATGCTAAAACTACATAGATATGTTAAAACTATTCATTGTAAATGATTCATTGAACGAAAATTACTTTATATTTGGGGAGAAATATTTTTGTAGCGCAGTATTTGTACTTAATTTTCGTAAGCGAAGGTAATAAAACTGACTGGATTTATACTCTATTTGATAGCCTGCATCATATGTTTTTTTATCAAGGCCAAACCTCTCCAAGCCAGTCTGACAGTGATGAAAATCTTATCTTTATCACTGCCGGAATGGTCAGCCTTGATAAGTTGATAAAGCTACAACCGAAACATCTCTGCATATATGTAGACAACATATTTGTATAAATGATAGTAATACTAAAATATAGCTCTACTTGTTATTGAGCACTATTACATATACGCAGTAAGTTTATGGAATAAACTGCCCTGAACATATATATATATATATATATATATATATATATATATATATATATATATATATATATATATATATATATAGTAGTGATATGTGATACTAATGAATGGCTTTGTAAACTTAGTCGTGTTTGGATCTTAGTTTTATCAGGTTATTAGATTGATTACTTGACCTGAGGAGATATATCAAAACATTGCATTTACGTAGCCATTCGATTGATTACTTGACCTGAGGAGATATATCAAAACATTGCATTTACGTAGCCATTCGGCGTATGTTATTGTCACCAGTATAAAGCTGTACCAATGTATCGAGTACTGTTGAAATAAATAGTAAACTCATAGAAAAATATATGAAAATATACTTTGGCATTTATATATTAGTTTTGACAACAATATGTATAAAATATCTCTGATTTTCATATATGTTATGTTTACTTATTCCTAAGTAAAGTAAAACTTTAAATTAAATAAAAGCGAAACGTTAAGTGTACTTATCGGATATTTCCCAATTTATTGTTTATTATATATATATATATATATATATATATATATATATATATATATATATATATTGGAGTGTGTTTTTGTGAGTAGCGAATATTCTCTTAAACAAAAGTTAACGATTGCGTTTTTACATCAATTTTTTTAATCTTTTAAAATTATTAAGACATATACCTGAAATATTTACAATGCATCGTCTGTTAATTTTTTAATTTTGCCATAGATAATCCACTATCAGGCTATTTAGAAACAAATGTTTGATCCCGAAAAGCGTTATGAAGTGTCTATCTATTTAAAAAATATTTGTGTATATATGTATATATAAGTTAAAGGTCGCATAGCCTGGGCGCGCACGAGTGTCGTTGCCGACATCGCACACCGTAGCGGCGGTAATTTGTTAAGCATATGGAAGGCGGAGCCCATCCCTCTCCTTCCGCTGCCTTGAACCTTCCCTGAGTTTTAGTCATTTATTGCTGGACAGATGGAGTTTTCAGACTCGAAAATTTGCATGCCGTGAGTGGGATCGAACCCGGGTCGTCCAGCCCAAAGACAAGTGCTATAACCACTCGTCCACAGGCCCTCCCTCTCTCTATATCTGGAAGTTTAAAACGACATTTCAAATGGAATAGTGAATAAGCGTGTACACACACTAGGTAAAATAATAACACAAACACATTTTTAAAGTCAACTGATATTTCGGTCGTAAAAACCAACCGTAATCTTGTTAGAAAAAAAGCTTCATTAAAAATAATGTATTTTTATACATAAGTTGATTGGCTTTCGAGTTAAGTCTATTTATCTGTTTATCACTATTTTATATCAATATATATATATATATATATATATATCAATATATATATATATATATATATATATATCAATATATATATATATATCAATATATATATATATATATCAATATATATATATATATATATCAATATATATATATATATATATATATATATATATATCAATATATATATATATATCAATATATATATATATATATATATATATATATATATATATCAATATATATATATATATCAATATATATATATATATATATATATCAATATATATATATATCAATATATATATATATATATATATATATATATATATATATATATATATATAGTGAACAAATGGAATTTTTTCTACAACATGTCTATAACGTTAATCTTGGTTGACAGTTATACTCCTAATACCCTTATTAAGTAAACGTTGATTTATTTTACAGAGTTGGAGCATAGAAACTTCTCCAAGACACAAGTGAGACTAGTGTTGGATTCACACCTATACCTATAAAGAGGACTCGTCTTTAGCTGACGTTATCTTAACCAACGTCATGGTTTACAAAGCAGAGATTTATGTGCGCAAATTCGACTGTTGTTCGACCGTAATCGATTTGGTCGATTTGCTTAAAGTTTGTTGGCGATTTATTTTTTCGCCCTTTAAACTAAGTTGCGTTTTAAACGTTTTTACTTGATTTATCAAATTAAATTATTTATTTAAAAAAGTTTTATTCCCCCCATCTCATCGGCATTTAAGTTCCCTGTTCTTGCTCTTTCTCGTTAATTATATATTTTGTATACCAACGATTTCACCTGGTGATATGTACTGAGAAACTAGAGTGCTTCTCAGGAAGCGTCTTCATTGTAATATGAGGCCTCCCGGTCTGTCGCTATATTTCTAGGGACCACAGAAGCAATTTACTAGCAGGTTCATCGTGTCGAGATATTTTTATATTTTGTAGACAACACGTAGCATCTTGGTGTAGGATCCTTCAAGTTTCTAAGATCGAGCAACATTTAGTATCCAAGACTCCAATTTGCTTAAGGCGACGTCAGCTAAAGCCAGTCTCTTTGTAGGCGCAGGTTTAATCATATAGACTGTTCTCTTCATTTTCTATGCTCCAAACCCGTAATTGTTTATTCTATAACGGTATTACTTACGAAAACACTAGTGTCAACCAGAAAGCAGTGTCATACAAAACACATACACATATATATATAAGAACTTATTTATGTTGGGATGTGTCTGTAGGATAAGTTCAATGAGTTAATATGTTTATATGACTAAAAAGCATGAGTACGGATATGTTTTATTCTCTCTCTCTCTCTCTCTCTCTCGCTCTCTCTCTCCCTCTCTCTCTCTCTCACTCTCTCAATATAAGCACTTTTATTTTCGTGCAGTTTGCTCGCATTTGAAACTGTCGCAAACGTGTTGCATGAATCGGAAGCAGTGTCCATTCTCTCAAGCCGTCTTGCCTTTTGAAACAGTGCCTGTGAAAAAAGGCGCCAATGGCCTCTTAGGGTTGCTGGGTATGGAGGATTGTGTGTGTTTCTGTGTGTGTGGATAGAATTACTAACATATAGTCGGGAGACAAAGTGCATATGCGGGGGTGTATGTGTATATGTGATTTGGTTATGAGATAGACGTATGCAACAAAGGGTACAACAATGACAACATAGAAAAATAAAGGCTCAAGTTGTTGTAAATAAGGAATCTCACTAATATATCTCGCCCGAAAAAGCGGCTTCATCGAATTGATAAAATTGAATTAAACGTATATATGAATATTGTTAAATCTGTCCGAGCAGCTATGTCGATTAGTCTGTCAGTTTACAATAGCATTTCATCGCTTAACGCGAAGATTGAATGGACGCATGTCGTTCTTGTTGTAAAAATGCAAAATGTGCTTTGGAAAAGAAAGCTTAATGAAGGATATTCAATATCAAAACTAATGCAAGGGGAAATAAGCGAATACATAATTGGATTATCTCCCCCTAACCAATCAAGCTACAGAACGTTATCTATTTAACATCATTTTTTTAAAACAATTTTACTACGCTTGTATTGTATGACATCACACAAAGTAAAACTACAATATTTACATCAAATTTCATCCCTCTGATGAAGCCGATTTTTGTCGAAACGTGTTCATGAGGCATTTTCTTTAAAACAATTTGAACATTTGCTTTCTATATTGGCATTTTTAACAATGTGTATATGTGCACAATGAAGTCGTTGAGTGTTTTTGTGTCAGAATATTTATGCGGGTGTGTATGTGTGTTTATATATATATACGTTGCGTGTGTGTGTTCATGTGTTTGCGCCCGTGTATGCGTTGCACCGGAATTGCGTCATGTGTCAGAGAGAATGCGGTTAGTGGCGTCCGCGAACCCCCACCAGGGGGGCGCCGTGGGGTGAACTACTTACAGTCTTACGGGCAGACAAGAAAGGACGAAAACAGAAAAAGAATAAAATTAAAATAAGACCAGATAATAATGATTATTATTAATAATAATAATAATAATAATATAATAATAATAATAATAATACGTTAACGCTAGAATTGACAAAACCCAATAAAATAGCAAGCAGACAAAGCGAGGAAAATGGTCAGCCATACAGTGAGTGGGAATAGTAAGTTGCTCAAGAGGGAATACAAGACTAGGAATGATTAGGCAGGAAGGTTAAGTCACTGGAAACTATGCAAGCGGCTCAAAGCTATGCAAAACAATAATCTATATAAAGACGAGAAAAAATGCTATAAGATCCCCAGCTATTTTAAGATTAGAACACAAATGTGTATTTAAGATGAATACACAAGATCGCATCTTAAGATCCGTCCAGTCAGTTAGCGCGTTTAGTGATGAAAATGCTATTTCAAACTGAAACATGACAGAAATATAGTTGGATGCATCTAAAATAAGATACGTTCATTCAATCTGCGCGTTTAGTGATGACAATGCTACTTCAAATTGAATCGTGACACACCGACGGACGAATGGGCAGACTAACAGAGAGAGCGTCTTGTAGATATATTTGGGCGCATCGAAGCAACGTGTCAAACTGTGAAATTAGAAGTTCTAGTGAACCCAGGGAAAGGGAAACTGAATGATGGATAAATGGTAGATCAATATATGGACTTGGTTGGGAACGGAAAACTATGGGATATAAAGGCACAAGCAGTGCTGATTGTAATTTGAGCACCAGGAAGAAGCTTGGAAATCGGGGCGAGATTGGAATTGTCTAGATAATAACACTGCTTTCAAATACGCAATGTTTATGCTGAGGAGAATTATTAAAGAAGGGAAATTTCACTTGAACACTAAAAGTATTAATCGCAACCAACGAGAAAGTTCTGAAAATGAAATAATAAATGATTCCAATGTAGACATCTCGAATGCCGAGAAATGTTTCAGAGTAGTTATGGCAGTTGTCAATAAAAATTAAGCTGAAACCAGTAATTGCAACCAGTGTTATACCTGTGAATGACGCTATTACTAACGTTGAGATTAGTCGGATAAAAGAGACTTTAAGCGGGGAAAGTAAAACATGGTGCGTGGTAGCTCCGGAACAGGCTCTGAACATAAACTTAATCTGAAAAGAATTAACTATCAGTTTGATTCAAATTTTGTTGGCAGGAAGTGGACATTGTTAACCACAAGATGCTTGCATAGAAGGACTGCAATAGGCATAATTTTGAAATCGTCTCACTGCTCCACTGGCGTCTATATACAGAATATGGCTTTGGTGAAATGGTACCACCATAAGCCTAAGAAAATCTTGAAACAAGACAGAGAAAAATACTGTAATATGTTATTGTATAGATTTAATCGTTGATAACAGTCGGACTTATATAATTATTGTTGATAAACAAGTTGGCATGTGCAAATATCACGATTCCTAGTGGTCACAACGCGGTGGAAAGTTCAATAAAATTGACATTACTTTTAACTCTAGGTAGAATCTGTCAGACTTCGCGACAAGAACGCGGATGATATCAATTAGAATTGGGGCATTTGCGTTATATATCAAAGGGTGTTAACGTGTGGAACTCGCGATAGTATTGTTATGTCCTCGAAGGGGAATCATAAATAAGACAATGTAGCTTCTGCTACTCAACTGATATTTATCTCCCTTCCACTGCAGGAAGATGTGGCAGAAGGCCAGAATGTGGAGAATAAGCGAGCGCTCCTTAAAATTGACTGAGCAGCCCCGTCAGCACTCAGCGGTGAGAGCGCCCTAGGACGTTTGCAGTCAACTAACTTATTCTCAAATCGGAAAGGCAAGGCCTGGGGGCCTTTTAGGACTACTCAGAACGAAATACCACAACCCGACAGATCAAAGGCTACCGCAATGATCCAGTCTCTCTGCTACTTGATTTCCTAAGTTGATTTCAGTCAAAGCAGTACATAATACTTATCGGTAGAGCCCATTGTGTATCTACATAGGGATGATATCTCAAAAAGTATAAAACCTCTATTTCTAGTCAGGAGTTTTTTTCACTCATGGAGCGTTCTAGTTCGCGCCTGAAAACCTGTGTTACGGAAGTCATGAAAATGAAATACAATTAATAAAAAAACTTGAGCCTATCTTATAGTGTGTATTCCATGACCGAGAAACCATGTGTGTTCCATTGAATGTTGCCAGACGAATATGCAACGCGTGGATAAACCTCTAAGAACCTTCAGAGTTACTTGAAGAAAATTAAAATATGACAAAAAAGTAAATTATTACAAAAAGACTGTCTAACTTGAAATAGATAAGATTTTGCAAAAAATAATCTCTGGCTTCTCTTGTCACTTGATGGACGCTAATTTATTCATGAGAAATTGTGTCTACTTCTAATATTGCTAAAACGATAAGTATAACTGGATGGTATTCATTCGCTTGTTATGTATACTTAATTGGCACGAGGACATTGAATAGTGAGCGTGTTATCACAATTAACAAAAATACTGTCGGACAGAGTTCAAATTACCTCAGATCTCTAAAATAAAAGCGAATGTTTATTTACAATTAATTATCTATGTAGAAACTATTTTTCTCGACGTAACCCATTTATTCTTCCGGTGATCTTGCTTGTCACGCTGACACTAGTCGTAAACAATGTTAGATCAGGAATATAGTTGTGAATTGCTACACTATACACTCTTTGAGAGCGTATCTATAGCTGTAAGATACAGGAGGAGTTCATATTGTGTGAGACTTAAGCCTTAAAAGTCAACTTGTCTAGGAGAAGGAAATATTCCGGCAGAACATTATCTACACTCTGCTTATTTCAGCACTGTTGATTTCTGTCTCGCACTAGAATTAAGCAATCTGAAGTACTGTTAATTATTATGCAATCCTTGCTTCATTATCAATCCTCTCATTGTACACTCAGTGGGCATCAATTGTTCTTCACGACAGAAGGTCAAAAAGTTTCTTCTAATTAAAATCTTCGGTATTGAATACGAATAAGTGTTGATATTCTGATAAATTGTTAAACCAAGCTAAAAGTATTAGGATTAATGCTAATGAGAAAATATATCATGTTTTTAAAATGTCTGGGAGAATGGAATTATGAGCACAGAAAAGATACTAGATTGAAATATAGTACATTAGTCTGAAATATAGTACATTAGTATGAAATAGCATAGTAACTGAGCTGAGCAGTAAAAGAGAGTACAATATCAACAGTATTAATAGTATAGTTTCAGACAGATACCAAATCTCCATTAGCAATATCATTCGGACTGTTGTCTTCAGTTCGCAGGTAGTGGCCGACAATTCTGCTTAAAATATGAGTCTGTATTCGTCAACTAATAAGAAATAAAACAGAACAATATGTAAACGTATATATATATATATATATATATATATATATATATATATATATATATATATATAAAGAGAGCGTCTCACTTATTGTCGTTCACTTCCTAACGACTCTACCTTTGTTAAAACTTCCAGAATATATATACGAACCCGTGATTCTTTCCGCTTCGTTTCATGTATATCACTTTTGATCAGTGATCCCTATGACAGCTGTATCCTGTCTAAACCGCCTGACCACCTGGTATGAAATAGTCCTGATCCAAAGATTCCTCACAATGCAACACACATGGCATTTGTTATACGTGTTTACTGATAATATTTATGTCCATAAAATTTCGGCCTTCTTTATGTCACTTTCGACGTAGTCAATAACATAGGAATTTCAAACCGAACTTTCTATGCATATCATCGGAATAAACTGGCATATCAGTTAATTCTCCTTAATCTACTGCGTCAGGGAATCAACTCGCATCCTCTTTGTAGAATTCATTCTAGAATATCGCTTAACGAATGATTTTATCCACTAGGCTGTGTCAATTTAGGCTTATTCCTCTGGCTTTTATAAGCCTAATGTCTCGAGTACGATTACTTACCTATATTCATATTGTATGCCATATGCTTATATTGTAGTTAATTAGTTATTATAACCATAGTTATTTCTAATTATCTACCTCTTCTCTTTTAATTATTGCTTCCCATATTTATGTTCATCAGCCATAAACATGTATAGGCTCCAAACTTGTATGCTAGAATCGAACCAAATTTGGCATGAAAAACCATTCGGATGCTGCGTGTGTTATAGGCAAGTTTAAATATTACTACTATTACTAGCATGTACCATAAAACTGTATAGGTTCCAAAACTACTTGGTAGCATTGCACGAAATTTGGCATGAATAGAATTTGGTTGTATTTACACTAAAATATTTTTAAACAATGTACTTATCTTAACAGACACCTATATCTTAGTAGATACATATGTTAGGTAAGAGATATTTGTATGTCTGCTGGGCGATTCTTTGGAATAATACTGTCATACATTATTTTTTTTTAAATAGTCAAATCATACTTCATGCCATGAGTTTATACCAGTCGGGGATACGTCTGACAGTGACTTTGTTGTTGTCCGTCTGAGGTTAGGGTACTGTTCAGTCTCAGGCGGTCCACTCTTCCAGGCTTTACCTTCTCTTTTAGAAGAGGTTAGTTTATTGTTAATCGCCTTAGAACTCCCTGCCGGGGAATGCCGACGGGAATGCTCAAGCATTTTGTAAACCAGAGCTCGTTAATCCTAATGCTCTGGCTATCCACACCTGACTTAGTGTCTAGCCTTCTGAAAAGAAGGTAAATAAAAATACTTTGACCGTGTGTCTAACCTCCTTGAGAAGAGGTAAATTAACTCATATTGCAGTAATTATAGGGCGCCAAGAAAAATGCCATCTATGGAATCGTTAATATAAACAGTATTTGTGTACAAATAGATATCAGGCTATGTCTGTATTGTATCGTGGTTCACGTTGACACGACATGCAAAAATTGCCAATAAATCTGAAACATTCCTTTCTTGGTACTGATTTGGACTGTGATGCGACTCTTCAGTTTAGGAATAGATTGCGGATTGTTTTGATAAACATTATCCGTAAAAATGTATAACCAAATACATGTGCGTTGCATTGTTTGGGTCAGGTCCACTTCATCCCTGCTGGCTAGGAGGCTGAGACGGGAATGCAGCTGTAATAGGGATGACTGATCAAAAGTGATACTCAGGAAGGGGGAAAAATGGCGGGTTCGTATATATATTCTGGAAGTTTTTATAAGGGCAGAGTCGTTAGGAAGAAGACGGCAATAAGTTAGACTCTCTCTCTCTCTCTCTCTTTCTCTCTCTCTCACTTTATCATATATATATATATATATATATATATATATATATATATATATATATATATATATATATATATATATTGGATACATTTTTCACTGTCATTTACTGCATCGATTGCAAACGGTTTTCCTGCTTGGATAACCTTTTCGTTTTTGGAATACCATTCACCACTTGGATCATTTTTCAATCAACATATTGGGTTTCTTTCCTGAATATGTTTTAAATTTTAAATTGATTGACTTGGATGAACTGTATAGCATTAACAATTAACAAAAAAAGTATGTTTTGGGCTGATATATTTGATGTTTTATATACTTTTATGTATTTATATATATATATATATTTTTATATATTTTCAAAATTTAATTTTATTATCTGCAGTAATGTCATTGCGGTAATGGTCCTCTGAGGAGAAGAATTTTCTTTGAAAACTCATGAGTTAAGGACTGTAAGGTACTTTGCTTGAACATTGAATTCTAATAAAATTTGAGTCGCACCTAATTTTATTACTTCATTTTATATTATGCTATATATATATATATATATATATATATATATATATATATATCATGCGTATACCGTGTGTCTACATGCCTATCAATCCCATTATCTCCACTTTATTTTGCTGATGTTACGACCTGCTGGCCACACACATATCTCTCTCTAAACTTAAAAAGGTCGCAGGCAGTGGCCGAACATTTGCTTAAGATAACATTTTGTATTCTTATACATCAATTAATATATATATATATATATCCCCAATCAGACTTGTGTTTTTTTTCTTATTAATTGATGTATAAGAATAGAAAATGTTATCTTAAGCAAATGTTCGGCCACTGCCTGCGACCTTTTTAAGTTTAGAGAGAGATATGTGTGTGGCCAGCAGGTCGTAACATCAGCAAAATAAAGTAGAGATAATGGGATTGATAGGCATGTACACACACGGTATACGCATGACCAACATTCCATTGACCGCTGTCTACCCCCTTCTTTCAATTATGCAACCTATGCGCAAAAGAGGTATCGGAGTCATTTTCAAAGATGGGATTAACTGCATTCGGAGAACGTTTTTTTTGGGGGGGGGATATATAAGACACACACACACACATATATATATATATTATCAGGTTGTCTGGAAAGATAGTGTCGATTTTTAGTAGTTCAAGTTTCAAAAGGTTAGAACATGTCAAAATGTTGATATATATAATATACTCACATTTCCGGTTAGAGCATATTTCATGTCATTTATTCAGAAATAATGTTAAAAATATTCAACTTTTGTTTATTTCGGAGCCCTTTGAAAATGGTAGATTCTAATACTGGTTTTAGGCATTATATGCCTTTCTATTTAAAAATGTTCTATTTCTAATTAAAGGCAAAAATGCTTCACAAACAAAAATAGAAGATATGTGCAGTTTACGGTGAAGGTGATTTAGCTGAAAACTGCGGAAGTTGCTTGAAAAGTTTATCGTTAATGATAAAGGACGCACAGGCAGACTACCCTCTAGGGATCTTCGTGTGAATCAGATGATTCTGGTGTGCGCATATGTTTCCCTGATGCTTTTCCAGTTAACAATCTTTCTGGAAAGCCACCGGGTTCTAACGGGAAGGACCACGAGAAGGTTGCCAACATCCCTAAGTGAAAGTGGTACTGTGGAACCGACTGGATTCGAACTTGGAACGCCCAGGTCTTCAGTCCAAGTCGTTATCAACTTAACCACCGTCACCTCCCAACATTCTAGAGATGACGACCAAATCAAGACATTAATTGAGAATAACCCACACGGGAACTAGAAGAAGGTTTAACATATTAAAACCCTTCATCCATGGACATTTAGTAAAACTTAGGTACACAAATCTATATGTTTGGGTGCCGCATGATTAAATTTCAGCGTGAACTTTCGGGAAAAACCTGAAATATATATGCCCGAAAGATTAACTCTAAAATATAAAATCGATATATATAAATGTCGTATATTTGAATCAACGTCGAACGTGACGATCCGAACACAAAGACAGAAAATTCCAAAGATGAATCCCCATCAGTGTTCCGATTTGCAGAAGAAAACAAATCCGCCATTCTTCATTTATTTGAGTCATTATATGCCAAAAGTATTAATACTGTGTTCCTTCCCTTTTTTATGGAAATCGCTCCAGACAAGGCATGAAGCCACTTGATGTTTGGAGCTTAAAAAACTTCAAGGTTAAAAACTAGCGAACGATAAGTCTTAGATGAATAGATTTCGACACAGAAAACAGCATAGTATTCTTATATTTCAGAGACATCGCTTATGGACAAAATAAGGAAGCGAGAGTCACGAGGCTGTCGAAAGTAAATCTACTTATTACCTAGTATGATTTACAGACTTGTAAATATGTTGTTACTAATGAATCATCACTTATCAAGGACGAAAGCCACTTGACGATGATGTTAATGACATGGATAGATTAGATTGTCAGTTGAATTAGGACGAATATAATGAGAGAATTGGAAATGATGAATAGAATGAACAAACTTCGATTATTTAAGAAGACGGATCATAACACGTATTTGTTGACATTGGATTTGATGATGACCATGTTCTAGCCGACAGAGAAGCAGCCCCGTAGTAACGTGTTCCACACATGGGAAATTTGTGGAAAGAAAATCTGTTCGTGGAAATTCCGTTTGATTTTAGCCACACAGACGAAAAAAAGGAAAGTTTTTTGCAGTCATGTTAATAAGAAAGTGTTATTGTATATGTCTCGCAAATAGATGGCTAGAGATTAGAGCTCAGTTTTACTAATTAAAGATATTTAATTAAATCGCTTATAATGCCCTTAATTGCACACACATATTCATAAAATAACATCCGGAGTCAATGATTATCAATTATGAGTGTTGAATCCAGTTTGGTCTATTAAAATCCTTCACGCAAAATTACAGTCTTGCGAATCAGGAAATACCATTTTATTGCCCACAGAGTTGTAGGAAATAAAACCTCTACTGGGCATCCTGTAATATATCTTCTCTCTATTTATGAAGTTAGCTATATATATATATATATATATATATATATATATATATATATATATATATATATATATATATATATATATATATACATATATATATATATATACATATATATATATATACATATATATATATATATACATATATATATATATACATATATATATATATATACATATATACATATATATATATATATATATATACATATATATATATATATATATATATATATACATATATATACATATATATATATGTAGTCATATATATATATAGTCATATATATATATACATATATGTAGTCATATATATATACATATATGTATATAGTCATATATATATAGTCATATATATATATACATATATATAGTCATATATATGTATATATGCATATGTATACGTATATATATATGCATATATATATGTATATATATGCTTATATATTCACATATATATGTATATATATGCATATATATATGTATATATATATATGCATATATATATGTATATAGTAAGCTTACTACCTAGCTTTACTTACGTATCGAGCACTGTTGAAGTAAATACTGAAAATTGATACATAAAAAATTATATCTCCTTATAAAATTGTATGTGGATACATGAAATATTAATATATATGTATATATATATGTGTGTGCATATATGCATATATATGTGTATATATATGCATATATATGTATGTATATGCATATATATGTATATATATGCATATATAGGTATATATATATGCATATATATATGCATATATATGCATATATATATGTATATATATGCATATATATATGTATATATATGCATATATATATGTATATATATATATGCATATATATATATGCATCTATATGTATATATATGCATATATATGTATATATATGTATATATATGCATATATATGTATATATATATGCATATATATGTATATATATGCATGTATATGTATATATATGCATATATATGTATATATATATGCATATATATGTATATATATGCATATATATGTATATATATGCATGTATATGTATACATATAGGTGTATATATATGCATATATATGTATATATATGCATATATATGTATATGTATGCATATACATATATATGTATATATATAAGCATATATATATATGTATATATACATATGCATGCATATATGTATATATACATATGCATGCATATATATGTATATATATATATGTATATATATACATATGCATGCATATATATATGTATATATATGTATATGCATGCATATATATATATATATATATATATGTATATACATATGCATATATATATGTATTTATATATGCATATATATGTATATATATGCATATATATGTGTGTATATATTCATATATATATGTATATATATGCATATATATGTATATATATATGCATATATGTATATGCATATATATATGCATATATATATACACATATACATGCATATATATACATATATATATATATATATATATATGTTCATATATATGTGTGAGAAAAGAACGATGAGAGTAATCTGCCGTAATGGGAAATGAAAAAAAACAAAAAGCAAGAGATATTTTTTATATATTCATCAACGTTTCGTCTGTATTGTTAGACTTAATCAGGATTATAATTTGAAGAAAAATCTTATGCAAGTACATCGAAATTATGGGTTGATATGATGGGGTGATATGAAAATTAGTAGCCGTGGCTACTTTCAGCGCTGGAGGAGTGTCCAGGTTGCAAGAAGTCAGTAATGGCGAAGAATGAAATGAATATGGAAAGCTTTTATGGGTACCATTAAGGCAGCAGTGAAAAATGGAGGGGTGAGAGTATTAGGTTTTTGTCGTGGTGAGGTGTGGCATGGAATTTTAGAAGCTGGGGAAAGAGGAACGAAAGGGGAAACCCTGTGTGTTTGGTATGTAGGTAGTATCATAGTTTTGGAATAAGATTTTAAGAAATGAAGATAACTTGAAAATGGGCGGAGGGTGAGTAAGAGTGTGAAGGAAAGAGTCAAAACGGTGAGAATATGTGAGAGAGGAGAGGAGAGATTTTTGTGGTCAGGTTTGAAATATTGTTTCTTTAAGCTGAAGGGAGGGAAGGAGGGAGGAGTATTGACTAGGTGGCTATGTCAGGAATGTGTGAGTATAAGTTTGTTTGAAAGAATGTGTAGAAGTGTGCTGTGAGCATGAGAAGAAAGAAAAATGATTTTAATTTTGGGGGAGTGATAAGTAAAATGTGGTTTCGTTCAGGATGTGTTGATGGTTTGAGATTAAATTGAGGGCAAAAGGGGTTTACATATTTAAATATTTGTAAAGATGTGTAGATTGTGTTAATTTGTAAGGCTGTTATTTGTGGTTAAGTAGTTTTGATTCGTAGTGGGTGATTCATGAGTATGTGAATGAATATATATGTGAGAAGGAGTAACTACGTAAGTGTGTATGCGGGGAGTGCAATTGAGAACAATGAGAAGAAGGGTTAGCCATGATCTAAGTTTAGTTTTTGTTCGGTCAGAATAATTTTGCATATTAAGAGGGATAGATTGTAGAAGACATTTCGTTGTCTGATGCTGTTAGAGTCTGTGATGAGTGCTGTTTCAAGTAGTCTTCGCCGAACTTTGTTATGAATGTGTTTGATGATTTTGGCATGTTCAAACTTGAAAGCATGATCGTGCTTTAATACATGGGAAAAAGTGCACTGAGAGAGTTACTGTTTTTTATGTCCCTTTTGTGTTCGCTCAATCTTTCTTTTAATTCACGTTGCGTTTCCCCCACGTGAATTTGATGGCAGCTGTTACATGAGACGGTATATAAGCCGGTATGGAATGTGTTTTTTTAGGAAAAGACTTGCTGTGTTTAATGTTTGTTTTATGGTTTGTGATGTGGTTTGTACTGTTAGATTGCCTAGTTTGTTAAGTGTGTTGCAGATGGATGTGTTATTGGAATGCGTGGGTAAGAGAAGAGGTCTGTCTATTAGATAGGTGTTTGGTATTTGATGTTTTTATATATTGTTTTTTAGAATATTTTAAAGGGTTTCTTCTTAACATTTAGTATTAAATGTGTGGGGTATTGCAATGTTTTTTAAAGAATTAATGATGTGTTTGATTTCTTCATCTATATACTGCAGATTCTAAGAGCGCGTAGAAAAAAGCCTATTATCATACCTGTTTTTATCTTGTTATTGTGGTGATAGTAAAAGTATATATAGTCGTTTTTGTAGGTGTTTTGCGGTGTACTTTGAATGCTAGTTTGTTGTTTGACTTTATTATAACTGTGTCTAAAACTTGGTATCGTGCTGTTTATCTCAGGTTCATGTGTGAAGTTTATGTAGGGTTCTACTGTGTTTGGTTTGTCTTTGAGGTTATTAATTTGTATGTCTTCGGGGAGAAAAATAAGAATATCGTCAATGTATCTGAAGTATTCGATGTTAGGGGGTAGTCTAAATTTGAAAGGGACGGATTCTAAGAATTCTAAGAAAAGGAAGGCGAATACACCGCTTAGAGAGTTGCCCATAGGAAATCCAAATTTTTGTCTGTAGAATTCATCGTTGAATTAGAAATATGTTCCGTCTATGATACGTCTAATTATTTCTATTAAAGTGTTAACGGCCCGAAATGGTAAGTCGGTTTTAATTTTCTTTAGATGTGTGTCAACCCGTAATTTCGATGAACTTTCATGACATTTTTCTTCAAATTATCATCCTACAGAAGCTTACAATAAAGACGAACTGTTGATAAATATATAAAAATTATCTCTTGGTTTTTTCCTTTTTCATTTCCCATATATATATATATATATATATATATATATATATATATATATATATATATATATATGTATATATATATATATGTATATATATATATATATGTATATATATATATATATATATATGTATATATATATGTATATATATATATATATGTATATATATATATATGTATATGTATATATATATATATATGTATATATATATATATATATGTATATATATATATATATGTATATATATATATATATATATATATGTATATATATATATATATATATATATATGTATATATATATATATATATGTATATATATATATATGTATATATATATATATATATGTATATATATATATGTATATATATATATATATGTATATATATATATATATATATATATATGTATATATATATATATATGTATGTATATATATATATATATATATATATGTATATATATATATATATGTATATATATATATATGTATATATATATATATATGTATATATATATGTATATATATATATATATGTATATATATATGTATATATGTATATATATATATATATGTATATATATATGTATATATATATATATATGTATATATATATGTATATATGTATATATATATATATATGTATATATATATGTATATATATATATATATATGTATATATATATGTATATATGTATATATATATATATGTATATATATGTATATATATATATACATATATGTATATATATATATATACATATATGTATATATATATATGTATATATATACATATATGTATATATATGTATATGTATATATATGCATATATATGTGTATATATGCATATATATGCATATATATATGTGTATATATGCATATATATATGTGTATATATGCATATATATGTGTATATATGTATATATACGCATTTATATGCATATATATATGCATATATATATATGTGTATATATGTATATATACGCATTTATATGCATATATATATATGCATATATATATATGCATATATATGTATATGCATATATATATTTATATATATTTATATGCATATATATATTTATATATATTTATATGCATATATATATATACATATATATATTTATATATATATATTCATATTAATTTATATATATGCACATATATATTTATATGCATATATATATTTATATATATGCACATATATATTTATATATATATGCTATATATATATATATTTATATATTTGAAAATTTCTTTGAGAAACCAGTAAACAGACGCGTGAATTCATATCAATAAATGAAAATTTATTTAATCATTTTTTTTTTCTTTTCTTATAATCCCAAATTTTCGGTTTTATCAAACCATAATCATGGTAAACAGACATTGTATTTCTTCTTTTTTTTTCTCTGGTAAAAATCTGACGGCGTGGCCGAAGATTTACGATCTCCTCCGATCTTTTTGGGGAGTTTTTTTTTTATATGTCCGATATTGTAGTGAAGGCCCTGGTTGGCCGAGGTGAATAATATGACTGTTACTACAGTTTTAGAAGCGTCGTTAGTAGATATATTTGAAAATTTCTTTGAGAAACCAGTAAACAGACGCGTGAATTCATATCAATAAATGAAAATTTATTTAATCATTTTTTTTTTCTTTTCTTATAATCCCAAATTTTCGGTTTTATCAAACCATAATCATGGTAAACAGACATTGTAGTCCTTTTTTTTACCTGGTAAAAATCTGACGGCGTGGCCGAAGATTTACGATCTCCTCCGATCTGCACATATATATATATATATATATATATATATACGCATTTATATGTATTTATATACGCACACATATATATATATGCATATATATATATGTATATATATATATATATATATATGTATATATATGTATACACATATATATGTATGTATATATATGTATATATATGTATACATATATATATATATGTATACATATATATATGTATACATATATATATATGTATACATATATATATGTATACATATATATGTGTATACATATATATATGTATACATATATATATATGTGTATATGTATACATATATACATATGTATATATATATATGTATATATATATGTATATATATATATGTATAAATATATTCATATGTATATATATATGTACATATGTATATATATATATATATATGTACATATATATATATATATATATATATGTACATATGTATATATATATATATATATATATATATATATATATATATATATATATATATATGTACATATGTATATATATATATATGTATATATATGTATATATATATATGTATATATATATATTTATATATATATTTATATATATATATATATATATTTATATATATATACATATATTATGTACAGGGTAATAAAATCAACGGATCATCATGAATTTTAGAATATATATTCTAAATACAGTTACTAACATTTGCACCTTTTGTCAACATTTAGGGGGAACATATATATTAATTTTTTTATTGATTTATCTTTTTGATGAACTCATCATTATTAATTTTGGAATATATATTCTCGAAAACCCGATGAGTACTAGGAACCTATTTTTTTGTATACTTTACCTTTAGGGCGTGCGCCCACCCAAACCTGCATCATCCCCAAAAACGATTTCATAATAAGTTAGATACAAAACCAAAAGAATAATTGAGAAAATAATAGCTCTATATCAAATTTTGAATTATATTATATAATACATTTTTTAAAAGATTGGTGCACGCGCATGAGCGTCAATAATACGTATTTGCTTGGTAAAACCTTAAACGATTGAACTCATGAATTATGGACTATGTATTCTAGACAATAGGGTTAGTAACGTGGGTACATTATTTCTTTTTTGTAAACGTGACCATTGAGAGGGGTACCATTGGAACCGTACCATATCTATCAAAGAAAGAAAAACATTACACTTTCAAACTAATGTTATATTTATTGCTTATACTCGTCCTGGGATGGGAATTCTACTAACATATCTAATGCGTAATGTGGTGAATTGTCTGTTTTTCGGGAGGCAGGGGAAATATATTCTCTTGAACCTTTTCTCATGCTTGTATCTTAAAAGCACAATTTTTATCCTGAACTAGATTTTTTTAACTCAGAGATACTTCTGGGCTATCTTTATGGCGTGCCCTATTTTCTTACGACCTTACATCACGTGTATCTCGGCTAAAATCGTGGCAGTAACTTAATTTAATTTTTGATTAATTCTACATAACATGATTAAGCCTAACTAATCAACTATCTACTTTTCATATGGGGTTCTAACTGATCCTAATAGACAGTCGCACCTGACATTTATTTCCTCACTAAACTTCAAACGTACGCTTTTAAGAAAAACTATAGCAATAGGTTACATAAAATATAGTGTCCCGGCATTCAGTAAAATAAATAATGTGTCACGAAACAGACAAACTAAATACTAAAACGACCCCATCAACCCTAACCCTTTCTTTCTGTGTGCGTCCGCGTGTTTTCACTAATGGCTTCCAAATAATTATTTTTAAAATCAATTACTGATCGATAATTTTGTTTCAAGGCGAACAATAACTTCCATATCGATTTTGATAATTAATCTCCGCCATTTCGTTCGACCGATAATAGTGTGTAGTCTTGTTTGTGTCGATAGGGGTAACAACTTTGCCTTCCACTCCACAAAAAACGTAAAATTTAATGTGGAACCAACGTCGGTTTTGTAGTTTGTAATGACCCCCCCCCCAAAAAAAAGTAGTAACATTTTTTCTTGCTTTTGTATAATTAAAAACAAAAATTAAATAAAGAATTCTTTTTACTTTAGACTTCATGTGAGAATATAAAACGAGATTTACAGAAACAAAGCAACGAAATGAAATACGTACAGCATGATTTGTCTCCCCTTGCGATCGTTACGATCGCAAGGGGAGACAACCAATGCTTTACGTATTTCATTTCGCGTGATACCGAATTACTGGAATAACGAAAACCAGATGAGAACATTTGGATTTGGAAGGAAAACGATTTTGTTGGATTTGCGAGGAAAAAGATTGCGTTGGATTTGCGAGGAAAAAAGATTGCGTTGGATTTAGGAAGAAATAAAATTGCGTTGGGTTTGGGAGGAAAAATATTGCGTTGGATTTGCGAGGAAAAAATATTGCGTTGGATTTGCGAGGAAAAAATATTGCGTTAGATTTGCGAGGAAAAATATCGCGTTGGATTTGCGAGGAAAAAAGATTGCGTTGGATTTGGGAAAACATAAAATTGCGTTGGATTTGCGAGGAAAAATGTGTTTTGTTGGATTTGGGAAGGAAAAACGTTTTGTTGAATTTCGCAAGAACAACGTTATTGATAGATTTGGAAGGAAAAACGTTATTGGTAAATATGGGAGGAGAAACGTTATTGGTGGATTTGGGAGGAAAAACGTTTTGTTGGATTTGGGAGAAAAAACGTTTTTGTTTAATTCAGGAGGAACAACAGTATTGGTAGATTTGTGAGGAAAAACGTTATTGGTGGATTTGTGAGGAAAATGTGTTTGTTGGGTTCAAGAGGAACAACGGTATTGGTAGATTTAGGACAAACGTTTTTATTAATTTTTGAAGGAAAAACTTTTTTGTTGCATTTGGAGGGAACATCTGATTAGTGTACTTTTAGATATTTGTAACAAAAATGTGCAATTTGTGCCATTTTAAGAGGCATCTTTCAGTCCTCCTTCCTTAGAAACTTCCACTCGCTCATCGCCACCGACGATAAAGATATATTATATATTTTTATACATTAGCTTTATCAGCATTCTTTTAGGCACAGCTGGAATACAACAGTATTTTTCGGAAGTTTAGAGTTAACTTAATTTCATGTTAAATCCTCATGCATGTCATAACAGATGGACTTTGATAATCAAATAAACTTTGTTTTAACAAACAGTAAGCTAAATCCTCTGAAAAAATCGTATTTTCAGGGCAACGTTTAACTACGTTATACGTTCTCTTGGTGACATTCTATAAAAGAGATTCTTAATCTTTGGGGCAGGACGGGGAAGCGGACTACTAAAATAGATATACCATTAAAAGAACTACTACTTTGTTTTTACTATGATGGACATTGTGTGTATGTGTTTATAAGCAAAACTAGGAATATTATTTAAAAGGAATATGGTTTTAAATAACATCGGTTATTATGTTCATCTAGCAGTCTAGTTAACTTCAATTAATAATATGCCTATTTTAAGTCACACAAGAAGAAATGTGACCTGTTGGGTCAATCATTGTGCTCGGGTTTGTTAATAAGAATATGCCAAATGTTCAGTGGCTGGTATGAAAAGAGCTAAATTAAATTATTTGGTGCCTCTTGCGACAAGAAGATGTAGTACAAGGTCAGTTTAATGTGGGGAAACCCAGCTCCCCCGAGGGGACACTCTGAAAAAGTACAAAAATGGCCGTTAATGGATCCTTCGGCATTCTGCGGTAGATGTGTCTTAGTTCAACCCTTCTCTCGAAGGAGGAAAATACCCGAGGGTGGCATTCTAGGTTCCGATCAAACCATACCCTATCTAGACAAAGAAGGATCTGTCAAGAAACAAGAAAGTTCCTAGGGTGCTAGAATGATGCCAAGAATCTTCCCCCCTGGTTCGTATGAAAAAAATGTGAGTTTCGAAAGCCATACATTTAAAAAAAAAAATCCAAAATCCAAAATTAGTTTTTTATTCGATATATCTATTCACTTTCTCCTAGTCTCCATCTCTGGGCTAAATAGTGTTAACACTTCTGTTATTCCCTATTGTTTAAAATAAACGATTCCAATCTTTTGTTTATATTAATTTTATTGCTTTTGATTATTAATAAACAAAGGGATAGTTACGGAAAGGAATGTGATTGAGACTGTATAAAATAAGAGCGGGGAGAGGGTCACAAAACATACAGAGAGAGAAAGAGAGAGAGAGAGAGTAATAGACATACACTTAGTAAGAGGTTAGTACATTGGTGATTAAATTGCATTATGGTTCATTAGAACAATTAACATAGATTCTTTTTTTTCAAACATAACTGAATTCAAAAACATTTATTTTTTTGCGTGATTAAATATATAGGAAAACCGCCTCAGGGAAACGCACGTTGATTTACCCAGCATTAGTTTAAGGATACATTTCAAGTTTTAGTTATAAACATATACACAGCATCTCTATTAGAGTAATGATTTACAAACTGTAGCTCTAATCTTATATGGTCACAATGTTTCTTTGGGGGGGGGGGGGGCAAATGGGTTATGGTGATTTGCATAATGGATACCGTCTCTGACTATTATATAATATGAGGCTATGCAAAGTCAAATTCTATCGGATTTGTTGTGGTGAGTTATGCGCTTATACTGTTGAGAAAGGTACGAAATCAGAAGCTAGATTCAAGCTATGGGTATAATCAGCAACTTGCGCCCCATTTAATCGTATACAATGAGTCGTTTGCAACAAGTACTGTCATCCTGGGTATGACCTTAAACTACATTTTGTAGTGTGGCCCCAATTTAAGAGTTTTAATGAGTATGGAGTCATCTCGTTGTTATTATTATTCCTAGGTCGACCCTGACTCAGAATTGTAGTACTTGTTGGGTCCCATGTATGGTTTGAATAGAATTTATTCATAATACGACATGGCCGCGGACACTCTTGGACAAAGCGTTCGCCTTTTCCGTTAGTTTTTAAAGGCAAAATGGGCATCTGGTGATCAGGCCCCAATTTGGGAGATTTTAGAGATTTGGAGAGTGTGGAATCTACCCTTAATTACCATTACTCCCAGGTCCACTCCGACCCGGTGTGGCAGTACCTGTCAAGATCTCATATAGAATTTGTTCCGGGTACTAAACTAAACTGATTCGGACACTTTTATGAAAAATGCTTTCCTATAAACAATCCCACCACAACGGAATCCATATTTTTCAACCTTTTCTAGCCCTTTTTCGGCCTACCCTATTTTCCAAACCTATCAACCTCTCTCTACCCTTGATCTGTCAGCTTTCGCTGTATAGAGGTCCCCCTTAATTGCCATTCATCGCAGGTTTACTGTGACCAGGACGTATCGTACCTGTAATGAAAGTTATCGATTACTATTTCTATTTATATAAAGTCAGGCTTGTGTATATGTTTATATTTTTGTATGTACAGGATTCACTCCTAAAATAATTAATCTATCATGAATTATGGAACACAGCTGCTAGAAGTAAGGCTTAGTGATGTGGCTATATTTAGTTTCATTTAGATTCATGCAAATGGAGCACATGAATGTTGAAAGGCCTTCGTGAAATTTCTTCGTGAAATACCATCGATTTTTGTGAAATGTTAACAAGTATTAGACATCAATCAATTAATATTTTCTAAATTTCAATTCCTACGGAGTATTTTAAAGGGTTTAAAGAGGCATAATATGTGCACAAACTTCCTTTTGAAAAGACAAATATTTCGAATTTACAATAAATTTGATCTACCAAAAAAGCAATATTGCCTGAATTTCAATTTTGTCTTAAGACCATGAAAACGTAAGCCTGACAATTTTTAACATTTTTTAGAATTAAATTATGTAATGGATTTTGATCAAAATTGAAATAACGATTCTAGACATAATCATGTCTTGACAAGCGGGACCCAATGAATATTTCACGGTGTTTTCTGCATCAATTTATATAGTTTACTATTTTGAAATAATGTCTCTCAGGGTAAAAATTATTAAAAAAAACGTTACTCTTCTTTCTTAAAAATAATTTCCATTATCAGCTAAATATTCTTCAGATATATAAAACAAATACGACTTTTCACTTTTAAAAATTGTAGCAATTTAATTCTTTTTAAAACATTAAAAATTCTGCGTCTTTTTATCGTAAAATATAATTGTCAGATAAATATTCTTCAAATAAATAAAACGAATACGACTTCTTATTTTAAAATGTAGCAATTTAATTATTTTTAAAACATTAAACATTCTGCTTCCTCTTGTCGTAAAATATAATTGTCACATAAATATTCTTGCATATAAATGTAACGAATACGACTTTTTTTTAAAACATTAAAAATTCTATGTCTTCTTATCGTAAAATATAATTGTCACATAAATATTCTTTCAAAAAAAATAACGAATACATTTAATTTTTTAAAATTGTAGCAAGTGAGTTCTTACTAAAACATTTATAATTCTGCGTCTTCTCATCGTAAAATATAATTGTCACATAAATATTCTTCAAATAAATGTAACGAATACGACTTTTCATTTTAAAAATTGTCGCAATTTAATTCTTTAAAAAACATTAAAAATTCTGCGTCTTTTTATCGTAAAATATAATTGTCAGATAAATATTCTTCAAATAAATAAAACGAATACGACTTCTTATTTTTAAATGTAGCAATTTAATTCTTTTTAAAACATTAAAAATTATGTGTCTTCTTATCGTAAAATATAATTGTCAGATAAATATTCTTCAAATATATTAAGCGAATACAACTTTTCATTTTAAAAAATTGTAGCGATTTAATTCTTTTTCAAAATATTAAACATTCTGCGTCTTCTTATCGTAAAATATTATTGTCAAAAAAATATTCTTCAAATAAATTAAACGAATACGACTTTTCATTTAAAAAAGCTGTGGCAATTTAATTCTTTTTAAAACATGAAACATTCTGCTTCCTCTTGTCGTAAAATATAATTGTCACATAAATATTCTTCGAATAAATGTAACGAATACGACTTTTCATTTTAAAAAATTGTAGCAATTTAATTCTTTTTTAACATTTAAATTCTGTGTCTTCTTATCGTAAAATATAATTGTCACATAAATATTCTTCAAATAAATGAAACGAATACATTTCATTTTTTTAAATTGTAGCAATTAAATTTTTTAAAAAACATTCATAATTCTGCGTCTTCTTATCGTAAAATCTAATTGTCAGATAAATATTCTTCAAATAAATAAAACGAATACGACTTTTCATTTTTAAAAATTGTCGCAATTTAATTCTTTTTAAAACATTAACAATTCAGTGTCTTCTTATCGTAAAATATAATTGTCACATAAATATTCTTCAAAAAAATAAGACGAATACGACTTTTCATTTTAAAAATTGTAGCAATTTAATTCTTTTTAAAACATTAACAATTCTGAGTCTGCTTATCGTAAAATATTATTGGCAGATTAATATTCTTCAAATAAATTAAATTAATACGAATTTTCATTTCAAAAATTTATAGAAATTAAATTCTATTTAAAACATTAAAAATTATGTGTCTTCTTATCGTTAAATATAATTGTCACATTTATATTCTTCAAATAAATGAAACGAATACGACTTTTTATTTTAAAAAAAATGTAGCAATTTAATTCTTTTTAAAACATTAAAAATTCTCGGTCTTTTTATCGTAAAATATAACTGTCAGATAAATATTCTTCAAATAAATGAAACGAATACGACTTTTCCCTTTAAAATATTGTAGCAATTTTCTTCTTTTTAAAACATTAACAATTCTGCGTCTTCTTATCGTAAAATATTATTGTCAAAAAAAATTCTTCAAAAAAATAAAACGAATACGACTTTTCATTTTAAAAAAACTGTAGCAATTTAATTCTTTTTAAAACATTAAACATTCTGTGTCTTCTTATCGTAAAAAATGATTGTCACATAAATATTCTTAAAATAAATAAAACGAATACGACTTTTCATTTTAAAAACTGTAGTAATTTAATTATACTCAAAATATAAATAATTCTGCGTCTACTTATCGTAAAATATAATTGTCAGATATATATTCTTCAAATAAATAAAACGAATACTACTTTTCATTTTTAAAAATTGTAGCAATTTAATTCTTTTTAAAATATTAAAAATTCTGCGTCTTCTGATCGTAAAATATGATTGTCAGATAAATATTCTTCAAATAAATAAAACGAATGTTACACTTTGAGGTGTATTTAAAATATTACTGTTTTAGTCGACGGGACGACATAAGTAAATTTTTGAGCAATTCATTTTTAAATGGGTAAATTCGAAAATTTTAACGTCATCAGATAAATTATCAATCACCATCTTTACTGATCGGATGATCTCATTTTTTTATGTATGTGAAAGTTAATAACGTACGCACGAACATGAAATTCCTCAGCGAATCGATTTTAATCTTCGTAAGTCGGCATAAAAGTGGTGCGTAGAATTAATTTCACCCATCTTTAAACGGGTATTCCTCTTGTATATCTCTAAAACAAATGAATTTACAGATAATTCGTGTACAAAACAGAATGTATTAAATATTTGAAAACATTGAGAACTTGAAGCATAAAAACCTTTACCAAAATGAATAGATTCGGCATTAAATGACCTGAAATCGGTTGATATGCCGTAAAAGAAAACCAACAATACGTATTGCGTTTCAGCATGAAATAATTGCCAAAGGTTCGTTGGTTACGTAAAACAGAAAAATAACCCATAAATAAACGTTTTCGTAACTGTTTTGTTCCATTTTAATTATCTCAACCTCAAGATGGGCTAGAGGTCGTTATTACACTTATTTTACTTAGTTATATTTTGTGGAGCCCATCTGTCTCCATGTATAATAGTAAGTTAAAATTAATATAATTATTTAACCCATAAATATATGAATAACAGCGGTTTATTCCATTTATGATGGTATCAGAATACAATTATGAATTACGTAAGACTTCTACCCGGTCGCGACTACAGAACAAGAGCAAGCTAACCCCGTGGATGAAATGAATTTCGTACAGATTATAGAGTTCAACATGAAGATTCTCGAGTTCGACAAGATGTACCTGAAGAAGTTCGGATGTTATATCGGCCGAAACGTTGTTAGAATACTATTCAACATTAGAACAGTAGTATTGATTGAAATAATAGAGATACTAGACTACCATCTCCTTAAAAGAGATAGATATTGCTGGGAAGGATAATCTCATCACAACAGAAGACATACTACAATACCCCAGGAAAAGGAAAAGGTAATCTCTTGGAGGATACTATCATGACCAGATAGCATATACTACCCTGTCTTCGCAAACAAAAGAGGGGAGGTAATGCCTGAGAGAATGGTATCTTGATGAACAAACATATACTACACTTCCCTACAATGCAGAATATAATGCTTGAGAGAATGATCACATGATAACAAAATAGATACATTCAAAGATTGTCCATTAGTTTTAAATAGTATAGTAAACTGAATTGAACATTAAAATATAATAATAGTATGGTTTCAGCTAGATGCCAAATCTCCATTAATAATAACAGAGTATTCGGTTGTCGAGTATTTGAAAACAGATAAATACATCAGTATGAAGCCCTCTAGTAACGAGTATTCTTCATGTGTAATTTTTAAATCGAAAATACCTGCAGTATGAGTATTTAAAATAGATGTTCTCAAAGATTTGTCAAATCGTTTGAAAGTAGAATTCCAGCAGTAGCAGCACTCTAATCACTAGCTCCTCCTGAGTCGAAAGAAAATGGATGTCTGCACGATTAGGCATTCATTATGAGGCAAATGCTGCGTAATCCCTCATCGTATTTCCTTTGAAAAGACATTGCTTAAGTCCGGTGACAGGAAGAAATCCAATAAGACTAGACGGAACGTTGGGCGGAGATAACGAGATAAAAATGCTGTGTTTTAATCAGGATCTGATCGAATATAAAAGAAGACAACGTATGTTTTATACTAATGATTTACCACTTACCAAGGCCAAAGCCGCTTGAGGATAAGGCTTTATGAAATTGAAAGTTTGATGATTAACAATACTATGAGAGAAACTGAAAACTACGGATGGAATGGACAACATTTGATTACTTAAAAGGACAGCCCGACAGTTATTTTTATACAGTGGATCGAAGACTACCATGTTGTAGTCGACAAGAAAGCAATCCTGTGGTTTGCATTCGACAGATACGAAGTTCTTGGAAAGAAACTCTGTTCATGGAAGTTCTGTTTGCTTTTACGTACCCAGAAGAAGAAAATAAAGTTTTCTTCAGTGATGATAGCTAAATGATTTCTTGCATAGAATGATTTACAAACAGGGTCAAAAGATTGGAGCTCAGTCGAGCCCCTTCCATGGAAATAACGAGAGAGTAGAGAAAGGCTGATTAGCAACGTCTCTTCTGTGATAAAGGTCTGTGGAGAACAGAATAAATAATACCCTCACTAAATTGCGATATCGATTTTCTACTATATCAAGGGAAGAAAGAGTGCTCCGAGTGGCACCTCTCGAGCTGTGGCAACAGTAATCCATCTTTGGGCGTATCTGAATCTTATATGAGTAAACGGATACTTTTGGGAGCAGAAGAATGATCCAACCCTTTTTTCCAAAGAATTATTCTAGCAGCTGAAAAGAATGAGTTTAGTATTTCACCGTTGCGTACAAACGTAAAAAACAAACAATAAACCACATATTTTCTAATCGGTTTGGATTTGAGACAGGATGTGAAAAGAGTAACACTGCAGATGAGTAGGACTGCTCACATAACATTTTTTTTTAAGTTAGAAGCAAAGCTAATTTTAAAAAATGTTTTCGATTAAATTAATGTTTTAATGATAATCAATTCGAAATTACGTGTTTTTACGTTTGAGAAAACTTATTGTTGAAATGATGTCAGATATGATGGCATACACAACTTGGCTAGCATAAATAGTGTACTCAGAATACAGTTGATCTCAAAAGAAGAATTAAACTACACAAAATCATCCATTCCTTGCTAGTTAGATGAAGGTAATTTCTGTGGAACGCAATACCACGGGGCTGCTTTCCAGCTGACTACAACCTAGTTGTGTTCAAGTATAATGTAAACAAATTATACCCATTCCACTCATCGTTTCTAATCCTCTTATGCTGTTTTTTTTTAAATTGTAAAACTAACAATCTCATTAACCCTTATACCCGAGTGGCTTCCGGACCTTGATAAGTTGTGACTCATTAGAATATATAAAAAAGTAAATAAGTGTTCTCCTTGTTAAGGCAGTAGGTTCACGCTCGTTGATTGTAGCGCTGAAACTGAACAGACATTGTGTATCACATACGCGTGGTAAGACGCTAGTCTGTCGCCACTTTCATCCCCATTTATACACCAGGACGAAGTGTTCACTTACGTCACCTGCTCTAACCAAGCAGTAACGCATCTAAATCAAATTAAAAAAAACGTAATCTTTATCTATATTGAGAATTGTTTTGTTACTCTGTCTGTCTGTATGTCTGTTGGTGATTTACGGCTTCTAAACTACCGACAGAATTGCGCCAACTTCGGCATGAACATTCTTTGAGATGCTGAGTGTGTCAAATGGGAGGTTGGATGGGAGTAAAGATATTTCTACTACTACTATTACTACTAAAAACCATGAATACATAAATGCTTTAAAATTATTGTGAAAAATAGGATCACATTCGGCATGAAATACCCCTGTATATGTCATATGGGTGTCAAAATACTACTATTACTATACTCTTCTGCTCATATATTCTACTGCTACTATATTTTAGTACTACTACTACTACTACTGATAAGCACGTTGACAATGAATCATTCTAAAAAATAAGTCTCATATGGGTATCAACCTTCAAATAATATTGTTGCTACCCTGCTATTAATTGTAACAATTGTAGTAAGAGCAATACACACTTATGATACTGCTAATCATGGAACAAGACATAGAAACAACTATATAATCTTTAAAATTGGTCCCGAAATAATTATGAGAAAATTAAAATAAATAAATTGAATAACAACATTAAAAAAGGGCATGTCGTATGCGTCTGTCGATTTTTATCTATATCTCGCCGTTAAACATTCAAAATGTGAGTTTAACAACGGACCATTATTTTGATTGCCCAATTTAAGGGAAGACAGACAAACAAAACTTGCGACTAATGATAGAAACTTTCCTGCTATCTGACTTTGTGTTAAGCTAATCTTCTCTTAATAAGCATTCGTTGATGAGAAAGGACAATGAAAGCTATTATATTAATGCGTAAAGTAGGCTCAAACATAACTAAGGACGGTTTTTGTTAAATATAAAGTAAAAAAGATAAATTCGTATGAATCAGCATGTTTGTTACGATCGACTTGATTCCTTGTTGGTTTCCCGGATTATTTCTCGAATGAGGTACTTACAAGAGGGGCCACGTAGAGGTTGCTAGCATCCATAATTGAAAGTTATGTCATGGAAGCGACAGGATTCGAACCTGGTACACTCAGGTCGCATTCCGCGTCGTTATCCACAGCCACCTCCGAACAATTAAAGTAAAGGTTGATAACGATTACATATGAATCGCACCAAATCAGGTGTTCTTCAGGATTTGATACTCTGACCCATGTCATGTCCGAATTTACTTGCCTGCCTACGAAGGAAGAGTTAGACACAAAATCGGTTCTTAATATAGGGAAAAGCCAGCTTCAAAAAGGGGGATGCTGGATTGGGAGAAAAATAAGAATTGCCTCAATCTATGAGGTTTCCTCCTTCACCGTCCGAGGACAGAACATATACTACACTTTGATCCCAGCCTGAATTCTTTAAAAACGTTCACAATGGGAAGAAAATCACATATTAAAATCGAATGAAATGGCATTTGTTTAAACGTTATTTTACAGTGCTCAATGTTATGAATTAGAAAATATAACAGAGCTGATACAACTTTTTAATTACGATTTACACTATAGATCTTTAGCGTAAGTCAAAACTTTAAAAATTATATATATCTATACAAGGTGTCCCAAAAAGATGTATGCACCCTTAGTTATAACTCGTTCAATTTACTGATTTTGACACGATTGATAGAAGAGTAGAAGTATGAGAATTCACATTTAAAAATACTGACAGTAAAATTAACAAAGGTTTTAGGTCCATTTCTTTTTCAGTATATGAAAAGTGCATTGAGCAGAACGGGATTAGAGTTTATTTTATTAACATTCTGAAACTAACCCAGGTAACCTTTACTTTTATTAAAAGTTAATTTTTCTATAGTTTTGCTAATTGTAGTGTCAGTATTTTTGAATGTGTATGCTTACACTTCTACGAATCTTGCTTGCAAGTCAAAATCAGTAAATCGAACGAGTTATAACGATTCAAAGAGTGCATACATCTTTTTGGGACACCCTGTATATATATATTGACAGTGTTAGATCGACAGTGGCATTATTTGCAGATGAAGCATTAGCACAAGCAACAGGGTGTTCGAGACAAATTTGATAACATTTTGATATTCTTTTATTTCAGAACTATATGAGCTATTTAATGGCGGTAAAGTGCAAGGGATAACTGTTTCTGTGTACAATTGGTGGGTGTAAGAGACTATGAATGATTGGAAAGCAGCGGAATATTGGAAGAGAGCGGATGGCATTATGATGATTTGGAAACCTTAGCTACAGTTCAGTGTTCCTTGAATAACTTGAAGGCCGTGAGAAGTGAACCTGGGAATTGCGATGGCTATGTGGAAGCATAGGCTAGTAGGAACGATCATAGCAAGCGTTTTGACTGTGTCCGAAATCCGCCGCGAAGCTGCAAAGAAGGTGCGACAATAGCCAGGCAAAGCAATGCGAACCTTGGCGATAAAGAAAAACATCGAAGTGGCGACTATGAAGTAATTGCTGAACGAGGATATTCGCTACTCCTGATAGAAGAGTCGAAAGAGCCAACTATTTACCATCAAGGCTGAAGAGTCGCCTTTCGAAAACTAAGAAACTCCTCAACAAGGTAAACTACCCAGTCGAGTCGATTATGCTCTGATCCTTCTCAGGGTTAGTTGCATAACACACAGAACAACAGGTGGCTAGCCTACAGACAACACGAAATCGTGCACGTCAGCAAAACCAAACTGTGATGGTGTGTTTCCAGCGAAGACCACGTCATGTCGCCGCACATATTTGAATGGCGATTTAAACTGAATTCATATATCTATATTGATTTGTTGCTTACTGTTATAAATCTCTGGGTGGAGAGGGTGGCTGCAGCAGATCATACGTGTGGCAATAAGATTCATCTGTTGGTCACACCTCCAGGCAAAGCAAACAGTGGTTGTATGAGAATTTCAACTTCAACAGTTCCAACAACTTGCCCCCAACCGACCTGATTGCAACCCCATCGATTATTATGTGTTGAGCACACTTAAGAGAGACACCAACCGTACCGCCCGCAACACCAAGTACGAGCTTATTGCCAGGATACCATTAGTGTTCGTGCGTCTCTTTCAGGACCCGTTAAAGTCGCGTGCTCCAGGTGTATGTCCCACGTAGAAGATGCACTTTAAATATTGAGAATGCATAAATTATTGGCAAAGATGTGACGCTTTTTTCTTCCCTTCTTTCAAATCTGTTTCGAACACCCCATATAGTACAAATAGAGCTCGATAGTTTATCAAACTGGGATAATATCTGGAAATTGAATTTAATATAGAAAAGTATAGTTTTACATATTGGAACAAAAATAGCAAACATGAATACAAATTAACAACAAAAGAACCAGAAGAAGATGAAAATAATTGAGGAATGTGATTTGGGAATAAATTGTAATAATACATTTAACATTATTAATATTTTCTCGACTGTGTCAAAGGAAAATAAAATGATTATTTTTAAATGATTATTTTTTCAAGGGATGCAAATATTATTGTCAGAATACATTAGACTCAATACTACATCAAGCCAGTAGTTTGACATAACGATTGGAATATAATATTGAACTTAGAAAGCGTACACAGATAAGTGACTAAGCTTATCAAATATCTAAATTTAAGAACAAAGAAAGAGGGGGAGCTTACCTGAGAATGTTAAGATAATTCAAGAGATTACTAAATATAGAACTCGGCTTTATGTATATCGCGGTCTGCATTGAACAATTATTGACAATATATTTTAAGAACTAAATGTACCACACAATTAGATTGGTTTTCAATCAATATCATTTTTGAATAAATTACTGAATAAATTTATAAATTACACAAGTGTACAAAATGGTAATAAGTTGGATGAATTCTTAATTATTTATAAAAAATGAATTTACAATTTTTAGTGTCTGAATAAACTTAAGAGAATGCTCTCTTTATATTCCTATTATACATTCAATGATATATATCGTGTTGCTTTCATAGATATTTGAAGCCTTTGGCATGAAGTGTTTCTTGGATGCTCTACAGCTTTCATTTGACAACAGTTCTTTGACGAAGAGAGTTTTGGTTTACTCCTGAATTTGTTCACATATGTTTTGGATTCTCCTAGAAACACGTGTTAGCTTTTCTTTGCTTCAAAACGGACAATAAATCAATCTGTCAATTTATATATATATATATATATATATATATATATATATATATATATATATCATAGCTAATCGTAATTTACTTATTTTTTAATATTAATTGCTTTGTTAGATCGATTATTTTTTCAAACAAATAATATTAAATAAATAAGCAAATTAAGATTAGCTATGATATATATATATATATATATATATATATATATATATATATATATATATATATATATATATATATGAAGCAATCCAACAAAAGATATAAGCGTCAACTAATATCTTATAATTAGTGAAACATCCGGATAAAAAAACTGAAGCTCAATATACTGGATAGAGCATTAATATTATAATATAAAATGAAGTAATAAAATAAGGTGTCAATCAAATTTTATTAGAATTCAAAGTTCATGCAAAGCATCCTTAAGTCCTTAGCTCATGAGTTTTCAAAGATAATTCTTCTCTTCAGAGGACCATTACCGCAGTTATACTACTACAGGCAATAAAATTACGCTTTGAAAATATATAAAATTATATACACAAATATATAAAAAAATACATAACATCAAACATATCAATCCAAAAACATACTTTTGTTGAATCCATACAGTCCATCCAGGTCATATAAGTTGAGAAGCATAATCAGGAAGGACATTACTCCAAGATACAAACAGCAGTCCAAATATGTGAAATTGAAGGGGCCGGCAAGGTTATCCATTCGCGAAATGTGTCCATATTCAATGTTAATGATAAATAAATAAATAAATCAATCAAAATAATACAAAAAGTCCAATCAAAGTTCCGAGATCCCAACATGTGCAAATCCAATCAAATCCAAATTCGTTGTTAAATTAGAAAACCAGCTAAATCCGAATTGAGCAAAACAAGACGGACTCCCATCACATCTAGCCAGAAGAGCGAAAAATATATAAGTGATCTTCTCACCAGACATGACAAATCCCTAACGAACAGAAGGCGATATCAAATTGTCTACATCTCAGAATGACTTCAACGGGTTCAGGAAATGTCTGTCCTACTTCCTGTTTGACAGGTTCAAGAGAAGACAGCAACCCACAACCCCGCCATCCATCCCACCCAAATTAGGTTTTCACTGTCTGGGTCAGTAAGCTTATTCCATGTCAAAAGGGAAAGGAGCTAAGAAGTTAAAAAGTTAAAAGAAAACTAAAAGGGAGTTAGGAAAATTCCACAATTGAGCACCACAACTAATTTGCACCATAACTCTAGACCTAACAATTCTAATATCCATCCTCTACCTCAGCAAACCGGTAATGAGTTCCCAATGGAAGGTAACGATAACAATAATATACAATCAATCAACCAACCTAATCCACATCATATAAATACAGTAAATAGAAATAGACCTGTGAATAGGAATATAAATGGCGCGGGAATAAGGGTAAATCCTAGGGTACACACATATATTGGGGCCACAGCAAATTTAATTAAATCCCGCATTTCCATGCATAACTACTCCTTCAATAACGATGTCGGTAACAACAGAACATCCCTGACCACTTTAGTTAAAAATTTAAGATCAAATAATATTCCACACAATATAAAATGGTCTATCTTAAAAAAATCAAACTCCTACAGCCCAGGATCCAGATCTTGTGGTCTATGCAACTCTGAAGCTGTAATGATAGCTACTGCACCTAAACATTTAAATCTGATAAATTCTAGGAGTGAATTAGTCTCCAAATGTCGACACAGAAGGAAATTCAAATATGCTATATGGAAACCACCACTAGTTTTGCCGTAGCTGTTTGGGCTAGCAATGAAACCGGGGGTGTCCAGACTTCGAGATGGGTCCTTTTTGATTTTTAATCTTTTTTGCCTAAGGGATTTAGACTCCGAGGTTGTAAGGGTTTATACACCTAAATTTTCAGTTTCTAAATGTATACACCTAAATTTTCAGTTTCTAAATATATTTACAATATCTTTACAATATCTTTACAACCTCTTAATTGGGAAATATTAAACCTTAAACCTTGAATATATTTACAACTTCTAGATTAGGAAAAATTAAGCCCTAATTTGGATTGGACTTCTTGATTGAACAAACCTAACCTTAAATTAACCTTAAATTAAACTTCCTAATCTGATAAAATTAAATCTTAAATTAAACTATTAAATTATTAAGTTATAATTATTTAGATAACTTCGTAATTGGGAAAATTAAATCTTAATTGGGAAAAATTAAACCTTAGGGCAGGTTAAACTTTTTTAATTGGGGAATGTCAGGCCTTGAGTTGGAATTCCTGGGCTGATGGGATTGAATCTTAAATTAAACTACAAATAATTTCTGGCCTGTTAAAATTAAATCTTAAAAATTAAATCTTGAATTAAACTATAAAATTATTGGAATTTAATAACTTCGTAATTTTTAACTTCATAAATATTCTAAATTACTTGATGGGGCTAGATTTGTTAAGTCGGTTTTTTACTGTAAGCCAGATTTTAAGTAATACTTTTGGATGGGTACGTGATGACTTGACCTAATTTTCCTAACTCCCTTTTAGTTTTCTTTTAACTTTTTAACTTCTTAGCTCCTTTCCCTTTTGACATGGAATAAGCTTACTGACCCAGACAGTGAAAACCTAATTTGGGTGGGATGGATGGCGGGGTTGTGGGTTGCTGTCTTCTCTTGAACCTGTCAAACAGGAAGTAGGACAGACATTTCCTGAACCCGTTGAAGTCATTCTGAGATGTAGACAATTTGATATCGCCTTCTGTTCGTTAGGGATTTGTCATGTCTGGTGAGAAGATCACTTATATATTTTTCGCTCTTCTGGCTAGATGTGATGGGAGTCCGTCTTGTTTTGCTCAATTCGGATTTAGCTGGTTTTCTAATTTAACAACGAATTTGGATTTGATTGGATTTGCACATGTTGGGATCTCGGAACTTTGATTGGACTTTTTGTATTATTTTGATTGATTTATTTATTTATTTATCATTAACATTGAATATGACACATTTCGCGAATGGATAACCTTGCCGGCCCCTTCAATTTCACATATTTGGACTGCTGTTTGTATCTTGGAGTAATGTCCTTCCTGATTATGCTTCTCAACTTATATGACCTGGATGGACTGTATGGATTCAACAAAAGTATGTTTTTGGATTGATATGTTTGATGTTATGTATTTTTTTATATATTTGTGTATATAATTTTATATATTTTCAAAGCGTAATTTTATTGCCTGTAGTAGTATAACTGCGGTAATGGTCCTCTGAAGAGAAGAATTATCTTTGAAAACTCATGAGCTAAGGACTTAAGGATGCTTTGCATGAACTTTGAATTCTAATAAAATTTGATTGACACCTTATTTTATTACTTCATTTTATATTATAATATATATATATATATATATATATATATATATATATAAATTGACAGATCAAAGTCATGTGATACTATGATGTATTGTCAGTTTCGAAACAAAGAAAAGCTAACACGTGTTGTGAACAAATTCGAGTAGTTAATAAACAATTTGTTGTCAGAGAATTGTTGTCAAATGAAAGCCGTACACTATCAAAGCGACACTTCATGCGAGAAATCATTATATATATATATATATATATATATATATATATATATATATATATATATATATATATATATATATATATATATAGCAGGTATCTCAAGTTAATAGAAAAAACATCAAACTGATGGATCGTTGGTTTTACAAGAACTAATATGAATTATTTTCTTTAAAACTATGTTTATTCAGGATATCCGTGTTTCATTAATCTAGTCATTCTGGATTGAAGAAAAAATCCGTTGTTTTTTTTAATTCCAAAAAGATTCATCATGAGTATTTTTTGAATTGAAACAAACCGAGTTATCTCTAACCCCCTTGATGACCAGATAAATGAAACCTGGGTATCCCCAAAATACACAGAAATGTATAGTATTTAAATAAAATTATATAGATATTGAATAAATAACATATTTTGTTATCAGTCATGAGCGATCGGCAGATAACTTAAGCACGTCTTTTTTAGTGCTTTGTTTACTTCCTGTTCAAAACACCAAAAGGTTTGTTGAACTCACCTGCCAATCGGCCACAGTGTGAAACCAGTTGTTATAACTGATTAAAACACGGAATTAATTAAATTATTGTTACGTTCTGCCTCAGAAGGTATCGAGCACTTGAGTTGTATAAATCTGGAATTTTTACCCAGTTTTCTAAAGTAGATAATCATCAGTTATCAGTATATATATATATATATATATATATATATATATATATATATATATATATATATATATATATATCATTATTATTATCATTATTATTATTATTATTATTATTATTATTATTATTATTATTAAAAGTTCCGAATACGGTCGACTAATCTTCAATCTGTGTCTGCTTCTAGGTACATATAGATCTTAATTTCCCTTAATTACGTGACAGTTTGCGGCTTGCAGATTCTAGGCTGACTCTGTTAACGGGATATGCGCTTCCCGACCGTCTGAAATTGTTACTTTCCTGCACTGATGAGAGCAATACGCTTGAAACGGTAGCGTCTGCAGGTATTAATAATTATATATATATATATATATATATATATATATAAAATTACTTTTGAAAATAATTCGCGGAACAGTCTCCAGGACTCTTTCAACTATCGTATCGTCAGGAGAAACAGACAATATAAATGAAATAATCTTAACGAAAATAAAGAGCACACGGCAAATTTAACCAGCACGTTCCATCTAAGATCAGACAGGGAAGGGCAAGATCCATTTGCCATCCTTCCTCTGCGACTTTGGACTCTACTTTTGGCCAGAATTTGGTTTAAAATCCATTTTGTGCCAGTAACTATAAAATATAACGTGTTTAGGTGCAGATTCCAAAAAACATTTGAAAATTTTGTAATTTGTCTCTTTTGATCTACGTAAACTTTCCTCGTACCGGCAGAAGTAGTTTCACTTAACTTCAGTTCCTCTTTGTGCTCTTTATTTTCGTTAATATTATTGGTTCATTTATACTATCGGTTTCTCCTAACGAAATGATTGTCGGAAGAGCTCTTGAGAGTTTTCCGCTAATTATTTTCAAAAGTATTTATAAATTTTGTACCTCCAACCATTTGTATATAAAACAAATAAATGTGGGTGTGTTTTGGGGAATTAAAAGAAAACTTGCGTCTCTACATTTTAAAGAGAAAATAAAATATTAAGAAAGAAATTGGACAAATGTGAATGAAAGTTTTTTTAATTTCATAATTCTTTAAATTAAATTTTTAAATAACCTGTTTTACAAGAGAATAACAGTAAACTAGAGTATACCCGCTCCTTTAGCGGTGTTGTCAATGTCCACTGGGTATGTCAATGTCCACTTTTACTTAGCTCTCACAGATTTACAGAACGTACGAAGAAAAATATTTCTCTAATTTTGTGGACAAAAATATGCTCTTAATTATTTGCATGAGAGAGTAACTACAATGAACTAACTGATTTTATTGGGATAACAAATTAAAAATTATGTTTTTAAACAAAAAATAATTCGATTCGAACTAATGTTGAATACGCTTGATGTTTTTTAGAAGATTATCAAGAAAAAGTCACTGAGTTTAAAAACAAACTATTTCTGTAATGTTTCATGTTGTTATTTTAATTTCTGTAAATTTATAAAAATACATCATCTAGACTTATGTGAGATTCTAACTCGGGTATTGACATCGTAAAACCTAATGCCTTAGTAATCTGTAATCTGTCTATTCCTTTTCCGTTAACCAATCATATTTACGAACGAGTAGACAAATTTGAAAAAAATATAGATTATTCATGTTTTAGTGGATAACTGCCATAGATCGTTCATGTCGGTGAGTGGCTCGTCATGATAGGCATAGCGTTGGTTTATAATAGAGCGATTAAAACACGTTCACCGAGCCATGATGTTTCACGGGGATCTTTGTTTCGCTCAATAAACCTGCGTCATGTATTGCACTATTCTTTATGAAGCCGAAAGTTTCTACGGGCACAGAATGTTATTGCCGCGCCATCAGTTTGACGGCACTTGGCTTATATTTTTCTGTCGTCTATGTGGCGTCCTAGACTAATCAGTTTCCTCTGCTGCGGTGACACATTTGCATTTTGCACATTTTTGGACCCAGCCGAAGGACAAGGTGTGTTCTAACACAGTCGTTGTCAAGCTCTTTCCTTGTGTCGAGGGAGCCAGTTTTTTTTCAGTTTTGCTCAGGTGATTTTGGATAGCAGGAAACCGCTATGTATAGTAGATGATATGATTTCACTTCATTCACGTTGGGACCACGAATAATCAGGAGTTTACAATCTCCCACATCCTCTCTTTTTACACATACTGTCTCCCATACCATCTTTTCGGATCGTCTTCGAGTGTTTACTGTATAAATGTACTTCTAGACCAAAAATTACGTACGTTTACATCGGCGAAAATATCGGTTGGTTTTAGAGATATGTCTGTGTTATAATTTTTAATAGTCTGGTTACATGCTTATTCACTAATCCATATACTAAATATTCTCTTTATAAAAATGAAACGGAAATAAAGGATAAATCAAGGATAATCCAAAAGGAACACACTTAAGTCAACATAGAGGCATGTATGGATCGATGTTTCGACTCGAAATTCTAAAGCGAAATATTGATCATATATGCATCTATGTTGACTTCATTGTATTTCCTTTAGATTGCCTCTGTATTATCCTTTTTCAATTTTATTTTCACCTGTCTGTCAAATTTTTATCATCTAAATATATCTCATATATATATAGTATACATAAATATATATACGTCACAATTCTTGCACACACAATGTATATATCTCTGCTCTCTCTATATATTTTTGTAAACTTTAACACTTAGAGTATGCGTGTATGTAAAGTTATATATATATATATATACCTAACTAGTATCCTCTAAATGTTAAAGTTTACATATTAAAATATTTATTATTAAAATAATTATTTGTAGCTGGGCGCTTTAATGAGTAAATAAAAGAAGCCATCAAAAGCTATAATGCATGTTCCTCACTGTCGGACACTTACAATGGCCGACTATAGCTGTCCGCTTCCCTTGACATTTATATATGAATTATTTATCATATCGTCTGTAGCGATTGACGTTAGCCTCATTAGTTAGCGCGCACGGATTTGGAGTGAAATACAAGTTTTCTGCCTCTGGTGTGAATGATTATTTCTTCACTGATGATTACAGCAGGTTTAAACGCATACTATTTAAATATTTATTATTAAAATAATACTATATACACTATCCCCCCCCACACACACATATATATATATATATATATATATATATATATATATATATATATATATATATTCCATTGTTTGAGATAAATTCCTAAACTAATGAACCGATCATTATAAAGTTTGGAATACAGCTAAAAGGAGTAAGGGTGGGTAACATGGGTTATATTTAATTTAAGTTTGTTTTATAAATACGTCATAAAAAAGGGGGCAAACGGAGACTGGAATTCCCTCGTGAAAATTAAGATTTTTTTTCCAGTTAATATCACTCACTTGTAAGTTTCTGTGAAGTATTTTACAGGTGTTTAAGGGCCTAATATCGGTACAACCTGTCCTTTGAAATTGTTTTTTTTATTGAATTGCATTAAATTTTATTCATATTAAGAAATATTCCCTGAATTTCACTATTTTGTCAAGATCTCTTCAGCTTAAATCTTAAATTGTAGGCATTTTCTAAAATCAAAATCAAGTAATGTATTTTTATCAACATTTTTCTGTTTTGGGAATTCATTTTACCTGTCCTGGGACAGGTATTCTTCTAGTGCACACATAAACACACACATATATATATATATATATATATATATATATATATATATATATATATATATATATATATATATATATAAAAATATATACATAAAATGGGTTTAGAAAATATGGAAAAAGCGGAGTAGCGTACTAACAAAAATCAGGACACAAACACATCATAAAAGTTAAGGCCAACATATTTCGATCGTCAGTTAGCGATCATATTCATTTGGAACAAACACATAAGTAAAAAAAAATAGACCCATTTCACATTTTGTCTCGTTTCACGTTAACTTCGCTCATATATATGTATATATATATATATATATATATATATATATATACATATATATACATATATATTCATATATATTCATATATATATACATATATATATACATATATGCATATATATACATATATATATATACATATATACACACACATCTACATATATACATATATATATATACATATATATACATATATATACACATATATATGTACATATATATGTATATATATACATATATGTGTGTATGTGTGTGTGTGTGCATTAGAGAGGTGACGTCAAAAGTGGTCCTAAAAACGTGAAGACGCAAGTTTTTCGATTATTTTATTCGAGAATGTATAACAAAATCAACGTTATTATGTTTGTCATATGTATTTATGCTTTTTTTTAATTAAAAGTTCAAATGCGATTATTAATAAGTAAGAAATGGCCATAAAAGAAACACAGCCAAGACATTTTAAATTCAACGCATGTGCATTGTGTTTTAAGCAGTGTTGCATGTCATACTCACGTTGTCATTGTACATGTCGGTGGTAATGGCATAAACACCTTGGACATGACAGGCGCACACGCCTGACCTGAGATGTTCCCTCACAACGTAACAGCTTTCACGAAGCCAACGATCCTTTTCTCCCCTAAAAAAAGTACAGCACAAAAGAAAGAAATACATTAGTGAAACAATACAATACTGATTATAGGTTTGAAACAAAAACATTGTTTGAACCAAAAACCAGAACTGGAAAAGAAGACAAAATAGAAACGCAATTAAAAGTATTATTATTAAATATTGCTAACATTTAGTATGTGCTAATTAGTTATTCTATATAGTTCTATAACCAATATAGGTTATCTGATTATTTACCTTTATCTATCTAAACTGAAGTATGTGTATATGTTTATATATTTGTATGTACATTATTCACTCCTAAACTAATCAATCCATAATTATGAATTTTGAAACATAGATGTCGTAGTAAAGGTTATATTTAGTTTAGTTGTATGCAAAGAGAGTAAAAAGGCTGGGAGCTGTTTGTGAGAATGCAGATACCTTCGAATTTTTTTAAATTTTAACAATGGGTATTAGACATAGATTAATAAATACTACGCAATTTTCAGTTTCATTGGAGTACTTTTAACATTTTTAGGGTACATGAACATTCAAATATTTTAAATTTGTATTGAATCCTATCTATAGTCATTAGACACCAATTAAGCAAGATTCCATGAATTTCAATTGCTTCTTAAGCCATAAATTTGAAACATTTTCTAGAATCTAAATCATGTTATGTATTTGGATCAAAATTGAAATAATGATTCTAGACATAAGGTTTAGTAGCATTATATCTTGATTTGAATATTAGCATTTTCAATTTCTGCAGTCTTTTTTTGTATTGGACGATGTTCGCGGGAAATTTAAGAATGTATCTTTCTTGTGATCTCTTCGGCTTATTGATATGACTTGCAAGTATATAATTATGCCAATTGTTAAAATGCCTCTAAGAAACCTAACTTTATATAGAGATATGATGTTAAGCTATGTGTAAATGGTTATA
>OY744531.1:59222199-59312199 GCA_963556195.1 Sepiola atlantica
CGTGATTATGCCGTATAAGAAAAGCGTAGTAGTCGTAAAAAAATGTGCTTATGTTAATTAATCTACACGGAAACTTTGCTTCATTTAATGGAAAAATATATTTTTTCATATACTAAACATCGATATTCACTTCCGGCTACTCCCTTCAGTCAATAACATCTAACTGATTAAAATGTCTGTAATTGTAATTTAATCTGTGTGTTTTTGTTTTTGTTTTAAACAACAAAATCCACTGGAAGACAACATCGAGGACCACTGAAAATATGCGCCACATTAAGTTTACAAATTTGACAATTGAAGCCACTAAAGTAAATTTTTTAACCAAATGACCAATGCAAACAAAAACTAAAAATGACAGATGGCTGTGAGAATTGGATAAGCGACGCTCACATACAACGAACGGACTAGAATTACGACAAAAACAAATGTGTTTTACTCAAACGAAAGATGCCGTGAGGATTTCGCATAGGCTGCACCGTTTTGCTGGGTTTTTATTTGGTATTATGACAAGTCAATTGTCAGGACATATTTTTCACAATAAACGTAAGTCAACAACATCAACAAAACAATAACAGCTATTCTTGAGATTCGTATATCGAATCTGCACGATTAAGGATAACAATTCTATTAAATCTATAAAGCTAAAAGTAATGTCTATTAGTTCTGTTAAAAGATTATCCATTTTTTTTTGCTCAGTTAATATTCAGTCGCCATATTTAAAATGCGCCATATAAATCAATTTAATTTTTATTTATTTCTGTTTTACGGCTTATCAACATGTTTTAAGGGTCGCTCTTAATGCAATGCAACCGAACATGTGAATCGGGCCCCGCGCACGATTTTACAATGCGTTGAAGAATAACTGCTGGTTTTTAAAAACTTATTTGTCTATGAAATAGTGAGATAAAATATGAATGTATTCATCTATATTTAACTAGCGGGGTCCGGTTGAAATTCCATGGTGCTTTCTACATTAATCTGTATAATTTACTGTTAATTATAATATGCCTTGGAAAATTGACCCCGAAAAACATTTAAGAGAAAATGTCTTCTTCCATAAAAAGTATTGTCATTATCAAATTAAATACATAAAATAGATATGTATGTTAATTTAATTTTTTTAAAGCAAGAAATATTCTCTTCTCATTACTGTAAAAATTGTGTCAGCTAAATATTCTTCCTATCAATAATAGGAATATCACACTTTAAAATGTATTTAAAATTCAACTGTTTTAGTCGACGGGAATACATAATTTGATTTTAGAACAATTCATTTTTAAATGGGTAAAGTCTGTATTATTTACTTTATGACATCAGATTTATCACCAATCACAATCTTTGCTGACCGGACGATCTTTTTTTAAAGATGTGTGTGAAAAGTGATATGATTGTACAAACATGACATTCCTTAGCGTGTTCTTATGTAGATAACAACGTTACAAATCGCAAATTGGTGTTGATTTTTGGGGGTGGTGAATGCGTTTAAAGGGCTTGTCTGTAAAATTCTTTTAGAAATTTGAATAGAATCCCCCGTTCCTTCTGTTGAGGTAGTTATATGATTTTAAGACACAATGTATATCCAATACGATCGAATGGTGAGAAGTTTCAATTTAACTCATAGCAAGGGAGAACGTTCATACATTTTAGAAATGGTTTAACAAAATAAGTGAACACACTATATCTTACTGGACTTGAACTTTGCTTAACCGATTTAAGTGAACACACTATATATTAATGGACTTCAATGTTGCTTAACCGATTCTATAGACTTCGATAATATGCATCACGAAAACGAAACATCTGAAACAGTTTCTAGTAGTGTAATGAACATTTCGTGTCTGTATATTTATAAACAAATCTCTGAATATTATTTTCAAAGGATCATGGTGGTAAATAACACTGGTCATACCCGGGGGAGTGTCTCATGATAACAGAACAGATACTTCACTATCTCCTACTAGACTGAGCAGTGAAATATAGTGCATTTGTACTATATAGTATAATGTACCGAATTGAGCATTAAAAAGTAATAAATAATTTCTATTGTAATTAATAGAAATAATTGTATAGTTTCGACTTCAGAGAGATATAACATCTATATTATAAATAGATAAACCAGTTTCGTTAACAAGCAACTACTTAAAACGTGTCAACGAGATGAACAGCTGTTGCTGTCTACCACAATGTCACACAACAACTGAAAATGTCAACAATTATAATGAACAGTTGTAAATATTTAATATTAACGACTAAGCTCAGACATATTGTTTTATCTTTACTAATATTTTAATTGTAAAGTGTTAACATATTCCATCCATCCATTCATAGCCTATAATATCAAGGGGCGTCGTTTGGGGAATCAGGCAGATACTCCTTACTTATTCACTGTGCATGATAGAACCCGATGGAGGCCATGTCATCCCCAGGCAACACACAGTACCTGGTATTTCCAAATGGTCACCCATTTAGTACTGGCCAGACTGAACGGCGCTTAAATACGGTGATCAAACGGGAACCGGTGTGTCAACGTGATTATGTCGTCTGAATATTATCGAGGCTAATAAACTAAGGACACACATCACAGACACATTTTAACATATATATATATTATATATATATATATATATACAAATTGCACCTATTTCCCTTTGAATAGTATTTATATTTTTGCTTACAAATACATAAATAAATGCTGAAGACGTGTTTATTTATCAAACCTATATGATTATAAAAACGACTCACTGTTATTAAATTAATAATAAAATATAGTCTTTTTAAATACTGTATATAAAGCAAAGACCCACACATAGCGATTTGTATGCTTAATTTGCATAACTACTTCTAAATGAATATTTGGTGCTATTTATTTTTAATTTAATTGTCCTATTTCCTATATATGCAATAGTTTTGTCGATATAACCAGTAATTAATTAAAGTGCTTTAATAAAAAAGATAAATTAGTAAATCGTTTCTTAAAATATTATGTGCATTAATTTTAAAGAGATGTCATTTAAATAGAAACTATTAGTTTTTTTAAAAAGTAGAATAGATTTATATTAAAGATATGTAATGTGAGTTATAAAAGGAATACTTAGAGTTAGATTAATAGTCGCCGAATGGCGGATAGATTTTTAAAGTTCTATCTTAATATAATACAGGCATAGTATTTATATGTTTAATAAAAAAAGTTAGGGGAAATTCATAAAAAAACGTTTTGATCTCTTTTATAATATTTATGTATTCAATATTGGAAATTTAAATTGATTAGTGGAATAATAAAAATTGAATTGGACGGTGATTGAAGTTAAGATTGACAAAGGTCGAGCGCGATTTTTTATGAAAATGCTTGATTAAGAGAAGATTTTAATAAAAACGTTAAGTACAGAATATAAAAAGAAGAATTGACATTAAAAGGAAGATACAATGTAAAGAAATAAATGAGGGAAGAAGGGACGGGAATAAAAGACGTGTAAAGAACAAAAAAGGAAAAGAAAGAAATAATGACTGTAATAGGAAAATACAATGTAAAAAAAAGAAACGATAGTAGTACAGGTGAAATTGAAAGCGAGAAAGAAATGTAAAAAGTATTTACGGATAGTAAAATGAAAATCACATGTAAACTAAATAAGCAAGGGGGTAAAGGTCTAAAATAGAAAAAGAGAAAAGAAAAAGAGAAAAACATTAAAATAAGACTAAAAAAGAATGAGCGAGATGAGGAAAAAAAGGAAAAAAACATACAAACGATCAAGAGGAATAGTTTTTAAAAAAAATATTAAAGCAGTGAAATTGAGTTAAATAACAGTCACGTCAAAACAACCAAAATTCAAGATTGAATAAATTGGTCAAAATTTTAAAAGAAAAAAGAAATGATCGAAAAAGAAAAGATGAAAATCGATGCAAATTTGACTAATATATCAAATAAGCGCCAACATATTTGGTGGTTTCTTGTGTCTTTAGAAATGTTATTCGGTACCAAGGAAAAACAATATAAAATAAATGGTATGAACTAGTCACTCTTTTTCACAATAATGCATAATTTGATATAGACCATAGAATAAACATAAGTACTTAGAAAACATTTTGCAATGCTCCTCAAAAACACAACCTGTTAAAGCATGCTGACATATATATACATATATATATATATATATATATATATAATATTAAATTATTTTTTGATATTTTATAATAAACTTATATATATATATATATATATATATATATATATATATATATATATATATATATATATATATATGATGTTTAAAAAAGTTATTAATTTATTAACAAAGAAAAATGCAGTTTAAATTCCTAAGGATACAAACTACATCCACTTATTGTAGACTTTTATAAGCCGACTCACCGCTAGAAAATTCATAAATACAAAAGGGAACTCAACTATATAACAGTGAAGCATAAACAGGGGACTTGAATTTAAATCATAAAATACAAAAAGGGGATCATCAGCTGTTTACCATGTAATTGTTTCGGAGATTTAAAAACAGGGCAGCTATTAAATTCATTGCGCTTCAGCAGTGCTATCTCCTTATAGCAAAATATAGACAGAATTCAGTAATTATTTCACACACAAATATATACATATGTATATATATATTAGCGAACCCTTACATATTCAAGGTGTCTCTTTGAACCGAGTTTGCGCCCTGTGACCGTCTGAGATTGTTATTTTCCTGCGCTGATGAGAGCCGGAAGCTCGAAACGACGTCGTACACCAGTACAATATTAAACTATAATGTAATATTATATATATATATATATATATATATATATATATATATATATATATATATATATATATATATATATATATATATATATATATAGTCTAAAGAAGCTTTGAGTCATTTTAAACAAAGACAAAAGAAAAGGAAAAGAAAAAAAGTAAAATGCAGTTTAAATTCCCAGAGAAACTAACTAAATCCAAGATATTGCAGACTTAACATTCGTTGGAAAATTAATAAATAAAAAAATAAGTAAATAAAAACAATAAATAAAAAGGGGGGGTAAGTATCTAAGCGTGAAACAAAAACAGTAGACCTTAAGCATCTGATATTAACACGGGGATCATCAGCTGTTTACCATGTAACTGTTTTGGAGATTTAAAAACAGGACACTTATAATATTCATGGCTCTCCAATGGTACTGATTAAACTACCATTTCCTCAATAATCAAGTGTCGAAATCATTCAGCTTAAAATTTCACTAATATATACATATTTATTTACTCCTCTGCAGGAGTTAGGCACAAGGCCAGTTTTATCTTACTTCCACAAGTAAGATGTGACCACAGCTCGGGTCGAGTAAGTGGGGTTTGAAAAGCCAGCGCCCGAGAAAGTGAGCACTCTGGCCATTAAAAATTGCCTGGGCAGCCCCGTCGGCATTCCCCGGTAGGGGCACCTCAGGCAGTAAGCAATAAACTTACTCGTCCCCAAAGAGGGGAGGCGAAGCCTGGGAGGGTGGACCTCCTAGAACTGCACAGGACAGGCGTGCAGTATCCATCGGAACAGATACTACACTTACTTCCTAGCGTGCCAGGTAGCGTGCCAGGAAATAATAATAATAATAATAATATTACCCTTAAGACTACCGTATGATATGATAATTTGCATATCAAATAACATTAATTATAACAATAATAATAAAAAAATTTAAAAAAATATATTAATAATAATAATACTATCTAAACACTACACCCAAGAACCATTCTGCAATATGGTAGCTAGCAACAAAATTATATAGGAATTAAAGTTGCAGTAAAAAATAAATAAACAAAAAATAAAGCTTAAGTACCTTAGGTACCAGAAAGGTATATATATATAACGTTACCCTTAAGAACTATCTTCTGATATGGAAGTTGCTATATCAAATTGTATGAGAATAAAGATGCATAAAAAATTATATATTAATATATACATAATTATTATTGATAAATAAATATATATGTTTATACCCATAGACGTTATATGTTTCGCGTTTTTTTATTTTCCTCTTGTCAGTATGGAATTACGTAACTACATCGCCGGTCAGATGACCCGAACCCCGAACCCACGTATTACGGACCCTGGTTTCATAACCATCGGGCCACTGACTCGATCACGCATTTAACATGAGAGAAATACTTTGTATATTAATGTAAACACAAGTAGTATAATTCTAAATAGGATTCAATCTTCCAAGGGAGAGAATCATGCAACGAGGCTAATTTCTATGAATTTTCACACGAAAGGGTTCAACGTAATTGTAACTTGTTATATATTTAATTTTACTAACGAGCCGCTGCTCATTTTGCCCAAAGTTTAGTCGAGGACAAGGATCAATGGTTTGTGTCAGGTAAATGGTGAAGTAAACACTTAAAGTACTGCTTATTATCGTTGCATTTTGGCAGAGTTGATTACTTAACAACAAGAAGATTTTGTTAACATTTGACTTGAAAACGACCATGCCGTAGTCGGCTGGGAAACATCCTCGTGCTATTGTGTTCCACGGACGGGCAGCTCTATGTATACAGAGATTAAAAGGATGTTTGATAGTGGTTATAGCTAGACGAGTTTTTCTTTTATTGTGACTGTTTTATAGATGGCGGAGTAATTGACTCCTTTCCGTCTAGAATGATATACAAGTGTTTTCCATCTCTTAAACTAGTTTTCTTTATTATGGATTGGAAGTCTGTTCTATCTTACTCTTTCACCAATCACCCGTTCGTGGAGATATGGGATAACAACTTTCCCAAGGTATGAGTGAAAGTGTTGTAATGGACGGGTACAAACAATATATATAGCATTAGTTTTAAATTGTCATGTTTTTTCTTTCTTTTCGTAGTATGCTTTAGGGGGTTTCGGTGGCACCCTCCAAATAAAAAAGTTTAGGAAATAAAAATAATGTGCCGACTTTATTCTCCCTGTTGAACACATATTTCATCATTAATAATGATAAATTACATAGTTTTGTTTACAAACCACATACATATGAAGCTCATGCGCGCGAATCTTTTAAAATATATTACTCTATGAATTTTTTTATCGAATTTATTTTAAAAGTTTTCCTGAGAAGGCGAGTTTGCGTGGGAGCACCCCGTAAATGACCAAGTTTAATAAAGAAAAATATAATGTACTTATCTTACTCACTGGGTTGCCGAGAGTATGTATATTCTAATATTCACAGTAATAGGTTTAAAAATATTTTGGTTTTATATATATATATGCACCCCTTAAATAATATGCGTATGTCACTCACTGTATTTCCTAGAATATATATTCCAAAATTGATAATAGTCCATTAGTTTAGGGGATTAGCCTATATATATATATATATATATATATATATATATATATATATATATATATATATATATATATATATATATGAAGTTAATCCAACAAAAGATATAAGAGGCAACTAATATCTTTTAATTAGTGAAACATCCGGATAAAGACTGAAGCTCAATATACTGGATAGAGCATGAACTCTAGAGATCACATAAATGCAGCCCCTAATCAAACTCCACAACTGAGCATTACGACTAATCTGCACCATAATTTTATTCCTAAATATCCTACAATCCATCTTCCACCTCTGCAAGCCGATAATGACCTTCCAATGGTAGTTAACAATAACGCTAACAATAATATAAAATTAATTAACCAACCTAATCCATATCATGAAAATACAGTAAATGGAAGTAGACCAGTGAATAGGAATATAAATGGCTCATGAACAATAGTAAACCCTAAGACACACACTTATATTGGGGCGACAGCAAATTTAATTAAAACCCGCATATCTATGCATAATTACTCATTTAATAACGATGTCGGCAACAACAAAACATCACTGACCACTTTAGTTAAAAACTTAAGATCCAATAAAATTCCACACAATATAAAATCAAACTCCTATAGCCCGGGATCTAGATCTTGCGGTTTATGCCATTTAGAAGCCGTAATGATAGCCACTGCACCTAAACGTTTACATCTGATCAATTCTAGAAGTGAATTAGTCTTCAAATGTCGACATATAAGGAAATTCAAGTATGCCCAGTGGAAACCACCACCAAATCCACCGTAGCTGATTGAGTGAGTGTCGGGACCGGGGGTGTCCAGTTTTGGAGATGTGTTCGTTTAATCCTCCCTGCCTAAAAGGTTAGACTCTGAAAATGCCTATATACCCCTATAAATTTTTTAAGTTGTAAAAGTCTAAATATTTAAATTTTTAAACTCTAAATATTTTCATAATTTCTTAATTAGAAAAAATTAAATCTTAAATTAAATTAAATTTCTTAAACTTTTTAATTTGATAAAATTAAATCTTAAATTAAACTATTAAATTATTACATTCTAATTACTTTAATAACTTCGTAATTATTTATTTCATAAATCTTCTAACTTATTTGATAGGGCTAGATCTGTGAAATTTGTTGTTTTATGGTTAGGCCAGTTTGGGTAGATACGTGGAATGGGATTGCAATTAGAGGCTTTGACCTAAATTTACACACCCTTTTCTGTCTGACCTGATTTGACCTAGACAAGTAACATCTGGTATAGGTTGAATTGATTTAATATATCTGTCGGTGTCTGGTGACATTTCCTTCTCTGTTAAATTCGAAATATAACATCCGCTCGGGTAACGTCGTTTGAAAAAGAAGACAGCCTGCGACTTTAGTAGTGCGTTCTGATCGGCGAGAAAGGGTTCTGTTTACTTGGCTTGCGGAAAAGTGAATACTTTCAAATTTAACGTTATCCATTGAAATAATCTTCGTCGGACCCGGAAGAAGAAATGGCAGAATATATTGACTCGGTTTGATTTAGTTCTGTTCAAATCGGATTTAGCGGATTTTCCATTTAACCAGCGAATTTTGGTGTGTGCTACTCCGGTCAAGTCATTTGAATCCTGAATTTTGAACTTCATGATTTCAACACAAAGTGAGTTTATTGAACTTTTATTTGATTTGGTTCATTTATCATTGTATTAATTAGCATAAACATTGGATGCATTTTTCACTGTAATTTACTGCATCCATTGCGGACGCTTTTCCCGACTGGATAACTTTTTCGGTTTTTCAGTTCTTTCAAATTTTTCACTTTTTGGACTGCTATTCAATACATGGATCAATCTTCAATCAACCTCTTGGATATCCTTCCTGAATATGTTTTAATTTGTATGACTTAGATAGATTTTATAACTTTAACAAATAAGTATGTTTTTGGCTTGATATATTTGATGTCTTATGTATTTTTGTATATATTTTTATATATTTTCAAAGTGTAATTTTATTACATGCAGTAACGTAACTGCAATAATGGTCCTCTGAATAGAAGAATTATCTTTGAAAACACATGAGTTAAGGACGTTGAGATACTTTGCCTGAATTTTGAATTCTAATAAAATTTGATTCGCACCTGATTTTATTATTTCATTTTATATTATGCTATATATATATATATATGTATATATATATATATATATATATATATATATATATATATATATATATATATATATATATATATATATAGTAGTTTGCTTAGAGCATTGCTTGTATATAAGTATGTGGGTATTTATGAAGGCTGATAGCAATGCATCAAACCATTTCGGTTGTCTGCATTGCTATCCACCTTCAAATATATATATATATATATATATATATATATATATATATATATATATATATATGGTAATTTAGGTGTTTAATATCAACCTGCAGAGTCAACATGTTACTTTGCAATTGTGTTCGAATCCTTCGATGGCAGTAATTTTAATCTCCTACAGTGAAGATGGCGTAAGCATGAAACATATGTGTCTGTAGGTAAACAGAATAAATATTGTATATATATATATATATATATATATATATATATATATATATATATATATATATACTTAACTTTATAAAGAGACTAGCAGGGCTACCCGGCGTTGCCCGGGGCGATAAAAAAAACAAAGTAGTAGAAATTAAAGAGTGTGTGTAACATCTTTATATAAAAACTTCAATCTCTCTTCTTTCTTTAGCCGTCTTCCTTTCCCTGGTCCTCATTATTTCCCTCCCTCCTTCAACCCTCTTTTTTCTTTTTTTTCCCATATGATTCTTTAAATGTGTTAAAAACTTATAATAATGTAATTCACGTAAATTCTTTTTTACTAAATATGTATTTTATGTAACTGGATTTTCTTAAAGAAATATGCTATGTAAACAAACATTTTGGATGAAAGTTATTAATTATTCTTACATTCTATTTTTGATCCCGAAATAAAATAATATTTTATTTTTTCAAGACATTAAAATCGAATTTGAATTCAATGACTTAATCGCTGGCGGCCATGTTGTAATTTCCTATAATTTGCTTTCGTAAAATAGTAGCAATACTTTGATTAGCGTTTGTCGCTTATTTAAAAAACAATACCAAAGAACTCAAAATTCAGAGGCCGTCCCTGGCGCTAAGAAACGTTAAATAAAATTAAAAGTTATTTCAAATTATTAGGTAATTAAATATAAATATGACTCAGATTTTAAAATTACTATAAAATATCATGAAAAATAACTGAAAACAGTCCCCCCGATGAAATCTGCCCCATGGACCCCTAAGGGGTTAGTTTATAGATTCAGGAATACTCCCATCACCTTACTCTGTGAATTTTACATATAAATGCACTTTTTCCCCGACCCCTCAATCTCTCCAGCCTTCACCCCCCTTCCCAACTTTTTTTTCACTTCCCCTAACCGTGAGAAATATTTTAAGTTAAAAAAAAAGAATAAAATTTGGCCCGACCTCTTAAAAGTTCGCCCCGACCCCTAAAATTTTCCCCGACCCCTCAATCTTTCCAGCCCCCCCTTAACTTGTTTTTCACTCTCCCCCAACCCTAAGAAATATTTTAAGTTCAAAAAAAAAAAAACGAAAAAATTTGGCCCGACCCCTTAAAAGTTCGGCCGGACCCCTAAAATTTTCCCCGACTCTCAATCTTTTTAGCCCCCGTCCCCTTAACTTGTTTTTCACTCTCCCCCAACCCTGAGAAATATTTTAAGTTAAAAAAAAGAAGAAAGCATTTGACCTGACCCTAAAAAGTTCGGCCCGACCCCTAAAATTTTCCCAGACCCCTCAATCTCTCCAGCCCCCCATCCCAACAAATTTTTCACTCTCCCCCAACACTGAGAAATATTTTGAGTTCAAAACAAAAAAAAACAAAAACATTTGGCCTGACCCCTAAAAAGTTCGGCCTGACCCACTAAATTTTCTCCAAACCCTCAATCTCTCCAGCCCCCCCTCCCAACTAATTTTTCACTTTCCCCAACCCCTGAGAAATATTTTGAGTTCAAGACAAAAAAACAAAAAAATTTGGCCTGACCCCTAAAAGGTTCGGCCTGACCCCTAAAATTTCCCCCGACCTATAAATCTTTCCAACCACCCCTCCCAACTAATTTTTCACTCTTCTTCAACCCTGAGAAATATTTTGAGTTCAAAACAAAAAAAAAACAAAAAAATTTGGCCTGACCCCTAAAAAGTTCGGCCTGACCCTTAAAATTTTCCCCGACCACCTTATCTCTCCAGCCCCACCCCAACTTTTTTTTCACTCTCCCACAACCCTGAGAAATATTTTAAGTTCATATAAGAAAGAAAAAAAAATTTGGCCCGACCCCTAACAAATTCGGTCTGACCCCTAAAATTTACTCCGACCCCCTAATCCTTCCAGCCCCCCCCCCAACTTTTGTTTCGCTCTCCCACAACCCTGAGAAATATTTTAAGTTAAAAAAAAAAAATTTGGCCTGACCTCTAAAAAATTTGGCCTGACCCCTAAAATTTTCCCCGACCCCCTAATCCTTCCAGCCCCCCCCAACTTTTTTTTCAATCTCCCACAACCCTGAGTAATATATTAAGTTCAAAAAAAAAAAAAAAATTTGGCCCGACGCCTAAAAAATTTGGCATGACCTCTAAAATTTTCCCCGACACCCTAATCTCTCCAGCCCCCCCTCACCCGCCAACATTTTTTTCACTCTCCCACAACACTGAGAAATATTTTAAGTTCACGGAAAAAAAAAACAATATTTCTTGGGACCGTTATACTTAAGAAGCACCAATATTTCTAGGGACCGTTATACTTAAGAAGCACCAACATTCGTTTGAAAATCAAGGAGGCCTCCTGAGCACTACTGAAATAACTCTTACCGGTGGCCAGGTGCGGATGTGATTGAGCAACTCTTGTTTCACTACACACTCTTAACGTAGCCTTCCTATGATATTATTGATTTATTCGGACAGAAGTTATGGGATGACCTGATACAACCGGACACAATTTAGGGCAAGACCGGGTACATCCGGCAATGGAATTATGGGACAGGTGCGGATGTGATTGAGCAACCCTTGTTTCACTACACACTCTTAACGTAGCTTTCCTATTATGTTATTGATTTATCCGGACAGAAGTTATGGGATGACCTGATACAACCGGACACAATTTAGGGCAAGACCGGGTTCATCCGGCAAGGGATTATGGGATGTTTTCAGTGACTCAGCATTTTTATCGTATTAGTACATAAATACATTAGATAATTTCCAAATTAGTACTAATTAACATTGAAATATAACTGAAAAGGATCCCCCTGATGAAATCTGCCACATGGACCCCTAAGGCGTGGGGTTATAGATACGGGAATACGGCCATCAACTTACTCTGTGAATTTTACATTAGAATATACTATTATATTGTATCTATATTCTCTAACATTTTTTTCTATAGGGCACACTCACACACACACAAACACACAAACATACAGACATTCAATGTATATAGAAGACTAGCAGGGCTACCCGGCGTTGCCCGGGGCGATAAAATAAAACAAAGTAGTAGAAATTAAAGAGTGTGTGTAACATCTTTATATAAAAACTTCTATCTCTTCTTTCTTTAGCCGTCTTTCTTTCCCTGGTCCTCATTATTTCCCTCCCTCCTTCAACCCTCTATTTTCCTTTTTCCCATATGATTCTTATCGTTTTAAATGTGTTAAAAACTTATAATAATGTAATTCACGTAAATTCTTTTTTCTAAATATGTATTTTATGCAACTGGATTTTCTTAAAGAATATATATATATATATATATATATATATATATATATATATATATATATATATATATATATATATATATAGTAGTTTGCTTAGAGCATTGCTTGTATATAAGTATGTGGGTATTTATGAAGGCTGATAGCAATGCATCAAACCATTTCGGTTTTCTGCATTGCTATCCACCTTCAAATATATATATATATATATATATATATATATATATATATATATATGGTAATTTAGGTGTTTAATATCAACCTGCAGAGTCAACATGTTACTTTGCAATTGTGTTCGAATCCTTCGATGGCAGTAATTTTAATCTCCTACAGTGAAGATGGCGTAAGCATGAAACATATGTGTCTGTAGGTAAACAGAATAAATATTGTATATATATATATATATATATATATATATATATATATATATATATATATATATATATATATATATATATATATATATATATACTTAACTTTATAAAGAGACTAGCAGGGCTACCCGGCGTTGCCCGGGGCGATAAAAAAAACAAAGTAGTAGAAATTAAAGAGTGTGTGTAACATCTTTATATAAAAACTTCAATCTCTCTTCTTTCTTTAGCCGTCTTTCTTTCCCTGTTCCTCATTATTTCCCTCCCTCCTTCAACCCTCTTTTTTCTTTTTTTTCCCATATGATTCTTTAAATGTGTTAAAAACTTATAATAATGTAATTCACGTAAATTCTTTTTTACTAAATATGTATTTTATATAACTGGATTTTCTTAAAGAAATATGCTATGTAAACAAACATTTTGGATGAAAGTTATTAATTATTCTTACATTCTATTTTTGATCCCAAAATAAAATAATATTTTATTTTTTCAAGACTTTAAAATCGAATTTAAATGCAATGACTTAATCGCTGGCGGCCATGTTGTAATTTCCTATAATTTGCTTTCGTAAAATAGTAGCAATACTTTGATTAGCGTTTGTCTCTTATTTAAAAAACAATACCAAAGAACCAAAAATTTAGAGGCGCGTCCCTGGCGCTAAGAAACGTTAAATAAAATTAAAAGTTATTTAAATTTATTAGGTAATTAAATATAAATATGACTCAGGATTTTAAAATTACTATAAAATATCATGAATAATAACTGAAAACAGTCCCCCCCCCCCGATGAAATCTGCCCCGACCCCCTAATCTCTCCAGCCCGACCCCAACTTTTTTTCACTCCCCCACAACCCTGAGAAATATTTTAAGTTAAAAAACAAAAAAATTTGGCCTGACCTCTATAAAATTTGGCCCGACCCCTAAAATTTTCCCCGACCGCCTAATCTCTTCAGCCCCCCCACCAACTTTATTTTCCAATCCCCCACAACCCTGAGAAATATTTAAAGTTCAAAAAAAAAAAAAAAATTTGGCCTGACCCCTAAAAAATTTGGCCTGGCCCCTAAAATGTTCCCCGACCCCCTAATCCTTCCCGCCCCCCCCAACTTTTTTTTCAATCTCCCACAACCCCGAGTAATATTTTAAGTTAAAAAAAAAAAAAAAAAAATGTTGCCCGACCCTTAAAAGATTTGGCCTGACCCCTAAAATTTTCCCCGACCCCCTAATCTCTCCAGCCCCCCTCACCCGCTAACATTTTTTTCACTCTCCTACAACTCTGAGAAATATTTTAAGTTAAAAAAAAAAAAAAATTTGGCCCGACCCCTAATATTTTCCTAGACCCCCTAATCTCTCCAGCCCCACCCCCAACATTTTTTTCACTCTCCCACAACCCTGAGAAATATTTTAAGTTTAAAAAAATAAAAAATAAAACTTTGGCCCGACCCCTAAAAAAATTGGCCTGACTCCTAAAATTTTCCCCGACCCCCTAATCCTTCCAGCCCCCCACCCCCATCTTTTTTTTCAATCTCCCCGAACCCTGAGAAATATTTTAAGTTAAAAAAAAAAAAAATCTTGACTGACCCCTAAAATTTTCCCCGAATCCCTAATCTCTCCAGCCCCCCTCCTCACCCGTCAACATTTTTCTCACTCTCCCACAACCCTGAGAAATATTTTAAGTTCAAGGAAAAAAAAAAACTTGGCCCGAAACACCAATATTTTTAGGGACCGTTATACTTAAGAAGTACCAACATTCGTTTGAAAATCAATGACCTGATACAACTGGACACAATTTAGGGCAAGACCGGGTACATCCGGCAAGGGATTATGGGATGTTTTCAGTGACTCAGCATTTTTATCGGATTAGTACATAAATACATTAGATTATTTCCAAATTAGTACTCATTAACATTGAAAAATAACTGAAAAGGACCCCCCCCCCCTGATGAAATCTGCCCGATGCACCCCTAAGGCGTGGGTTTATAGATTCGGGAATACGACCATCAACTTACTCTGTGAATTTTACATAAGAATACACTTTTATATTGTATCTATATTCTCTAACATTTTTTTCTATAGGGCGCGCACACACACACACACACACACACACAAACACACAAACATACAGACATTCAATTTTATATAGAAGATATATGTCTCGCCATCGGTGACGTGCTAAAGATATCTCAGTCTTTGATGTTGACTTATTTCTAATCAATTGAGGTATAAGGATCTTGCAGCACCATGGATGAAACTACCTTAGTCAGGTTTTGATTTCACAATATCAAATATCTTATATGTATGGTGCGAAAAAACTTATCAAATACAGTATCAGCCATTATATTGATCTGTTATTGGCATTTCATTTTAGCTTTAAAACGGATCAATATGCCTATTATGAAAGTTGCAAAAATAGCAACCCCTTCGTCTTAGTTTTGGAATATTTAAAAGAATGTAGTTGTTCGATTCTTGTTTCAGTTAAAGTCGTTTGAATGTTCTTTTTAGACTGTCCTTGCTTGTTTCGAGCAGTCTATTTTGCTGTTTCTACATTCGAGGTATTCTCCATTGACTGCGGTGTACGTATTTGAGGTTTCTGCTATTTTTTTAATTTGTGGAATATCTTTTTCTTTATTTGTTGGTTTTGCTTCAATTTATGGATTTATTTGTTGTTTTTTCATTTGTTAAAGCTTTTATTCATTCAAACCGAGGCACAGTATCACTGTGACGTAATGATCTACTGTGATTAAGGGTCAGATTTATATGAAGCACCTTAAGTGGGGAGGGAGTAGAGCAGCAAGTTGTTCGTTCACATTAGATTTAGATTTCTGCATGTTGGAACAGTGGCGGAAACAGGGAGCGAACAAGTATTCCAAAGGCAAGTGGTCCGACGAAAAGGAAGCTATTAGAGTAAAAAATCTTTTGACATCTGGGGATTACGACAGTCAAAGGGGTGTGATTTTGCTGCTAGTGGTGTTTGCTGGTAGTATTTAAATAAAGAGAGTGCAAGTGTATAAAGTTCCTTGAAGCACATTCTATGAGAATTACTTGTGAAAAGAGCACAGGGGTGCAGCATTGCGGCGATGGGACAGAGGTCTACTTTGATATTTTATATGCGTTTTAAGAAATTTGCCCATTTTCTTGGACTTTAGTGCACCTCTTTTTCAATAAAATCAAGATATATTTTGTCGTTTTTGTTTCTGTTTGGCTTGTCTGATTTGTCTTTTGAGCTACTTTAGCATATGAGTTGACGATTTTTCTAGTTTTCGGGAAGGGTACGTTTCTTTGGTGTTTCACCATTCCTATTTCCTTTTCCCTTCTGTACACTTCACATATTGAGAACGCTGGATGATTCTTATCCTTTTCACATGCGTTTCCTTATGTAATGTTAACAATTTACACAGGCTTATTACGCTCAGCATATAGAGAACTGGTACTTAAAGTTCAACTTTTCAATTGTAAACGCAATTTGTATTACATTAAAGAATATGTGTGAGTTGAATCTGAGTGTATGCGTGTTTGGCAAGATAGGCTCACCATTCTTTCGAATGCTGATTCTCTTGTGTTTGGGGTCACTCGGCTTATTCAATGTCATTTCAATTACTTCTATTTCAAGCCTCAGTTCCTCGCTTAGTCTCATTATTTTACAAGTGTGTAACTTAAATCAAAGGTGAATGCAGTAATAGATGGCAATTGCAAATCACCGAAAGAGCACAAATCACCACCAACGCAAACAATATTACACCTGACTTATTTAATCAACCTTGTAATCTTTCGTCAGATATTAATATATTTTCAAAATATTTCAGACAGACTAGTTTCTTTTTTTACTCATTTAAATACGTGATGTCTTTCTAGAAGGAATTCTGGCTAAAATGATATCGGGAAACCCAATGTCAATAATAGAAGCAGATTCATACGAAATGAATAAATAAATGCGAAAGTTGGGCTCATTTCTCGCACTAGAGGTTAGGTCAAAACACCTTATTTCAAGTCGATTCAAGTTTCTACCATAGGAGGACCCGATCTGTTTCATGTACTGCCCATTTATTTGTTTTCTTTTTTTAAATGTCATCGTTCTGGCCAACTAAAGACTGTTTTATATTCCTATTCTTCAAATTCTGTATTTGGTTTGGCGAGTATGTTGACGTCAGTTTGTAATAAACCTCCGAGCATAGAAGTTCTTCTATTTTTGTATGTGTTTGGGATCTTGAAATGGAAGATCACGCAGAGCACTACCGACATCTGATGCTTTTTTACTACGGAAAAGAAAAAAAATAGCCGCCGAAACCTGCATAAAGATATGTCATGCGTATGGGGAGAATGCTGTTATAGAACGGGTGTACCAGAAATATTTTGCTCGATTCCGAATAGAACATTTTTCAAAGAGAGATGTTCCTCTCGACCGTGGCCAAGTGAAAGCCGTAGTTGAACAAGATTGCCGTTTTACAACCAAACAAATCGCTGAGATTATCAAGATTTCCAAATCGAGCGTGGAAAATGAATTGCATAAACTCAGTTATGTTTCTAAACTTGATGTTTTGGTCCCTTCTTCCTATAAAAAAAAGGAACGAACTTTTTGGCCAACCTAATATATGCGATCTTTATAGTAAAGTTATCTAATTGGAATATTTCTATACACAAAGATACTTTATTAATTCACTATACTTTGTTTTGTTTTTTTATCAAACGATTGCTTTGAGTTTGATATCACCAATAGTTCTGATTAAGAATATTGTTTTATTTCATTCACAAATATTTAGCAATAGACTTCACAAATTCCCACGACTGTGGTGTTTTCTTCTTAGTCAAGATGGCAGGACAGTTGTTTATGAGCAACTGTTGCGTTTCTTTCAAAGCCCCCCAACACATTCACCATCGCCCGGAAACAATGGTTTCTGCTTTCTTTTCTAAACTGTCATGTTAAAAAGATGAATAGATTTGTATTATTTGGATTATTCGGACTACTGTTCCCATCTAGAGTATTATTTTCAAAACGTTTCGACCGATATAACCTCCAACCTATATAACCTCCGACCTTCTTCAGGTGTATCTTGTAGAACTCTGGAATATTTCTGTCGAACTCGGGAATCTGCACGTATTTCGAACGGAAAAATATAATCAAAATAATAAATCAAATAAAGAGTTCTGTTCGAAATTCCGTGCAGATTTCCGAGTTTGACAGAAAGATTTCAGAGTTCTACAAGATACACCCGAATAAGTCCTGAGATTACATCGGCCGGAACGTTGTGAAAATAACTCAATATAAGAATAGTAGTCTCAATAATCCAAATAATATATCAATCCTCATCTGAAAAATGTAGAAAACTAATAGAAAGATTTGTATAAAATAACCAAAATCTTAATATTTATGAATCAATATTAATATGTGTATGTGTATCTATTTATATGAATATGTGTATGTGTATCAATCTATATGAATATGTGTATGTTTATCAATCTATATGAATATGTGTATGTTTATCTATTCATATGAATATGTGTATGTTAATCCATTTATATGAATAGGTGTATATTTATCAATTTATATGAATATGTGTATGTTTATCAATCTATATGAATATGTGTATGTTTTTCAATCTATATGAATATGTGTATGTTTATCCATTCATATGAATATGTGTATGTTTATAAATCAATAGAAATCTGTATATGTGTATACATCTATATGAATATGTGTATGTTTATAAATTAATATGAAGATGTAGATGTTTATCCACTTATATACATATGTGTATGTTTATAAATTTATATGAATATGTGTATGTTTATCCATTTATATGAATATGTGTATGTTTATCAATCTATATGAATATGTGTATGTTTATCAATCTATATGAATATGTGTATGTTTATCCATTGATATTAATATGTGTATGTTTATCCATTTATATGAATATGTGTATGTTTATCAATCTATATGAATATGTGTATGTTTTTCAATCTATATGAATATGTGTATGTTTATACATTTATATGAATATGTGTATGTTTATCCATTTATATGAATATGTGTATGTTTATAAATCTATAGTAATCTGTGTATGTTTATACATCTATATAGATATGTGTATGTTTATCAATTAATATGAAGATGTGAATGTTTATCCATTTATATACATATGTGTATATTTATACATTTATATGAATATGTGTATGTTTATACATTTATATGGATATGTGTATGTTTATCAATCTATATGAATATGTGTATGTTTAACCATTTATATGGATATGTGTATGTTTATAAATCGATATGAATATGTGTACGTTTATCAATTGATATTATTATATGTATGTTTATCCATTTATATGAATATGTGTATGTTTTTCAATCTATATAAATATCTGTATGATTATTAATCTATATATATGTGTATGTATATCCATTGATATTAATATGTGTATGTTTATCAATCTATATGAATATGTGTATGTTTATCAATATATATGATTATGTGTATGTTTATCAATCTATATGAATATGTGTATGTTTATCCATTCATATAAATGTGTGTATGTTTATCCATTTATATGAGAATGTGTATGTTTATCCATTTATATGAATATGTGTATGTTTATCCATTGATATAGATAAGTGTATGTTTATCTATTTAAATGTATATGTCTATATAAAGATGTGTATGTTTATTTATCTATATGAATATGTGTATGTTTATTAATCTATATGAATATGTGTATGTTTATCATTTCATATCAATATGTGTATGTTTATCCATAGATAGTAATGGGTTTATGTTAATACATCTATATGAATATGTGTATGTTTATCCATTTATGTGAATATGTGTATGTTAATCTATATGAATATGTGTATGTTTATCAATCTATATTAATATGTGTATGTTTATCAATATATATGTATATGTGTATGTTTATCCATTGATATGAATATGTGTATGATTATCTATGTATATGAATATGTTTATGTTCATATATTTATATGAATATGTGTATGTTTATCTATTAATATTAATATGTGTATGATTATCTATGTATATGAATATGTTTATGTTTATATATTTATATGATAATGTGTATATTTATCTATTAATATGAATATGTTTATGTTTATCCATTAATATGAATATGTGTATGTTTATCCATTCATATGAATATGTAAATGTGTATGTTTATCTATTCATATGAATGTGTAAATGTTTATCTATCTATATGAATATGTATATGTTTATTTATCTATATGAATATGTGTATGTTTATTAATCAATAGGTATTTATGTACGTTTTTCAATCTATATGAATATGTGTATGTTTATCCATTTATATGTATATGTGTATGTTTATCTATTTATATGTATATGTGTATGTTTATCAACTTATATGAATATGTGTATGTGCATCCATTTATATGAATATGTGTATGTTTACCTATTTATATGAATATGTGTATGTTTATCTAGGTATATGAATATGTGTATGTTTATCTATTTATATAAATATGTGTATGTTTTTCCATTTATTTGAATATGTGTATGTTTATCCATTTATATGAAGATGTGTATTTTTATCAATATACGCATATGTGTAAGTTTTATCCATTTATATGAACCTGCGTATGTTTATCCATTTATTTTTACATGTGTATATTTATCAATCGTTATGAATATGTATATGCTTATCTATTAATATGAATATGTGTATGTGTATCTATTTATATGAATATGTGTATGTTTATCCATTCATTTTAACATGTGTATGTTGATCAATCGTTATGAATATGTATATGTTTATCTATTCATATGCATATGTGTATGTGTATCTATTTATATGAATATGTGTATGTTTATCCATTCATTTTAACATGTGTATGTTTATCAATCTATATGAATATGTGTTTGTTTATCTACTTATATGAATATGTGTATGTTTATCAATCTATATGAATATGTGTATGTTTATCCTTTTATATGTATATGTGTATGTTTACTAATTAAGATGAATATGTGTATGTTTATCCATTTATATGAATATGTGTGTGTTTATCCATTTATATTAATATGTGTATGTTTATACATTCATATGAATATGTGTATGTTTATCCATTCATATGAATATGTGTATGTTTATAATCTATATAAATATGTGTATGTTTATCCCTTTATATGAATATGTGTATGTTTATCCTTTTATATCTATATGTGTATGTTTATCAATTCATATGAATGTGTGTATGTTAATCCGTGTATATGAATATGTGTATGTTTATCCATTTATATGAATATGTGTATGTTTATCCATTCATATGAATATGTGTATGTTCATCCATTTATATGAATATGTGTATGTTTATCCATTTATATGAATATGTGTATGTTTATCCATTCATATGAATATGTGTATGTTTATCCCTTCATATGAATAGGTGTATGTTTATCCATTCATATGAATATGTGTATGTTTATCCATTCATATGAATATGTGTATGTTCATCCATTTATATGAATATGTGTATGTTAATCAATCTATATGAATATGTGTATGTTTATCTATTTATATGAATATGGGTATTTTTATCTATTTATATGAATATGTGTGTGTTAATCTATTTAAATGAACATGTGTATGTTTATCACTTCATATAAATATGTGTATGTTTATCAATTAGTATGAAGATGTGTATGTTTATCTTTTTATATTAATATGTGTATGTTTATCCATTTATCTGAATATGTGTATGTTTATCCATTTATCTGAATATGTGTATGTCTATCTATTTATCCGAATATGTATATGTTTATCCATTTATATGAATATGTGTATATTTATCCATTTATACGAATATGTGTATGTTTATCAATTCATATGAATATCTGTATGTTTATCAATCTATATGAATATGTGTATGTTTATCTATTCGTATTAATATGTGTATGTTTATCAATCTACATAAATATGTGTATGTTCATCTATTTATATGAATATGTGTATGTTCATCAATTTATATGAATATGTGTATGTTCATCTATTCATATGAATATGTGTATGTTTATAGATTTATATGAATATGTGTATATTCATCAATCCATATGAATATGTGTATGTTTATCTATTTGTATTAATATGTGTATGTTTATCCATTTATATGGATATGTGTTAGTTCATCTATTCATATTAATATGTGTATGTTTATCCATGTATATGAATATGCGTATGTTTATCAATCTATATGAATATGTGTATGTTTAACCATTTATATGAATATGTGGATGTATTACCATTTATAGGGATATGTGTATGTTTGTCAATCTATACGAATATGTATATGTTTGTCAATCTATATGAATATGTATATGTTTATCAATCTATATTAATATGTGTATGTTTATCCATTTATATGTATATGTATGATTATCAATTCATATGAATATGCGTATGTTTATCAATATATATGAATATGTGTATGTTTACCCATTTATATGAATATGTGTATGTTTACAATCTATATGAATATGTGTATGTGTATCCATTCATATGAATATGTGTATGTTTATCTATTCATATGAATATGTGTATGTTCTTCTATTCATATGAATATGTGTATGTTTATCCATGTATATGAATATGTGTATGTTTATCCATTTATATGAATATGTGTATGTTTCTCAATCTATATGAATATGTTTATGTTTATCTATTTATATTAATATGTGTGTGTTTATCCATTTATATGAATATGTGTATGTTTATCTGTTTATATGAATATGTGTATGTTTATCCATTTATATGAATATGTGTATGTCTATCCATTTATATGAATATGTGTGTTTATCAATCTATATCGATTTGCGTATGTTTATCAATCTATATGAATATGTGTATTTTATCCATTTATATGAATATGTGTATGTTTATCAATCTATATAAATATGTGTATGTTTATCAATCTATATAAATATGTGTATGTTTATCAATCTATATGAATATGTGTATGTTTTTCCATTTATATGAATATGTGTTAGTTCATCTATTCATATGAATATGTGTATGTTTATCTCTTCGTATTAATATGTGTATGTTTATCAATCTATATAAATATGTGTCTGTTCATCCATTTATATGAATATGTGTATGTTCATCCATTTATATGAATATGTGTATGTTCATACATTTATATGAATATGTGTATGTTCATCCATTAATATGAATATGTGTATGTTCATCTATTTAAATGAAGATGTGTATGTTCATCTTTTTATATGAATATGTGTATGTTTATCTATTCATATTAATATGTGTATGTTTATCTTTTTATCTGAATATGTGTATGTATATCAATTTATATTAATATGTGTATGTTTATCTATTTATATGAATATGTGTATGTTTATCTATTTATATGAATATGTGTATGTTTATCCGTTAATCTGAATATGTCTATGTTTTTCTATTTATATTAATATGTGTATGTTTATCCATTTATATGAATATGTGTATGTTTATGAATTTATCTGAATATGTGTATGTTTATCTATTAATCTAAATATGTGTATGTTTATCCATTTATCTGAATATGTGTATGGTTATCTATTTATATGAATATGTGCATGTTAATCCATGTATCTGAATATGTGTATGTTTATCCCTATATATGAATATGTGTATGTTTATCAATCTATATAAATATGTTCATGTTCATCCATTTATATGAATATGTGTATGTTCATCTATTCATATGAATATGTGTATGTTTATCCATTTATATGAATATGTGTATGTTTATCGATCTATATTAATGTGTGTGTGTTTTTCTATTTGTATTAATATCTGTATGTTTATCCATTTATATGAATATGGATATGTTCATCTATTCATATGAATATGTGTATGTTTATCCATGTATATGAATATGTGTATGCTTATCCATTTATATGAATATGTGTATGTTTATCTATTTATATGAATATGTGTATGTTTATCTATATATATGAATATGTGGATGTTTAACCATTTATATGAATATGTGTATGTTTATCAATCTATATGAATATGTGTATGTTTATCAATCTATATTAATATGTGTATGTTTATCCATTGATATGAATATGTGTATGTTTATTAATCTATATGAATGTGTGTATGCTTATCTATTTGTATTAATATGTGTATGTTTATCAATCTATATTAATATGTGTATGTTTATCCATTAAAATGAATATGTGTATGTTTATCCATTCATATGAATATGTGTATGATTATCTATGTATATGAATATGTGGATGTTTAACCATTCATATAAATATGTGTATGATTATCTATTTATATGAATATGTGTACGTTTATCCATTCATATGAATATGTGTATAGTTGTTAATTTATATGAATGTGTGTATGTTTATCTATTTATATGAATACAGGCGAAAGTGTTTCTTTTGTGTTTACGATGATTACATCATTTGAGAGTTTTGTTACAAGTATTTTAAATGGAGAAATTTGCGAGGCGATAACGTGTTGACGAATCCATGTTTTAATCAATTCTACTTGTAAGTTCTACCTTAGGTTACTTTGTGTTTAATTAACCTTTGGTTTGGGTGGGGGGTGAAGCACTGTCCCTCATAGCTATGTAAGCAAGTAACGCATGTTTGCAAATTGAGATTTCGTGCGCGTCTCGAACAAAAACTAGCAATATTTGGTAAACAAGCGGTAACTCATGGAAATTCCACAGTGCCCTCTACATTAATGTGTACAATTTACTGTTAATAATAACATTCTATTTTACATAATAAATGTCTGTCAGGGTAAATACTATTAATGAAAACAGAATTATTTGTTCTTCCGTTAAAATAATTGTCATTGTCAGCTAAATATTTTTTTAATAAATAAAACGAATATCTCTTCTTCGTTATTTATTTAAAATTGCAGCAATTTAATTCTTTGGAAAACAATAAATGTCTTTTTACTGTAAAATAATCGCCCTCAAAATATTCTCCAAATCAATAAATCGAATGTCACTTTTTGAAAGTTTTTTTTTTTAAATTGTACCCTTTTAGTCGATGGGACGATATAATTTAATTTTAGAACTTTCATTTTAAAATGGATAAAGTCGGAGTTTTGTTTTACCTCAGCGATACAAATCACCACTTTGCTGATTGGATAATTTCAATTCTTAAAATGTGTGTGAAAGGTGATAACGTACGTACGAACAAATAACAGAAATCATTAGATGTTAAATATAATAATTCCTGTTTCTTACCACTATGTTATTCTTTTAAAATGGTATTCCGAGTTTTAATGAAAAACATGCATACAGAAAATCTCAACTATTTAGATAAAATAAACAGTAAGCAAATACACGTAACTGAATCGATTATATCAATTTTTAAATAATTAAAAATGTTTATTAGAAGATGACAGCCATACGTTTGTTGTCAAATTTCACATCATATTCGATTTTACGCATATTAACCCATTTCTGGGTTATTCAGAGCAGGAATCAGTTATTTTTCCTATTTACTTGCGAAGGCATAATTAGACTCACGGTCGGTTTTTTAATGTGGGGAACATCCAGCTACCCCAAAACGGGCACTCTGGATTGGAACAAAAATTAAAATTGCCTCTGTCTAAAAGGATATCTCCTTCATTCACCGAGGATAGAATAGACTAAGTGAAGCATCAGAACACATACTACGCTTTGTTCCTAGCCAAAAGGCCGGTCATTGTTGTAACAGTGTTTCATGCTTAAAGTTTCATCTTCAAATATATATTCAGGGTGTTTTATTTAATAGTTATTAATGATCTAAATTCGTGTAAGTCGACCACCGGCTGCAGGTTTATGTCATGTCCAGGGAATATTCTATTTCACCGACATATGAAATTCTAACATCTGCTACAACTTCATTCCCGTGTGAAGCTAGCATTATTAGCAATTCAGGGGTGACCCCCAAACGCCCTAAAGCCAGCAGAACCATAAATAATGCTAGTTGAATGGATTAAATGGAATAGGGATATTTTATGCACACATTAATACTTAATTATTACAGCTGTATCGATCTAATTTATTAAATTTTATGAAAATTATCAGAGCTCACAAACAATATGATGACATATATCACTAGTATATATATATATATATATATATATATATATATATATATATATATATATATATATATATATATATATATATATATATGCCGAATCGATAAAATATAAAGTTTAATTATCTTTGGGCGAGGGTTTGAATACCAGGCTACGACCAGCAGTAAATACCATCTCCTACACTGATGATTGTATGAAAGTATTTAGATAAAAAATATATTATATATATATATATATATATATATATATATATATATATATATATATAAATTAACTAAGTTTAATATGTTGATAAAATGAACTTAAACCAATAGTTTTGAAAAGTGCACAATACAAAGTAGAGCCCTATAAAATGTTTATAAACATTAAATAAGCCTACACTAATTATTTTGTGTTTCTGTACTAAACATTCATCGTTCAAAATTGTCTTCTTCAAAACGCCATTGTCGTAAAAGCCAGCTCTGAATGATGTACGGTTAGTACCAAAACAAATTAATTAGTGTAGGCTTATTTAATCTTCATAAAATACAAATATATATATATATATTTAATTCACTTAGGGATGTCTGCTATAAAAAGAGATTAAACCTGCATTTAAAAAATTATCATGCAATCAAAACAACGTATGTATTCTGTTAATATACATTTCTCTTGATATATAATAGACATTAGAAGTTAATACATATTTATATATGACTTGGGTTGGGTTCGATCTCCGTAGAAAGATGTAATATTAATAGTAAAATAAAGCAAAAATGATATAAAATGATCGAAATAATACTAATACTTCAGCCAGCTGCTCCTGATTAACGCTAGCGTTTACTTCAATTTATAGTGAATAATCCCCTTCGTGTTTCAGATAAAGGAATAGCTATGTATATATAGAGTGATTTTGAAACAGATACAAGGCGTATTAGTATATTACAGATAAAAAGTGATCGATTATTAATCAAAATGTATATGCTTCTTACGACCTGTAATGATGACTTTTAGGTATTCATGAACAAATGTTCATGAATAATGATTTCACAAATATGTCCCATGATTAAATAAAATACAATAATAAATTAATTCCAAAACTGGTTTATGTAAAATTTACAAATTATATAAAATATACAAGCTATATATACATAATCTAAGTTTACATTCACAGGGTAACAATCTAGATAATTTTTACTGTGTTTATATAAAGTGCTAAATCATAAATAGAGCTATTCATTATAATTTGTTATTCATACAAACATTATTTAGCTACATATTAGCAGATATAATTCGGTCAGAGCCATGCAATAGGACACCTTTTCAGGCCAATGTATATATATATATAGTGGGTGTGGGATTTTCCTGCATCTGTCATAACTAATATCATAGGCAAGAAGACACAAACATAAGACACCATATAATCCACTGATGGTTCTCTTGAAAAAAAGCAGAGAGATGGGTTTTTTTTGTCCGCAAATACAATGGACTAAATTCCATCCAGACTTGCTCATATCTCTACGCTATGAGCAATCACAATATAAATATCCATGCACTACAGTTATCAAGTCAACGTTTCATTGTGGTTTTACGTGGAGAGTGGTTTTTCTTCACATTACAAACAGCACTATAGATTGCCAACCATAGAATATAGCTACCCATATAGAAAAGAAATAAGTTGCCAATTTCTTAATTCATTCGTGATCGTAGCTAGACAGTGCAAAGAGAAAACATAATGTACAAAACTCAACAAAGAGACTGGCTTTAGTTTATATATATATATATATATATATATATATATATATATATATATATATATATATATATATATATATATGCTACTTACTAATAGATCGAGCTTTCTGGCAAGGGAAATAAAGTTTTCACTCAGCGTAAAGCAATACGGTTCGATATAGAATATAATTCTCTAAGTTACCGGTAGCTTAGAAAATACATACATTACTTTAAATAGCAGGGTAAAAATCTAAATCAGAGGTAAGATTAATGACACTGTTGTTTACAGTTGGAAGTGGTATGGTGTATGGGTTTCGAATATCAGCGTGAAAACACTTGCCATATATGGTCACACTGAAGTGTTGTGATACGGTGAAACAGCTTTCTGCGAATTACTAAAATATATATATATATCAAGGGAGGCGCGAGAGCGTTCTATCCCTTAATAGACTTCAAGAATGGCCTATGCTGGAAATTTAATTTCTTTGATCAATCATAACTCAAAAACCAATAAACCAAATTAGTTAAAACTTTGCACAACATTTTTATTTGATAGGTTCTATAAGTGTGTAGAATTTCAGCATCATTAGTCAAGGCAACCCAGAGATCCAGAAAGTTCAATCATGAAATCATGTTATCTGTGTGTACGTACGTACGTATGTGCCACCCTGTATCTCATCAACTATTTGATGGATTCAGCTCATCTTTGGCAGGGATAAAGGTTCTAGGGTCTAGTATATGGCATTTTAATTTCAGTTTACCATATACCTTAGTTTTCCAGAAAATTTAAAATAAAAAAAATTACTAGTCTACATACAGTTTATTCTGTATCTCATCAACTGTTTGATGGATTCAGTTGATTTTTGTCAGTGATAGAGGCTCCGGGCTCTAGTTGATGGCTTTCTAATTTCAGTTTACCAATATACCGTAGTTTTTCAGACATTTTCAACAAACCTTAAAAAATGACTAGTCCGCATACACTTTCTTCTATATCTCATCAGCTATTTGATTAATTCAGCTGTGTTATGGCACATATAGAGGTTGTATTTTGTTTTCCTTTGTACACTGAATATTTTATTGTTTACTATTGTGAATAACATTATTATATTTCTCCCTGCCCCCAAAATGTTTGATTGATTTATTTATTTCATTCAAATTAAATATTTCTGCATTGTGTTCTTGTCAATTTTCAAACACACTGACTGTAAAATGATTGAATCACCATTAATTGTTTGCAATGAATACATGGTAAAGTTTGAAAGAATTTGTTCTAGTTTGAATTGTATCATGAGTAAATATACACTCATCATAATTTAAAAAAATATTTACCTGTGAATATTGGAAGAAACATTGATTAGTCAAACTACCAACTATATCAGTTATGATAAGGCATTGTATTGAGGCATAGCCTTTACAAAAGTAGTAACATTCCATAAAAAATGCCAGTATACTGAAATCATATGTCCTTAATAGGGTTAAGATGAAAATTCATATACACTAAATGTACAAAAGCAAGGAAATTCCCAAATGTTTACACTTTTGATTGTCATTAAGGGTATGCGATCACAACAGGGCTATGTATTTTACTGGTAGGAATTTTCTTCAGCGCACCCCACACACTTCATCCACTCATGCATAGAGATTTATACTGTAGTGATGTGATAATCAAATGGTTTGGTTGATATGTAGTCATACACTTAATTAATGAATGGTTTCAGTATACTGGCATTTTTTTTGGAATATATATATATATATATATATATCAAATAGACACAATATATATGCATATTACTGGTCTGTAATTATATTTATATATTACATATATGTATTTCTATGTTTATCTTTAAAGAGAAGTATATCTCTTCCTCTCTATATATAAAGTAAGGTATGTGCATTTCTATGTATACGATTGACTCCTAATCATGGGCATACGCATAACAGGCCGGCTAGACGCACATCTGACTGATTAAACGGAAGGCCAGTAAGTCACCAGATAAACTTTTAGCTGGTAGCACTTCATTGTCACTGGCCCAAGCAAATTCAATTCTTACAATAGATTTTAACTCATCAAATGTAATTCAGCTGAGGTTCTGTTGTTTTATCATAATTTACATTTGAATTCTTTATAAGTTCGTTAGTATACTGTTAAAAATCAAAATTGAATGTTGTGTTTATTTATATGTAAACAACATTGTTCATTGACGAAGTATCACTTTTACTTTTTGTAAGTTTAAAAATGTATTGTCCATGAGAATCTGTTAATAAATCGTACATTCTGAATTTCAAATTTTTTATATATTCTTAGGAATTATACTATACATGTTTTAAACGTGTTATTTACATGTAAACAGCTCTGTTAATTCGCGAAATATCACTTTTACTTTTTTAGTTTAAAATAACTAGTTGAATATTTCTCAAAATTGTCAAAAAGTGTTGTGTGACTGCCTATCATGACAATTATGATGAGCAACATAATTTTTATTTCTCCCAAAAGATCAAGTTGAGATAGAAAGATAACACCAAGAACTAACACTCCTAACCACTCAGACACTGCTGTTTATGAAAGGCATTTTCCATCTGGTTATGAAACTGTTTGTTATGGGCAAAGCACGACCCAAAGACCCTCCATAAATATTTAATAATTTGCCATCAAGTGTGATACTAAGTCCTTTACCAAAACCAAGGACGACAAAAAAAAATTCTGCTTCTGCGCGAAGTGTACACAATGAGGAGTTTGCACATTTCTTAGATAGAATTTATAATTTTACAAATTTGTGTGCTGATATTAACCATCATGATTTTGTGCCAGCAAATCAACAGTTTATCCAATCTTGACATTTTTTTCACTGGAAGTATTCTGATTTTTATTTAAATTTTTGAAAACTTAACGTTTGAATGTTACCATGCAAGTATACTCACACACATTTTTAGAATGTTGAAAAACAGAATAAATAAGTTGCAACATTGCTTGAAGAAGCAATTCCTTACTTTAGTAACTTGAAAATTGAACTAGAGAAACAGGTTTTGAGACAACGTATCGAAGTTACGTCACCACGAATTGTTGGCAGAAAGGTTTACGAGTCGGAAATGCTTGTCCGAGCATTCAAATAGTTTGCCACATCTTGGTCTCTTTATAACAAACTTCTAGATCATTACAAATTACCCAGCATAAAAACACTAGTGAATATGAACTCAAAAGTTTCGAAGGTAGATAAATCGGAATTTTCGTGGTGATGTGTTACGCAAACTGTCAGATAAATAGAAGTCAATGTATCATTCTAGGTGATGAAGTTTATGTTAAAGTGAGTTTAGGGAGAAACATATTTGGTGTTGCCAAAGATTCTGACGAGGCATTAGCAAAAACTGTATTGGGTACGACAATCAAATGTTTACATGGTGGGCCAAAGTTTTTGATTAAGATGATCCTAGTTGGCAAACAAAATTCGACATTTCTTTTTCAGAATGATAGAAATGTGGTTGATTTAATCAATCATTCGAAAGGTCCTGTAATTGCAGTTGTGACAATAATCGGACTAATAAAGCTTTATTCAAAAAATGTGATACTGTTGAAAATAAGCCTTGGGTTACTAAAAATAGTATAAACTTGATTTTCAATTATGTACATACATTTAAAAGTATTCGAAATAACTGGATAATTGAGGCTTGTTCAGAATTGCTGTTTTATTCTGATGGTAAAGACAACAAAATGGGGAATTTGTGAAACAACTTTTTACGCATGACAAAAATACATTTGTTAACTTATCAAAACTAACAGAAGTAGCAGCTTTTCTATAACTAGTTGAGAGACAAATAGTTTCTCACTGTTTGAAAGTGTTTTGTGATGAAACTGTGACTGCAATGAAAACTCATCCATTATTAAAGGATGATGATACAAGAGAATGTGTTACTTTCATCGAATAAGTTTTGAAATTTGAGGAAATAGTGAGTGTAAAAGATATTTATGGGAGTGACAAGTCCCATGATCCACTGAAAAGAGTATTATCAGATCAAAATGATGGAAATTTGACATTTCTTGCAAATTTTTGAAGTATTGCAAAACAAATGAGTGGAAAGCAAGAAAAGAGAATAAAATCCTTCACAAGGGGCACTAGTATGACTATCGATCTTACACGTAATGGTGTAATTGATGTTTGCAGACATTTACTTGATAGTCGGTTCAATTTTTTCATTCTTGGAAGAATTTACCACCGACTATATTGAAACTTAATTCGTTAAATCAAGACAAGGTTCTGGTGGTACTTATTTTATTCCCGTACAAAATGTTATTCAGAAATTCCATATTAAAAAAAAATACTTTTTCGGTTGAAAGTTGATGTTAGAGAGTATAGCCATGATCCAGGCAATACTTGCTCAAAATGCGTATATCTGTTGGATGACTTGGCATGCCAGACCTAGAAACTGGTATCCACAAAGATATTAAAATGTAGCTTTTTTATATAAACTTCAAAAAGCCACTCGAGAACAATGGTTATTTGTTAGTTGTGTGACGTAAATTATTATGAGAGGATTCAAAATAATGAATTAAATGTGATTACTTATGCGGAAAATTTATAAAACGTATTTATTGACAGTAAATTCAAAGATTAGGATATTGTAGCACACAGATAAGTATTTCTCGTCTATACGTAACTTTGATAAATACACATTGAATTATTTTTTATTATTTTTTACTATTAGTAAGATATCTATTGAAAGCATCAAATAAAATAAGAGAAAACTGAAACGAATTTTATGAATCCTATTTAATAAAAAATGTATATATGAATATATATTGAATTATTTTTCTCTAAGTACTCCATCCCGAAATATATCATCACTCGGACAACGCCATGTATACAATGAGTAGTTAATAATAAAATAATCATTCTTATTAAAATAGGCGCCACTGGAAAATGTTTATATAGCTAATACCCATCTTACAGACAGTATAAGGTTATTAATGAAAACGTATATGTAAAAACGTAATGTGTAAACCAGAATTGAGTATGTATAATGTCGGCTTGTTAAGTCCGGCCACCAAAATGATAATTAAGTAATGAGTAATAATACAAAAATTGATGTAAAATAATTTGTTTTACTTATATTTGAATAATTTAACAAAATTTACCATATTTTCTTGAATGCGCTAGAGCTTCTGCGTTCATTCACGCTCAACAAATAAGTTGTAGTTAGAAAGAATAAGGCTACGATCAAGACATAAACAAATAATTGCTAATCATACCAGGGTTAAAAGAATAAGACTTCAAACCGAACAGGAACAAATGGTTGCTAGTCATACCAGGCTTAAAAGAATAAGGCTACAAACCAGGCATGGGCAAATGATTGCTAACCATACGAAGACTACGTAGCTGACATAAAACAAATAGACGCTAATAATACTAGGCTTAAAAATAAGACAACGATCCGAATATACATAGTTGCTAAACATACCAGGCTAACATTCTTTGTTCAGTTTATAGAATTCTTTTTTAATTAAATTACTTTATGCGGGATTCATTAATATTTGTTTACTTTAATTAAACCAAAAATGTGTTTCATTAAGTTCTGAATACACTTTCATTTAATAAATACATTAGTATTTTGTTTTAACAACACTCCTTTTAATGGAACTATTGTTTGTATAACAATAATAAATAAAACCAAATTAAAAATGATAAATCAAATGACAAACACTAGTTAAACAAATGACTAAATATGTACTCAAACTATCTTGTTGTCAATACTAGTTCTAGTGTATAACGAATTAAACACTCTATTCCATTTACAGTCCTGGGGAAATACAGTTGTTGATTTCAAGTATAGCAAAATTAAGGCCAATCTAAATTTGATATCATTCGAAAGCTTATTTAATGAAGAACTAGCGAGAAGATCCGACATTGCTAGTGATTGAATGAGGACCATTACTATGCCCTTTTTATCCATGCCATAACTTTCTTTGTTTTTACTGTCCCGTCTTTCCGTTTCGCCCTCTAATCTAGTTTGGTATCATTCGAAAGCTTAGTTTATGAAGAATATCTTAAGCAAATCCTCTGAAAATTGTCTTAGGGATGAAAAATGTCGAATGTTCATTACAGCATTGTAAACAGTTTATAGTCTAACATAAGTCAAGATTTTAGGGCAAATAATCTGGTAGTATTAGAAATTTTGTTTGTCAACATATGTCAAGATTTTAGGGGCAAATAATCTGGTAGAAATTTTGTTTGTCAACATATGTCAGCGAAAATATAGAGAAAGACATGCTTCTTCTATCTAAACCTTTGTTTCCGAAGATAAACACATTGGATATGTTGTTTTGGTCCTAAATCTTACCTAGAATCACCCCGATACTATAATGTCTACCTGGGATATTTTTATGATTTACTTAATACTGTACATCTGAAAGTCATTTCCAAAGTAAAACATCGTGCTTCTAGTAAGTATATTTGCAGAATAGAATTATATAACTCATTTAAGAAAAAGTAGCTGATTCTTCGTTACAAAAATACGTTTCTGCATAAATGAAGGAGAAAGTTGGTGTTTATTCATCACACTTATATTGTCACCAAACGGGATCACTATTATTTAAATCAATAAAAAATATATTCTTTTAAAATGCTGTATATAATGGAAAGCAAATACTCAAACGAAGCTATTCTTATGCCTAATTTGCATAACAATTTTTAAATGAATATTTGGTGCTATTCATTTTTAATTTAATGTTGTCCTATTTCCTGTATATGCAATAGTTTCGACGATATAACCAGTAGTTAATTAAAGGGATTTACTAAAATCGCGACAAATGAATAAGCGGATTGTCGTGTTATCTAACACGGTATTTTTGGAACATATATCCTAAGCTTTCTGCAACTATTATATTTTTGCTTCTATTTAGGGTTTTGTCACGTCGTTTAGCTATCAACACTGACAAACGACCAATGAACTCGAACCAACGTAGTAATAGAACATCACCATCGAACTGAAACAAGTTTTCTATTCACCTGTTTGTGCTTCGTGTGACTTTCTTTTTTTTAAATAAGCCCAAGAAGATCATAAAACGCGTCGTTTTTAAGGCGCCAAAGCTAAAAAAGAGAAACACGAGGTCGGAGCTGAGGGACATCCCAGAAGAATCCTTTTCGCAGTGCATAAAAGCTTAACAGAAACGGATGGAAAAAGGTTCCATTAAAGGTTAAAGCATGCATTGTTTTGTTCGGAATTGAAAACAATAGTCTGTGATACAAGCCCTGTTCCTTCTCCGACGAAAGTCAAACCAATATATTTTAAGATTGAATTGGATGAATTTAGAAAGAATGTTTTCCCCCAAAAGAATCAAGATGGCATTTGTGCGTACTATCGGATGTGATATTTAACATAATTTGATCGGAATATTGATATTCTAGTAATAGTGGACATTTGTGCCGAATGATTTTTCATGGTTAAAGAGATGAAGAGACAGAACTAAGTAATAATAATAGAATAATATATATATATATTATATGCATGCTAGTATTTGTGTAAACTCACATATGTGTGTGCAAGGTATCTGTAGGCATATATACTGATTTTATGTAATTTTATGTATTTTTATGATATATGGGTAGGAAGGTGTACGCGTATCTGTGAGGGTGTATAGGTATATAATTGTATGGTTTATGTAGGTATGTATATATGTATGTGTATGTATGTATGTATGTATGTATACATGCGTGATCTGATGGAAATATATGTGTATGTATGGGTATTGATACCTTACTGATATCTTATTTGTCCAAGTATGTTTAAACTGATGAAGAATTTTAATTTTATTTTTATATTCATATTTTATTTGCATTCTATATTCATTCCTTGTGTACGTATAGGTAGGTAATAGGCATATTTATTCATTTGCCTATATGTCTGCTGTATATACGTTTATAGATGTGTATGTATGTATGTGTATATGTATCTATGCATTGTGCATGTATGTTATGTGTATCCAGCTATGGATACACGCGTATATATGTGTGTTTAGTCTTTATATTTGGATAATCGGGGTGATATATTCTATGTACGTGCTTGTATATGTTGATGTATGCTTGTGTATGTGTGTGTATGTATATATATATATATATATGTGTGTGTGTGTGTATATGTATGTATATGGGTGTGTGGGGTCTAGGCGTGTGTATACATGGGTATGGTATGTATATGTATATATATGTATATGTGTATGTGCGTATGTATATATATTCGCGTTGTGGATGTATACATGTATGTATGTACATGGATGTATGTACATGTGTGTATGTGTATACGTATATATATGTTATATCTATGTGTATGTGTGTTCGTGTATGTATATAGGTGTGGTGCTTAGGTATTTACTTGTACAGGCGGATGTTTTTCTTGTATTAAAATTAATTTATATATTGAAACTGCTTTATATACTAAAAGTATATCTATAGGCAAGTACGTGCTTTTAAATACATTTTTTGCTTGAAAGTGGATCTGTGTGTTTGTTCATGTTTAGATGTGTGTGTATATTGATGTCTGTTTATTTATGTGTACTTATGTACCTATTAAATCTGTTTATATGTGTGTATTTTACTGATAGATAAGATAAATGTGTTTGTAGGATTTGGGAATTCAAATAGGGTTGAAAAGTAGCCATCGCTAAGAGGGCAATAAAAACAGGGATGGTTAGGTCGTAAAAAAGGATGAACGGTCAACAAGTAAAATAGGTAATCCGATACCAATTCATAAGAAATAGAAAGAATAACCAATCCCAAACAAGGATTTATTCTGAAAAAATCTGCAAACCCATCTCATTACTCTGAATTCTTGGTCTGATGAGGTTGACTCTCTGCGAAGAGTGATACCGAAACATGTATGCACATATGTAACCAATAATGTTTGTATAAATAAAAATGTATACTTATAAACAGCTCTACTTGTTATTGAGCACTTTTTATAAACACTTGAGTTTCAACGGATTTACATCTACAGAAACTAATACAATACATGTACTATATATATATATATATATATATATATATATATATATATATATATATATATATATATATGATTTTGATGTATATTGGAAGTCTGGAACCGTTCAATGACATCCGTAGGAAGAGGTTGCCATTTGAGGCAACAAAAATGGCCAGGTTTTAGAGGCTTGTGAACGGATAAAACGGAAGTAACAATATATGTACGTCAGGTGACATTATTGACAATTGGGAGTTTTTAATCAGATTCCGTGTATGCTAGTCAATGAAATACGTGTCTAAAATATAATAATATAAATGAGTTATTTTTTCTGTCTGTTTGTCTCTTTTGTCATGCCCCGACGAATGCCGAAGAAGTGAATGAAAGAAACACAGTATATGTTTAAAAAAAAAAACGTCTCCAGATACGAGTAGGTGTGTTTCGTCTTGATTTCTTTATTTGGTTGTTCATCAACAATTTCCAGGCGATTATATATATATATATATATATATATATATATATATATATATATATATATATATATATATATATATATGTGTGTGTGTGTGTATATGTATATGGTCAAATGGGATCATCTTCTCCTTCTCCCATGTGCGTGCCTTCCAAATTAAATTGTTTCCAAATTTTCACTCTTTCTGAAGACGTTCGATAATACGAATGAAACCGGTTAAATCTCTTGTTTTTGTTTTCCGTTTGTCTATTTTTACAAACATTTTGTCTACCACGGCATTTCATTTTCATGACTTATCGTGTACCTTACCCCATATATTATATATATATATATATATATATATATATATATATATATATGTATATGTATATATATATATATATGTATATGTATATATATATGTATATATATATATATATATGTATATATATGTATATATATATATATGTATATATGTATATATATATATATATATATATGTATATATATATATATATATGTATATATATATATATATGTATATATATATATATATATATGTATATATATATATATATGTATATATATATATATATATATGTATATATATATATATATGTATATATATATATATATATATATGTATATATATATATATATATGTATATATATATATATATATATATATATATATATATATATATATATATATATATATACCTAGCTATGGGTAAATAGTGTCGCCAACCTGCAGTACTTAGCGTGACGACTATCGCAAACCCACCTCAATGACAATCACCAATAAAGTGGATGGAAACCATGGAGGAGTTTCTCCTCCAGAAGTGATAAAAATAACTCTAATGGTGATTATATATATATAAAACTCTGATGGTGATTATATATATATATATATATATATATATATATATATATATATATATATATATATATATATATATATACATACATATACATATATCATCAAAAGCAGCGGCGGAACTATGTTACTCTTGACTACTAGCTTTGTCAATACTAAAAAACATAGCCCGACCATAATTTTATCGGTGTCAACTTTTCTCTACAATACAATTAATAGGTTTATGAAATGTAATTAAGGGATTTAGTATCTAACTCTAATACATTTGCGAACAAAAATACTAACAAACGGTGGTCTTAGAAATTTCCCACATAAAATACTCTTCCAGATTAAATAAAAATCAATTTTTACAGCCGTATTTGGCTAAATAACATTGAAAACCAGAAAAATTCGCTTCCATTGATGAAGATGGCATCATTATCGATTGTTCGACTGATTTCATTAAGAAAGTAAATTGAATGGAGTTTTTCGATCAAGAAAATGACAGGGAAAAGAACATTCCAAAGTTAATTTCGAATTAATAGTTTATTTCATTTTTTTTAATATAAAAAAAATAAAGACAGAAGCGCTCTTCTTAATTAGCAGAACAAGGAAAAATAATTGACACTTGGATAGTTAATTGACAAAACAATTCTCTGATTTAAATTAATGAAAATTTGCAAGCTATTTTTAATTAATATTTTACGTTCATTTGATTATTTTTATCTTTTTCATCTGACAGTTAAAAAGGTATCTCAACATGATTGCGTTTCTTAAATAGGTAGCATTTTTTTAGGTTCAATCTAGATTGAAATATCGGGACAAAATTGCCATTTAAGTTAGCATAATTTACACATCTTACCAGCATCCGCCCAGTCTTGAGATACAATGGATACCCTCTGTCAGGGTGCCTACGCGTGTAATTGTGAAGCAAGTGCTGCACAAGTTCTACCCATCCCTCTTCTGAGACAGTACTGCCTGATTCCAGTGGCATAAAGAAGTACATGACGACTAGAAAACAATGCCGAGATCAGCGTAGAGCACATGTAGCACCTGGTATTCCCAAATAATCAACCATTTTAGTACTGTCCAGGCTTATTCAGTTATTTAAAAATCGCATCTAATTAAAAAAATGATATTTTTAAATATACCTCAACCCAAACACTAAGGTATATTTTTGCATCTACGTTGCTTCATTAAAGTATAAAGGATAAATAGCACTTGGGAAGTAAACCGTTGATTATGCTGAATTTGTAAAAACTAAATATAGATAACTTATAGTTAATTTTAAATATATAATGTTCTGCATGCCATAGCAATAAGGAATTATAATACATGCACATATATATATATATATATATATATATATATATATATATATATATAGTTATGTTGGTGCCGCACCATATGAATTCGTTTTGTTAGTAAAATAGATGTAAAATAGATGTAACCCCGAGACGCCTTTCGACTTTTTCAAGGGAAAACGGCGGTATTTGTTTAAAAAAAAAACACAAATTTAAAACCAATAAATGGTATAATGAAGAAGTTCAGCAGGTGGCGGGACGGAGAAAAAATTTATATAAAAAAAAAAAATTATTAAAAAAAATAAATGGGGTATATTAGTGCATGCATATATATGTATAAACATATGTATACATAGCCAAGCACAGATGAAATGATCATCCATCAAAAGCAAAGGAGTTGCCGAAGATCAACAGTCTGTGTTTTAAGTCTCTCTGTCGGCATAGAGATGGTCGTTAAGTATTGATGAATATCCAGATTAAATTTGTGACGTCCTCTATATAGAACGGAGAAGTTGTCGTCTGAATAGAGATCACGGCAACTCTTTTTACTAAGCAAATGTTCACCTATAGCTGACTCGTGTGCTTGTAGATGCGCGGATGGTGGGATGGGTTTATTTCGGCGAACATACCCTGGTACATGTTGGGTGATTCTAACCGACAATCGCTGGGTAGTCTTGCCAACATAGTCAGCATCATACTGACATTGAAAGCAATAAATTATTAAACTTAAATCAGTGGTTGGCAAGACATACTTACGAAATGAAGGGAAAGCAGCACGAGTAGAACAAATAATGCGCATATTCGCAGCATTATAGCAATGTGTCACAGAAAATGAAATTCTATCAGCAAGTGGTTGGCTACTAGAACCCAGCCATGGAAGCTTAAGATAAATCGGAGACTTGGGGGGGGGGGTCAAAGAATTTAACTTTATTGAAGTTATCGACCTTACGTCGGATAATATGTGCAACGACATGTTAAGGATATCCGTTATTAACGAAAATCTCATTAATTCTTATAAATTTAGACTTCACTTTGCAGTCAGAACAAAGCATCAGTACGTGATACATCAGTGTTTTAATGAAATTCCTCTTTCTAGATTTGGGGCAAAAGAATCCCAACTCAAGTATAATCCCGTGAATGTAGGTTTCCTATATATACTGGTAATGAAACCAGACCGATGGTGTTTCAATCGGCAGCCCTCTCGATCCGACGATTGCTAATATTTTCGTAGGTTTCCATGAGCGACTATTATTCGATAGGGTTTCTAAACCCTGCTGTTATGTACGTTATGTTGACGACACATTCGCTTCGTTTCAATCACGTGATGCAGCTTTATCCTTTTCCCATCATTTAAATGCCCTGCATTATGTTTTACTATGGAGGTGGAAAATGATAATAAGTTCCTTGACGTTCTCGTTAAGCGTACTCTTTCTTCTTTCATTACCAGTATATATAGGAAAATAAAATCTTTAATGAAATACACACTAAAATTAAGTTACAGTTGTGGTGAAAAGTTAGAAAATATAATTAAAAACTATTATTATTATTATTATTATTATTATTATTATTATTATTATTATTATTATTATTATTATTATTATAATTATTATCACTGTTGCTGCTATTATTATCCTTATATTTAGTAAATTTTTAGTTAATTTATTTCCCAATTGTTAGCTGTCTTACGCTTAAGTTAATAAATAACAATAAATTGAAATAAAACATAAACCTTAAAATTAAAAAAACAGTAAAAAACTAAAACAAAAAAAAGATAGAAATGAATTTTTTTAATCAACAAAATTAAATCTAAATGACTTAAACCCCCTCTACCACCATCCTCCTAGATTTAAGCCAGATTGTGTCTCCCTCCCCATCGACACATCCAGCATCACATTGACACAATGATGCAACTACTAACATGTATCCAGTCATGGGCCACGAGATTTTTAAATCCTTTTTTCTTTTTCTTCCCGCTTTTCTCTCTGCTCTCTCTTATCTATCTTCAACGAATTTATTTAAAATTATATTTGATTTTCAACGTAACTTTCCAATTTATAAATTTTTTTTGTTCCTTTCTTTACTTTTTCATTTCATTCTTTCCAAATATGATCTGAGGTAAGGATCGGGTTTTCATTCTGCCTGATGAGATCTCAGTTTCTAACAGCTGTTGATCGATAACATCGACATGCCAATGTTGCAGATTTTGTACGTGTCTGTATAAATAAAATAATCACACACACACACACACACCCATATATATATATATATATATATATATATATATATATATATATATATATATATATATATATAATCCACTTCCAAAATTGAAAGTTGAGCACTGTCGGAAAGATTAAAAATAAACATTTATCTAAAATTTTCAGTGCCATGCTCCGACGCTGTCGTTGAGTGTTATCGAATGTTTATATGTTTATGCTCGGCGCTTCCAGTATAAATATCACTTAATATCTCCGTTATTACATGGATATCTCTCGGGGCCTCATGAGATTAAGTGAATGGCGATTAATATCATGGTTCAAGATTTTTCTTTTTCTGGCTGGATCAAAATATTTAAAGAATTGAACTATGAAACTCTGTCGAGTGTTCTTTGCAATCGATCCAGCTGCAACGCATATGGGAAAAACACAAATTTGTCCGTCAATAGTAGAGACGACATGTTTGAATGCAACATACTACAATGTTCCAAAATCAGTTTATCTTAATGAATTCTGTCAGGTGGATATGACACGAAATTAGGCTTATAAAATTTCAACTGACTAAATTTGCACATAATGCCGTTAATTAAATTATTTAAGGGATCATAGTCTAACTAATTATCATGGTAGATCTTGATATTTTTTTGTTCGTGTTCTTTTACTGCACTCTATATCAATAATTAATCAAGTTCTCTTGTATTTGTTTAGAAAGATTAAGTCGGATTTTGAATGTTCAATAACCTTATCAGTTTGTATGCGCATGTTCCAAAGAGGTTTGACATTGCCGTTCTCCTGTAACACTTCTGGTCTATGCTCATACTACTTCTCATTGTGGTCCAATTGATAAAGTTTGCATATATTTCAGTGTAATACCTGAGCGTCTGTGCCGTGTCTTCATTTTTTATACTGCCGTTGTACTAGCATTGGCCATTCAGATACAATATGCTCTTAGGTGTCTTCCCTTTCATTACACAATCAGCATATCGGTGATTTTGCCAATTTAATGTTTGATGGACCTCGTGCGGGTGGCTTGTTTCTGGGTTGCGGTTAAGGTGGTCTTAGTAAATATTTTGAGATCACTCCTGACCAACCAATTCCAGCTATCATTATCTCTAAATACAGTATTTTTAAAGAATACAATGTGTAGTTTATTTCCAAATAATTGTAACCCTCTATCTTGTAACCTTTGATTCTTTTTCCCTCCAGCTGTTAGTATTTTCTCTCTTTTCACTTCACGAAAAAGAATCTCTTTACTTTTAGAAATATATTTATATGATAACCTTGTTCTATATTCACAACATTTTCAACACTAAGTAGACCTCGACCACATTCCCCTCCAGATAAATACAATCGATCTGCATCTCTTTTCTTTGCAAAAGCTCCATAAATTGTAAGCATTGATAGCATATATTCTATTTCGACTGTGGAGGTATGATTTAAGAATAGTCCTTACTCTTCTGTTGTACTCAGCTGTGACCTGGTTTTTAATCTTATCCGCCTCCAGAATTCCCAAGTATTTGTAGCTCCTCTCACTATCCACATTCTTTATCAGATCAGTTGTTGGGAGTTCAAGGCCATCTGAATGGACAAGTTTACCCCTTTTTATAACAAAATGGCACATTCAGTGATGCCAAATTCCATTTGTATGTTGTCACTAAATAATTTAACCGTGTTCATTAGGATACCAAGTTGGGTTTCATTCTTTCCCAAAAACCTTAAGATCATCCATGAATAGTAAGTGTTGACTGTAGGAAATCCTTTCCCAAGTCCATATCCTGCCTTCACATTATGTAAGAGAAGTGTCATTGGGATCAAACTAATGACAAAAGCAAAGGGGGAAGACTATCGCCCTGGGAAACCATTCTCTTGATTTTCACTTTACCTAATGCAACACTTCCTGAAGTTAAATTGGTTTCCCAATTCTTCATGCTATTCTTAAAAGTTGTTTGAATGTTGGGGTCTATTCCGAAAATCTGCAGGCATTTGTGTATCCATGAATGAGAGACCATGTCAAATGCTTTCTTATAATCAACCCACCCCATGGCAAGGTTAGTTGTACTTCGTTTGCAGTTTCTCAGGATCATTTTATTGATCAAAAGCTGATTTTTGGTGCGATGTGATCTTTCTCGGCAGCCTGTCTGTTTCTTAGGAAGCAAATTGTTTTGGTCCAAATGACCACAAATGCTTTCAGACAATACGCTAGTGAAAAGTTTTCACATAATTTTTATTAGCAAAACTGCCGTGCCCTTTGTCAGCCATTTAGGGACACTACCTGTTGTCAGCCATTTATCATTTCTGCAAGACGTGGGTGAAGAGCTGGAAGGTTTTTAAACCAGTATCCCTGGACTCCGTCAAGTCCAGGCGCTTTCCAATTTGAAAGCTTTTTAACCCTCTCCTTTAGCGTCTCAATGGTGACTGTTATATTCGTTTGTCGTTCTACTCTAGAGGACACCTCCCGTTCAATATCTTTGATCCATTCTTGCATTATCTTGATGCTTTACTTCCTTTTCCCAAATGCTTTTCCACAATGCACTAAATTGGTCAGCATCAGGTATAACGTCATTCCCTCTTTCAATTCTTTCTAGTTGTTCAAAAAGGAGTTTCCTGTTGTTCTCAAACAGACTGTTTTGTCGATACTGCTCAATTCTGTCGCTGTAACGTTTAACTTAGGCGGTCTTAGCTACAAAGTCTGTTTCAGTTTTTCAATTACACACTTGAAACCTTTTCGATGTATGTAAAACTTACAGATTAGTCTTTCACAAGCGCTCTGACTTTTGAGTTCGCCATTTTCGACAGCTTGCACTTCACTTAAATCCTTTCTAAGTTGTTTTATCTGACCATTTAAACATTTCCTCCATGAGGACTATTTTTTTACTTCTTTTTTCCGTTTTTCTACTCCGAGTAGATTTGCTACAGTATCTTTTTCCTATTGACAAATCTCAGCTCTTAGATTCTCGTCTAACAATATTAAAATGTCAATATCTTCTCTTGTCATCCCATGTTCTATCATATGTTTTACGATTGCATCAGTGAAAACCACCTGATTACTATTAATTACAATATTTTCGCTCTCAGAGTTTGTTGTTGTTTCAACCATAGACTTTTTTCAGCTACATCAAGTTTATTTATCTCTCTACGCTCGTCTAAGTCTTCTATATCAATTTTTCTCTTTTTAGTTTTTCAATTTCAATAGCAGATAGCCATTCATTAGTTCTAATCACCCGGGCTTGTCCTGCAAGTTTTTTTTCTGATAGTTCAAACAGGCCCAGCTCATTTCAGCTTTGGTGCATTATTATTATTATTATTATTATTATTATTATTATTATTATTATTATTATTATTATTATTATTATTATTAATATTATTATTATTATTATTATTATTATTATTATTATTTTTATTATTATTATTATTTTTATTATTATTTACAAACTATGAGTTTTCACGCAAGACATCATCAGCCATTTCTTAATGACAATAACCAGTGATGTTCCTCGTCGTCTAAATGTGACACCAAGTCTCCACAGATTTCCAGCAGTCCCTGCCTCATTCGATAACCGTTGCTAATCATTTTGCCTTATCGCTACAGCGGTTTATTACTGATTTTTCGCTAGCAACGAAGTTTGTCTTTTTTGTAATTTGAGGAAAAATAAGCATGGTCAAGCTTCCAGTAGTCTCCGCACCCTTCGATAGGAGTTCTGGTCAGTGCTCTCCTTCGTCGGTCTTTTCATCCTCCTTGTCCTTCACAATCATGTTATGTGGTATCAGCTGAGGCTAGTGCCATCACACGTGTATGCGTATTTTTTGTGTGTTGGGGTCAGTTTATGGAATTTCTGACAGTTTCAGTTTACCTAGGCTCGTGTGATTGTCGTGTTATTTTTATTATTATTGTTACCCACTAGGAGTTCTCGCACAGGTTGTCATTAGTGATTGCTTACTGACAGTAACTGGTGGTGTTCCCTTGAGTTTGAGTTGCATCACATCTCTCCATATTTCCAGTACTCTTCGCCTCTTTCAATAACAAATGATTTTTCGTTATGATGACCGTTGGTCATCTGAGATTTGAGTGGAAATAAATCTCCCCAATATATTTTTATGAAAAGTAGTAAAACTGTATGTGTATGGTAACTTAGAACGTATTGACGTCAGTTATGGCCAAACACTTTTGACAAATGTTAAGACGTTTGTAACAAATTAAAATTGAGACAAGAAAAAATATTTTGCAAATTACGAGCTATCAAGAAATCTTCTAAACAACTTCTTCTCATTAAAGTAAATATATTAATGTGTCCATATTGGACCAGAAAATACATTAACATTGACTTCTTTTAAAATAATTTTCACGAACCAATTTTGGGTGATACTTAATAGACCGACAAGAAGATGGAATATATTCGACAGAAATATGCCTATGGCTAAAAGGATATTAGGCGGTACCTTTATCTGAACTGTCCAAAGTAATATCCGCATTTGGGGCACCGGAAGGCACTTATCAATATCGGGTTAGGTCTCTGGGACTTAAGAACCTTGTAGCGGTATTTATTAGAATTGTGGATCGACCGAATGCGATAATATGAGCTGAATTCTCTTTTATTATCGGTCATGTCCATGAATAAGTAAAACTGAACAGTGCTCATCGTCGCGACTTTTAAAAACTTTCGTGCTTCACAAACAAGGTGCATTGCCATTGAAGAGTTGGGTCCTACTGTTAAAGGGGTCATATTTATAGAAGGAGCAACCTGGATGGGGAGCTTTGCAGCAAGATTATTGTTCACATTATATTTTAATTTCTGCATTTTGATACATTCAAGAAAACTGGGAGCAGAGAGGGAATTACAGGGGACAGGCTGTCGGAAGAAAATAAGCTATTAGAGTAGAAAATATTCAAACATCTAGAGATCTCAACAGTGAATGGGGTGGACAATTTCTGCTAGGCGGGTTTAGGGTCACGTGGTATTTACGTTGAGGGGTTGCAAGTGCAGTAAGTTCATTCGAACACATCCCATGGAAGTATTTGTAAAACAAGCACATGGATGCAACACTGGCTGAAACTTGGCAGACAGTGCGGGATCTATTAGGTTATAACTTTTTTTGCACCCTGTGTTAGAAGGATAGATTCATGATGTTTTAAACAAAAGAATGTCATTACTTTTCCAAGATAGATGTTTCACAATAACAAACAGCAACGTATGAGGGAAGTGATTGTTTAAAAAAGAACTTTCTAGATCTTAGAAAGCTGTATTGTGATCAAGAATGGGTAAATATTAATTTACCGAAATTATAAGGAAATAATCAGTTATTAGACCAACGCAAGTCTGTAAAATAATATAAATTATTAATATAAGAATACTGAAATAAAAAATAATTTAATTATGTTAGAAAAATTCAATAAATCAATTTCGCTACTTAGAACATCGGAATTCATCTACATATGAAATAAATCATTAATTTATATGTATTAATATATATACTAATTGTGTGCTTATAATTCATAGATTATACGCATGAAAAGCTGTTTGTAAGAAATTATACATTTATTAAAATGTTATTCTTTTTATTTTGTTATTATTAATATATTATTATTATTGTATTATTAAGTTCGAATTAATTTCAATTTTCTTTAACATTTCTTAAATTGTGTATATTAATTTTTTATATTCAAACGGGAACATATAATTTTCAAGTTTTTGTTGAGAAGGTTAATTTTTCTTTCGTAATAAATAAAGCTTTAACTAAACAAAGCTTACACTATTTTGAACCTGGTCTATATTAATTTGTTTTTTTAAGATTTGAGCATTCTATAGAATATAGGATTTATCTATATTTAGATCGGAAATATACTTAGAAAGAGAGGTTATATTAATGTATCTATCATTATTAAAGGACGGAATACGATTATTGTGGCAGTCGAACCAATGTAAATATATTTTTATTACGTCCGCCAAGGAGGTTATTTTTTCGGTCGAGTTTCTTTGTCATTGTTTGTTTGTTTACAGTCTAGCGTCCATATCGCTTGACAAATCGTAACCAAACCTGATGAAAATATCGGTCATGGTATAACTTTGAAGTGGTGTAATTTGACGATATCTAGGTCACATGGTATAACTCCGGGAATACATGATACCATATTTGAATAAGTACGGCTCAGATAAGATTAGCCCATTCTTACGTTGTCAGGCGGAGCTAAGCAGTCTCAAGTATGATTTATGTTATTATTATTATTATTATTAGTAGTAGTAGTAGTAGTAGTAGTAGTAGTAGTAGTAGTAGTAGTAGTAGTAGTATCATAACGACTCTTAACCACGCATCTACATTATACATCATTTTTATGCAATCATTATTTAGAGGGCAATTACTTTTGGTTTAGTTTTTATCTGTTTGAAATATTTAACATAATTTAAATTAGATGTTTTGTCCTAAATAAGGGGCAGTAGAATTTTAACACAATATAGGATATTAAAAGGAGAGATTAAAAATGATTTCAATGAATGAAAAAAAATAGCAAGGGATATTTGTTTGAATGTTAAGTGGAGATAGGGTATTGAACCAAGTAAACTTTCTCTTTCTATTTTTATTTTATGATGTATTGATGGTTTATTTTTTCTCTGAATTATTTTTCCTGTTTATTTAATGCAATTTTTAAATTTTTAATTAATTCATACCGAGTATTAAAAACTGCATGTTTGTCTGTATTATCAAGAAATATTACCTTTTTAGAATTATTAATATTTTGCCGATTTGCTATTATTCCATGACTATATTATGAGATAGATTGCTAGCTTTGTATAGGGTCATTGCTTTTTAATATAAATGTAGTTTTATTCGTGCATTTAGAATCCAAAAGACTGTTATTGCAGAGACGTGTCTTTTTGCAGATTATTCCGAAAACATATTAGAGGTGTTTGGGATAATTGAGTTAATTATATAGCGAGGGTGATTTGATTAGTATTAAGTTCGATTGTTTTTTTGTTTTTGTTTTTAATTTTTAAAACGCTTGAATAAACAATTCCATGGACGACATTGTTTGAGGTATCTAAACTGATGAGTGGATATCTGCATTTGGTGTTAGATGATATTATCGTGTACGTAGCCAATCCCTTTTTTTTTTAGAAATATGAACAGAAAATGGCAGACTTATTATTTATTATTATCTATATAATTAAAGTTAGCGTACATGTGTTCGGATCGCTTCAATAATAACGTATGCAAATTTATTTTTATAAGCAAAGAGTAGGCTTAATCTTAATCTTAATAATAAGTAATTATATTTTTAATCATCATGTATGCAAATTTAATTTTATGAGCAAAGGAGATGAGCCTTAATCGTAATCACTTATCTCGCGTATTTGTAAAACCTTACTCGTTTATTTGTTCTTTAAAAAAGATTTAACGCGCGTACTTGTGTTGTTTGTAAGTTTCACCTCGATTAGTTGTTTCGTTTTATTACATTCAGATTTACCTCATGTGTAACGACAGTAGGAAATAAATTGTTATTGAAAAAAATACATTACTTACTACTCCCCCGGGGAAAACCGGGTAGCTTTGATAATTAAAAATAATTAAATTCATGTTCTACATCTGTTCTCTGAGCCGAAATGCATGAAACATTAATGATGTTAATCCTGGAGTCACTGAAGATTACCGACCATTACAAGATCAGACTGTTTCCGGTTGAACCCAAATGAGAGCGTTTATGTCCCAACTAACATTTCGACAAATATTCACTTAGGCGTGTATGACATTTAAAATATCAAATGTATGACCTTTTAATATCGCTCTTTGGACTCATTTTAACCAATCAGGATTGTGTTAATTGTACTCTTCTTTGGATTCATAATTGTCATCCAATCATATTAGTGGTTACTGATTAATGTGGATTTCAAATTTAGTTAAATAAATAATTTAACAAAATCAGATAGAATGGAAAAGCATGACTAAATAAATTGAATAAAGTTTATGACAGTTTCTTATTTTATTAAGATAGGGTCGTGTAATTAAAGTGAAAAAAAGGTTTACTCGGTGTCTCCCCCATTTACCCCTCCCTCTTCGCAGCCTAGCCCATTTCATCTCTCTGGACATACACGCAGACAATTCTCCTTGAGGATACTTCCGGTGTGTGGTCTACGCATGCGTGGTGTGCTAAAAACGAACAATTTTTACCACTCCTACAATAAATTCTGTGTCTGTTCTACATGAAGGAATCAATGTTTTTTCAATGTTTTGATATTATGCGTCCGAAAGATAGGCAATTTAGAAAATATTAACTTTATGGTATTTGTGTCGTATTTTCAAATATTAAAAATAAATACTCCTGATTGAAATCATGAATTATCCCATCTTAATTCAATGTTCAGTATTTTTAATTAATAAATGAGTGTATATATTACATATATATATATATGACGTACATATGAAGTATTTATTTTTTATTAAAACCCAAACTCATTGCTTTACCTTTTTCATTTCAATGTGTAAATAATTTTATTATACCCATAGTCGAAACTCAATGACCAAGTGATAACATCCTACAACTAGTATACAATGTTTTCAAGACATTTCATTTGTATCATTTTCTAGCGAGAGTTGCCTTTAAAAATGTTTTATTTAAATCTGCAAGATGTTATCTTTTTATAAAGGTGATCACAAATAGATAACGCCCTGAAACTGCAAATGTTTTATAAGGCAGCAAGTATTTCATTGAATTATTTTTTTACATTGGAATTTCCGATATCTTGATATCATTTTCTACCGAGTATTATTTTCTGCCTTTAAATTTTCTTCATTCGCACATTTAATGTATAGTCATTTTGTAAGGGTAGTCACCGAGTTCCTACACTGGGTATAATAAGATGCCTTTCGTTCTTCAAACGAAGATTGGTTAAAGTAATTTAAGTGACAAACATTTTTTAGTTTGTTTTTTAATGAAATAAACAATTCCTATTAACATTATGTTTTAAGTAATAAATCCTGAAAATGTTCTTAAGATCAAACAATTCTATGATCATTGGTGGATTTCTTTTTCAAACAGGAGTGTTTTTTTTGGTTAAATAATAAATTACTTTCATTTCCATTGACCAACCCTATATTAATATTTTATTATTTACTGGTTTGATATTTTTCAATAAATCCGAACCAAAATAACATAACGAGTAACTGGTTTAAGAATGAGTTAACTTCCATTACAGAATGTATAACCAATAAAAATCAAGAAATAACAATTGGCAGATATGTTTTTCTTTCGATGTTTCAAGTGAACTCCCCTGCCGAGCAAAAAAACGATAACAAGCAAATAGTTTTCACAAGACTCAATCCATTTGTCACACAAAGCATGACAAAGCTAGCTAGACTACAGGGTAGATCACAAAGGACACTTCTGAAGAAGGAGAATCGAAACGTGTACAAGATGTATTATATATATATATATATATATATATATATATATATATATATATATATATATATATATATATATATATACAAAAAAGAATGTTGACGAAAGCACGATGAATCGATTGTCGACATTTTTGTAGTGGGAAATTCTTTGAGGGAAAAGAGTATACATTCCGTCGCCACTATGGCAGAAGTTGATAGACGCACAGCACTGTTATCTGATGTCGCTCAAATGTCACGTTTTAAATACACATAAACAAAACACGCGTTTTCAAATTGCGTTTTTTTTCAGCTTAGCATGGGTCCATTATTACTTCTTAGACAATATATTTATTTTTGAAATGAAAGATAAATACGCTATTTATAGTTGACAGTTACTTTTATGAAAACAACACTTTTTACAAAAAATATTAAAAAGATAAAAGTCTAAGTAATCTTTTATATTAAGAAAAAGCTATTATTTTCGAATGTCATTTTTTATACTAATACAACGTTATTAGTACCTTTAGTATTTTATCTCCAGATATAAATTTATTGTGTTTTTGTTTATTTATTGCCAGTAAATTAATTGGCATATTTATTCATGTTCATATATACTGACTGTTACTAACCCGAAACAAGATATTTAAAATCAATACTTTTACAATTTACATATCCAACCCCGCTGAATAAACTTACAACTTGTTGGTAAATTAGTTTTTATATGTCATTTATATGTCATAGACACATTGATTGTTCATTCTGTTGAATGAATAATCAATGTGTCTTTAATATTTCCACTTGGTAGAAAAGTTACATGAATTAATGTTTTTTTGTAAGAAATCAGTATCAATATGCATTTTGAGCGGTAAATAAAAATATCTTATTTACATTTTTAATTAGAAAAAATATTATTCTCATATGCAGGTAATTTGAAAATACGCGTTTAGTTTACATTTTGAATGACGTCAGATATACAGAAGAAAAGCGACAAAAGCTAATAAAACACCAGACAAAAAGTGTTTTTTCTTCTTCTTGTTTTGACAAGCGGCTTCGTACACAGCAAATACAATAACAACCGCAGAAGCAAACAGATCTTCATGAAAAACTATAACAACAAAAAACGTACGAAACAGCAAACAAAAAGAGAAAGGAATGAGAAGAATACCCCAGTCTGCAATACAGAACATTGTCTTAAAGACAAATACGTATTTCATATACAAGGTGCTCACCTTCGACTGTACCGAAATGCAGAAATTTAAAACTAATGTGAACAGGCATTTCGCTGCACAGCTCCCAATTTAGGATGATCCCCCCTAAAAAATGGTTTACCCTAATTCGCAGTAGCCCTTTACGTCTACAGTGACAGCTTGCCTTGTTTGTGGTGAACTATGTTAAGAAAAATAAATGAAAGCTAAACACTAGTCCCTGACTTCATAAACAATCATGTAAGGGAGATACTTCCATTTTAAACTCAAGAGTGCTCAACAAGTAAACATAACATTTTATACATATATATCTAACTTTTAGAAATAGAAAACAGTTGTTGATAATCGAAGCATTATTTTATACATATATATCTAACTTTTAGAAATAGAAAACAGTTGTTGATAATCGAAGCATTATTTCTCGGCTGACTATAACATTGCCGTTTTCAAGCCAGTGTAAAACAAGTTGTTTGTTGAGCCGTCCTCTTAAATAATCAATTTCTGACCAGTTACAACCATCGTTACAACGGCTTCGGTGTTTCACCGTCTATCTGTTAAACTCAATAACTCTTATCCTCGAGTGGCCTTTTAAGCCTTAATAAGCGGAGTCTCGTTTATAAAAAAAAGTTAAAGGAAAAGCAATGTTACATAGTACCATTGAACTACTACTTGGTTGTTATTTTCACAACGTTTCGGTCGATGTAACTTCCAATCTTCATTAGGCGCATCGGCTGAAAGTCTGTGAACATATGCTTTCCGTGCGCAATTGCACAACGATGAGACGGTTTAGCTAATTTCCAGTAGCTCTTTGGATACTGTTCTAAGCTTCTTACAATTATTGTAAGAAGTAACAGAAGTTGATATAACAGTAAACTCCAAACGGTAAAATCCATTACGTTGAGATCTGGACTTTTTACATATATTTGTTTGGTTCAATGGAGTCAAGATTATTGGCTCTAAGCGAGGCAACAGTGGCCTTTGACGAACGGGGCTTTGTTCCATCTTGTTGCGATATCCATTAATCATCTGTTTGGGTGACTAAGTGATCAACGACACGGACTGACAACCTGGATGTGCCAAGTTCGAATCTATTTCGTTCCACAGAAATACTTTCACTTAGGATGTTGCCAACCTTCACGTACCCGATGTATTTCTAGAAAGAATTCTAACTAGAAAAGATATCGGGGAAACAATGCCAACAACCGAATCTTCTGATTCATACGAAATAAATGAATCATCTATTGATGTTGTTGAACATTTGGATGTGTATCTGATCATTAGACACGAGGGTAAATTCACTGTTTTTCTAAATGTCCTTCTCTTTTGGCGGGCCGCCATGTATTTTACCGCATGTTTGAGAAAGAATTAAATCTATTAGCCGATTGTGGATACAAAATGCCAAGCTGAGAATATATCGATAACCGATTGGAATCTCAATAAAATAGACAATTGGAACCAAATTACAGATTTAAGTATTGGTCAAGTGAATGAATGGTGATGCTAGAAATTACGTCATGCTCAGTCCCAGTAAAAACTTCCGAAAGCGTCACTATGTAAGATATCATTTAGTAATGTATATGAACATTTGTTTTCAATCCAATCAATGTGGGCTTACTGATAGAGCGTGTATGATTTAAAACAAAAACGAAACAAGTGATGCACCCAACATATCACAGAGGACTAACTTCAGAGAATCTTCAGATGTCCAATATTTTTATAGCAGTTAATTATGTTTCGTAGTTTTTTTTGGATTAGGATTGATAATTTATATTATTCAAATTATTCAAACTACTATTAAGCCTCAGTCATATAACGCGACTTCGCTCGCCGCTACTGCGGTAGCTGCGAGTAGTAGCGACTTAGTCGCGAAGTGTGACCGGTTAGTCGCCAGTAGCACGTACAACTAACGACTAAGTTTACTCGCCGCTACTAAAGTAAAACATGTTTAACTTTACTCACCGGTAGCGTGCGATTTTCTGATCACATAAACTAGTCGCTGTCAATATATTGGGTAAACAACAAATATTATGTTGTGCAGCACTCTGAACAAGAACCCAAGTGAATGCAAGCTGTTACCACTTACCATGTACCGTAGTACTAACCCATTTTGGTATTGCATGGAATTGCTATTCTCCATAACATTATCTGGTTTGAGGAGTTGCTTGAAATGATTACACCAGAAATAAGAAATTATTTCTGGTGTAATCATTTCAAGCAACTCCTCAAACCTCACTGGACAGATTTTCAAGACGTTCATGTAACCAATTTGTTGTCTGCTACATATTTGTCCCTTCTGAATATCTACTCGCTTACCCACTTTTTTCTGTAAAGTCCCAAGTTCTTCCAACATTCTTTTGTCCATTTCGGCACATGCAGACCTGATTAATCTGTTTAAAATCTGGCGCCTAACCCGCGACATGTATGCGATGTAAATAAAGACACAGAACTGCTCGCTGCTACAAGTAGCGGCGAGTGAAATCGTCTCGTGTGACCAGCTCAGTCCCTGCCACTGTCATATGGCGGGTATTCGCCGCTACAAGTAGCGCCGAGCGAAGTCGCGTCGTGTGACTGAGGCTTTATCAACTTGGTTGTTATTTCCACAAAGTTCCGATCGATGTCCCTGTAGAAGGTCGGAAGTTACATCGGTCGAAACGTTGTAAAAATAACAATCAAGATAAAAATGATGGTTCAGATAATATAAATTAGTTTATTAATGTTTGAATGTGTCACGTTTTATTAGAAAATAGCGAGTAAATTTTTAGTCACTTCAATCCTCACCGTAAAAACACAATCTCCCCGAATATTATGGAGAGGCTTTTTGTTGATCGGTCGGCAACGTTAAAGTTAGTTATCAATAAATGTTTTTAAAACTAGACTGTCAAACTTTAGGGTAATTACTGAGTTGATTGTGAAAATAATGTACCTGAAATTCGGGTTAGATTTTCTTAATGGAAGTCGTTCCAGACAAGGCATGAATCTACTTGATGAAAGGAGCTAATCATTATAATCAAAAATGAGAGGAAGACAGACGAAGCTTAAAAGAAGACACACCACCAGCGTTCAATCACTTTGATACGAAACGGGCTGAACAAAAGTAAACCCTTCAAAGACCAATAGGGATAAAAGGTGTTACAAAAACATGTTTAGCTCTAAATATTTATTTAAGAGTTTTTAATTAATCTTTTTAAAATTCGCTATTCTTTGTTCTGACACGTTTGAGTTGAAATAGCATTTTTTTAAAATTCGCTATTCTTTGTTCTGACACGTTTGAGTTGAAATAGCATTTTTTTTAAATTCGCTATTCTTTGTTCTGACACGTTTGAGTTGAAATAGCATTTTTTAAAAATTCGCTATTCTTTGTTCTGACACGTTTGAGTTGAAATAGCATTTTTTTTAAATTCGCTATTCTTTGTTCTGACACGTTTGAGTTGAAATAGCATTTTCATCTTTAATTGCAGAGATTGAATGTCTTATAAATACTCGTTTTTTGTTTGTTTTTTAACTTCCTATAATTGTATACTTGTTTCTGTTATTAGGTTTCGAAAATTCTGAAACGATACTAAGAATATAATTACGAATTACTTGAAACTTTAATCCGCTCACGACTGACGGAACGAGGATGATATTTCTTAGAAACTTCTTTGGTAAAAGAAGAAGCCGACTTAACCCACCCAGGTTGAATGCCACACCATGTACATATATATGTTATAGAAAAGTACATTCTGATACAGTGGAAGTTGTATACACATCTGTAAACGTGTATCTCGTCATTTATATAGTATTTATTGCTTAACGGTGCTTCTTGTACCAAAATCTGCCTACAGATAAAAAATATTAATAAAGCAGAGCCGATCTACCGTGACTTATATAACTTCCAACCATAAAGACATCCCTACCGAGATTTGCCAGTGTCTTCTTGGCATTACGGATATTTTTTAGGCTTACTAGAACGTACCAAGCTTTATTGCACCCAGCCTGGCCATACCGAACTTTGCCGAGCATTACCGGAATGTCTGATATTCTTGCGCATTATCGGAATTTACCAAATCGTGGTTTACTTTGTTAACCTTTTCGATCCCATATAACTTCTTACCAAACATAGCCGAACTTTATTGGATTTACCAGCCGTATTGAACTTTTTAGAAACATTACTTCAAACATTTGATTTCTATCCGTAATAATCGAAGTTATATACATGCATTCTCAAAGAAGGATTCGTGACTATCTCATCTCAAAATGTTAGCTCTCGTGATTTTAGGAGAATCTATAATAATGAGATTAATAGTGGCAAGTCTGCTATTCCTCCCCTTTTAAATGATCTTCAGGTTATTTCATCTTCTAAGGATAAGGCTTATATATTTGCTCGTGATTTGCTGACAATCCTTCTCTTGATTATTCAGGTGCTGTTCTTCCAGATTTTCCTTTGAAAACTGATCAGCCTCTTGATTCTGTTATTATTATATCTCCAAAGATGGTTGCTCGGGTTGTTTCTGATCTTGATCAGTATTGGCTCCCGGTCCTGATTCAATTCCTGTTGTTGTTCTCAGGCGCTGTGCTCTTCCTCTCTAAATTATTCAATCTCTGTTTGTCTCAGTTCTGTTTCTCTTCTTGTTGGAAGGAGTCCTCTGTTGTTCCTATGTTTTAAGATGCTAGTGATTGGTCTGACTCAACTAAGTATTGCCCTGTTAGTTTCATCTCTTTTATACGCAAAGTTTTTGAAAAGTTGCTCAATGGCAAACTTGTTAATTTTCTGGAAAGTCTGGGCCTTTTTAGTGATGTTCAGTATTGCTTTCGTGGTTTTCGTTCAACTGCTGATTTTTTAACTGTTATAACTGAGCGGATCCGTCAGTTTATAGATAATTCAGAAGAGGTTAGAGCCATTTCGCTTGACATTTCGACGGCGTTCGACAGAGTGTGACATTCTGGTCTCCTACACAAACTTCAGGGTTATGATATTGGTGATGAGGTTATTGACATTATTAGGTATTTTATTTCTGATCGAAGCTTGCGAGTAACTATGGACTGTGTACCTTAATTCTCTTTTTCCGTCAATGCTTGTGTTGTTCAGGGCTCTATTCCAGGTCCAACACCGTTTCTTCTCTATATAAATGATATTCAAGAGAATATTTTTCAGAATATTTACATTTATGCTGATGAAAGCACTATCTATTCCGCCCATCTCCCTCGGATATGCAGCTGATCTAGAAGTTGACCTGGGTTCAGTTGTGGAGTGAGGTACGAAATGACGGGTTTCGTTTCATCCTGTTAAAACTCAACTCATGCCTGTCAATCGTAGGCGTGTCCATTTTCTTACTGAGATTCTCATGGATGCTTGTGCTCTTGTGGAGAAATCGACTCTGAAACTTCTTGGTCTTTTTCTCTCATCAAATCTTTCTTTAAGTTCATACATTATAACGATTGCTCTTTCTGCTTCTCGTAAAGTCGGTTATCTCTCAACGTGATTGTATCGTATTGCTTTTAGTTAAAAGTCAGGGAAAAGTAATTTATGTTGAAATATATTTTCATGAAAATTGCAAATTAAGTTTATTGATGAAAATAAGAGATATCAAAACTGCATAAATAAAACTCTTATGTATTTAATTTTTATTTGCGTTCACATTTCAAAAAGCTACAAATTTTCTTCAGCTGAAACAATGATTGAATTAAAAGATCAGTGTAAAATCTGCGTGACATTAAGAAAATAAACTTACAAAATACTGAAAATTTATTCTCGGAAATTCCTGAAAGCGATTTTCTTTTATTCATGTGTAAGAATGTGTTCATGAGACACTTCAACTCAGCATTTGAATGGCGTTTAACATTAATTAAATACTCTACGAAAGGAAATCGACGGTGTTATCATTAGAATGACATTAAATAACCGGAGTATTTGTCTTTTTGCATTAAACATCCGGGCTATATATATCATGCAAAGTGTTGGTGCTAATTTCTTTTGAAAAGGTGAAAACGCAGAGAGAGAGAAAATGGGTTGCGAGAGAATGAGACACGGGGGGGGGGGGGGGGCATATAATCACCAGAATAGTCAAAGGTAAAAAAGAAATTGAAAGCAAATGGACAAGGAAAAGAAATAAGTAAAGAGTGGCGAAACTAAGGAAATGGAGAAAGGGGAAACGGAAGATAGTTGGAAACAAAAGAAAGACGAAAGAAGGAAAAACTGAAAAGACAGAAAGAAAGAAAGAAAGGTTGAAGGGAAATAAAGGAGAGCAGAAAAAGTAGAAGTGATGAAAAGGAAGTACAGCGGATAGAGAGATAGGGTAAAAATTACAAGAATAGAAAATGAGGAACAGTAAAGTATTGTTGTAAAATTTAAAAAAGAAAGAGGGAAGGGACAGAAAGGCAATGGATGAGGAGATAGATTATATAAGAGAGAGATAAAACAAGTTTATAAATGTTAAGCTGTATTAATGCATGGAGCAAAGAAAAGTAAATAAAGGAAAATTAAAAGAAGTTAAATTATAAAGAAAGACCACATTTGGAAAGAAAATGAAAGGAAAAGAAAACTAGACTTGTTAACAGACAAGAAAAGACAAAAAGACAGATGGGACTGAATGTAAGAAACAGAAAGAAAGAACAGAGCAGGGAAGAAAGATCTTTTACCACATCAATTAAAAAATGGAAGAACGATAAAATTGAAAGAATCAATAAAAAATATTTATTTTTCTTCTTCTAAGACCACGGCAGTGGTCCCGAATCTCTGCGCTACTTTCTATGTGCCGAATATATACGCGATCCCATCCGCTAACTTACCTATAGGAGCAGAACCTTCTTCAAACTTCCAATACAGTTATTCCATTTTAATCAAATTGAAGCCATATACACTAATTCAGAGAGTTTTCCAACATTTCAACTTTTGGGGCATAAAGTACAAACAAAGAAAGTAATATTATGCAAAACCTACATAGTAGTGATCTTCATTCAATCCCAAGCAACGTCGCATCTTCCTGTTAGTTAATAAAGATATAACTTCATGAGGTATTTATTTTGTTAAAAACACTTGCAGACAGTTTTATCTCACTTAAATTAATTCACATACCCTCATTTCAAAGAGAAAATATATCTTATAATACACATAAAGGCAACTCACTGTCCAGCTTAACATATTACATCGAGAAGGTGCTAATGAAAAATAAAACGAAAAGGAAGATACTATTTTAAGTTCTAAAGACATTTCATTGTTTTGTTTTTCACATTTCAATTTCTTAATTTGTTTGTATCATTTTCTATCTGCCTTAAACATTTTTTGATTCGAACCTGTAAAGATGGTCGTTGAGTCTCGACTATGGGTATGATAAGACATATTACGTTCGTTAAATGAATGGGTTGAAGTAAAAAAAAAAGTGAACTAAAAATGTATGATTTTTGATAAAATAAATACTTCATACACACATTTATTTATTAATTGATAAATGCAAAAAATATTATAAACATCTGATAATTCTGGTTTTTAGTGTATATTTTTTCAATCGGGGTTTTTCATTTTAGCTTAAAAACAAAATTACGTTCACTTTCATTTCGCGTCCCTACTCATTGAAAGACATTGTCCGTCAGTCATACTTTTCAAAACTTGATAAATGCACTGCAGAATTTGTCTCATTTTGAAATATCAGAGATCTTAACTAATTATAGAAAAGGAGAATATCGCATTAATAATAAATTCTCAACAAATAAAGTTGATGTCATGACCGGAAATCGAAACCGAAACCTTGAAATCCTACGTCTGAGGTTCTACCAATTGATCTATTTGGACTTAAAAATAGAACTTAAAACTAGAACTTAAAACATTACCTAACAAAATAATTATAGCTTTGAGGGGGGACGCTATACTATATGTTTGTTCCTCTCAGAATTACTTTCTTTTTGGGGGGTGGGGGCGGTAGTCTACTATCTATTCTATTGTCATGATATCAACTTCTCAGTCATTACCGTCTCCTTTCTGGATGAGTGTAGTACATATTCGTTCACAATTATATCATCCTCTCGTAACCAATATTCTTAAGAGGCATCTATTCAATTCACTAATTTGGTAATAAAAATGCTATTTCAAAAATAAGTGTAGCAGATCGACCGACTGACAGAGAAATGCGTGGACTTATCTAACTCATATGTTGATTTGGTTCGTACTCTTATGATCTAAACTGTATTTTGTCTTTCTGTATAAATAACGGTCATGAGTTGTCTACTATTTTTTTTTAAAGAGTAAACTTTAATTTTGGAAATATGACCCCATCAAAGAGTGATTCAAACTTTTCCATAAGACCCCCCCCCCCAAAAAAAAGAAAATAAAAAAATCATAAAATCAAACGAACAAAAAAACTACGGGTGGCGGTTTTAGGCGAACAGCATGGGCTGCGGGCAAACTTTGGACGAGAAAATAAAGGGTAAAAGAAAGAGAGGGCAAAATGAGGGGCGGCGAAAGAAAGGGAATCGGGAAGTTGAAAAGAAGAAAGAGAGGTGGATGGAATATTCAGAGGCATAGACAAAGGAAGAGGAAGGAAGAGGGGGAGACGCACATGTATATACATACATACACAGACACACGCACCCGCCCACAGGTACGCACGAAGCAAACACTGCAATTTTCAAATACTCACGCTGTAGACAATGTCCACTCAGTGAAGACTGGGCTATAAAAATAAAACCATTGTGTTTTTTGATGGGTTCAAGACCAAACATTCTCTCAGCAAAACATTCTTACATCGAAATTAGCGACAATAAAAATGAATTTTTTTTAATCGTTTCATCTTCATTTTATCGAGTTATACACCGCATTTTTTCATCTGAACACAAAAAACAGCTTTTCGTCAAATATACACATCATATATATTATAGTGTATAACTCTCGTCGGTAGAAAAATAAATCAGAGTGCTCGATTATAATACAGGAGCAGTATATTTTTTATGGTCGCGTAGCTAACCCTCTGCAAGTCCAAAAATAGTTAGTACGCTGACAGTCTTGAACGTTTTTTGATGGTCGATAGAAGTTTTAGCACATCAGCATGCAATTTTTTTATTAGCAAAGGGTTGTATACGCAAAACACATGGTACCATTCAATGGAACAATAGTTGTATAGTATGTGAATAAAACATATATATATATATATATATATATATATATATATATATACACACACACTTCAGTTTCATGACTTAATTAATAAGGGCGGTTGTGTGATGCAACTTAATAAATGAAAAATTCAGACTAAAATTTAATCAAATCTTATATATATATATATATATATATATATATATATATATATATATATATGTACAGAATATACTGACCTAGGTATTTTTGTTCAAAACATTTTATTAATCCCAAACAATGGTTTCAACTGTTTTAAATTATACATTCTCTTGTTTTCCATAAAAAAGGCAAAATAAGTTCCATCGCTCTTATCAGTGGGGTTGGTAAATTGTAAAAACCAATATATATATATATATATATATATATATATATATATATATATATATATATATATATATATATATATATATATATATATGCATATATATATATATATATATATATATATATGCATATATATATATATATATATATATATATATGCATATATATATATATATATATATATATATATATATATATATATATATATATGCCTATATATATATATATATATATATATATATATATATATATATATGCCTATATATATATATATATATATATATATATATGCCTATATATATAGAGAGATAGATAGATTGATAGTAAATATCAATTAGATTACATTTTTATCGATCCGTTTTAGATTTGAATATACATTTTAATGTATGTATTTATATGGAACAGCAGCCCTTGAAGAAATAAGTCATGCAACTGCAGTAAAATAGATTAAAGGTGATTGGATTTCTTAATATGACTTATATAAAGCTCTGCCATCAAAATTATAAATAACTACAGTCTAAAAAGACGGCAGACCTTAAACGAAAATTCACACACAAAATATATGTGCACATAAATAAATAAATAAAATCAATAAATGTGTACAGATGTTCCAAACTTACCTTCTTACAACTCGATGTGACGAATATAGGCCTCGCAGTGAGAATCTGCTCACTACATAAATAATATTGTTAATATTTAGAGTCGAGGCGACCTGGCCACTTTCACACATGAATATCAATGTCCAAAACAAACAAGAGACGAGAGACATCAGAGGATAAATTTGAGGAACGTAGACATGTAGTAAACGATATATCGTGAGTACCAGTAGCTTGCAAGAAACTGTCAGTTACCATGTACCGTTGATTCTATGTCTAAACGTGTTAAACGTGTCTATACACACACACACACTGAAAACTAGATTGGCTAAATGAGGATCGCTTTACTATGTCTAGAAAAGGATGATAATAGCTGCCGAAGATCAAGGTTTGATGACAAATGCTTTTAAGAAGATGAGTTGTTTCAGCACCGACATCAAGTGTGGGTTCTGCCACACAGAAGTAGAGAGTGAGAGCTACCTTAAGTCCAGTTGTAAACTTCTGCTTTTGGCTAAGATCAAAGTGTAGTATCTGTTCCGATGGATACTGCACCCCATAGACTGGTATTGTTTTGGCCTTCGGGGCTTGATTTACGCCGGTGTATGGGTCTGTCCTATGCAGTTCTACGAGGTCCACTTTCCCAGGCTTCGCCTCCCCTCAAGAGTAAGTTTATTGCTTACTGCCTGAGGCGCCCCTACCGGGGAATGCCGACGGGGCTGCCCAGGCAATTTTTAATGGTCAGAGTGCTCACCTCTCGGGCGCTGGCTTTTCAAACCCCACTTTCTCGACCCGACCTTGGGTCACATCTTTATTGTGGGAGTAAGATAAAACTGGCCTTGTGCCTAACTCCTGGAGAGGAGTAAATAAATACTATACAATGCAACACAATGGAGTGTGTAAATATCTACACGGGACCATCTGTAAAAATTGAATATTCAGTGAAACAGCAAGTTCTGGGAACATACACCAGAAAGAATCGTTGAAAATAAGTCATACACCATCCACTATGAAATTTCTCCAGCTACATACTTAGAAAACAGAGCTGGTAAGCCTGATATGGTAATATGGGACAAGGAGAAAAGAGTAGCAACCGTAGCTGAAGTGAGTGCCTCTAATTATGCTGACTTAAACAGAGATGAGAAAGAGAAGAAAACTAAATACCAACAGTCTTATGTACGATATCAAAAGAGTCTCTAATCTTTAGGAAGATCTCCACCATCCCAGTAATCATCCAAACAATTGCGCTTAAAGGGACGGTTAGAATCATAAAAAGGTATCCCGGTCGGAGTGTCTGAAATAGCGGGTGAATGTCTGGCTTCCGGTAAAATGCTCTCATCCCCAGCAAAACAAAATATAATTTTTTTTTTTAAAAAGAGTACTAAACGATTTAAACAAATGTACAAGTGTTTAACAAATGGATGTGTTTTGAACCAATAACACACGCTTAAAATAACGTATGCGTTGTTAGCGGAATAAACGATTAAAAGCGAGAAGAATAATCTGAAGAGATAAGAGCTTATTGCTACGCTAATTTCATTCTTGATTGACGGAAGTGAAAGATCGCCGAAAATCTTTAATCTCCAATAAAATAAAAAAATAATTTTATGACTATTTATTATTGATGTGAATTTATCAGAATCATTGAAACATTTGTCTGCTGTCTTAATTCGATTGCTTTCCGACTAGGAGATGGTTGTCTTATTATATATATATATATATATATATATATATATATATATATATATATATATATATATATATATATATATATATTATTAATTTTATACGTACATAAAAGTGATCTATGGACACGTGCTTCTGGCTCACAGACGTCATTAGCATGACTAACTTAGGCAAGGATCGAACCTTCGATATTGATGTTTATAGCTACATACTTAGAAAACAGAGCTGGTAAAATAAGGGCAATAATAATGTAATTTTCTGCATCTTAATCATTTAGGAAGTGAGACAATCGAAAAAATAGTAAGAAAAAAACAACGAACGCTGCGATCACCAATAAAAACATTACATAAAATTTACATTAAATATTTAGGTGATAAAAATACATATTTCTAGACAGGGCGTCTTGGTCCAATGGTAAAGACGCTGGACTATTAACATCAATATCGAAGGTTCGATCCTTGTCTAAGTTAGTCATGCTGATGACGGCTGTGAGCCAGAAACACGTGTCCATGGATTACTTTTATGTACGTATAAAATTAAGAAAAATACGTCCTATAAAGTTAAGGCGACTAATAATGCCATTTTCTGCATCTTAATCTTAGTGAGACAATCGAAATAATAGTAAGCAAAAAAATAACGAACGCTGCTCTAACCAATAAAAATAATTACATATATATATATATATATATATATATATATATATATATATGAGGAGGTTGTAGTTTGCTTGAAGTATTGCTGGTAAATATAAGTGTAGGTTTGTAATCCGAGGCTGTAGCAATGCGATGTAGTTGCCGGAAGGTGGAGAGGGTGAACAGAAACAAACGAGAAGGGAAAACGAATCTCAAAACGATTTATTAATATTTCAGGTAAAAACTGATTAAGTACCAGAATAGTAAATACTGTCAGGTAAATAAAAAGTTCGGCAAAAGGTAATCTTAAATTTTCGAAAGAAAAACTTTCATTATCAAAAGACAACAATTAAAGACCGAAAGGGTCGAAAAAACGGGGCAAACCGAAATCAAACTGTTGAAACACTGCAGCAGACTATTGGGAGTAGGAACGCAGAAAATGTCAAAATTTAATTAAATAATTATTCAGCTAAAGTTAACATCTTATTAACATTTGTTTATTTATATACTAATTATTATAATTTTATTACTTTTATTTTATATGATTTATTAACTTTTCTTTATTTATTCAATTCTAAATTTAAATTTACGTGTGGGACGTTATTATTATATAGGCAGTCAAAGGGGGATAACTTAGAACAAACGGAACATTTTAATAAATGAGATTTGAAATTTGAGAAGAAATTTAAATCAATTGTGGAAGGAATTAATGTCATGAGTGTAGGAAGGAACCGTTGGAACGAGGGGAATAAGAAGAAGCGTTGGAAAGGGGGGATTAAGAGATAAAAATATATACACACACACACACATATATATATATATATATATATATATATATATATATATATAATGTGTAAATATCTAAATACATATTTATTTTATTTAAGGGTATTTTAAGGGTATAATACTCCTAGAACTAAATTTATATAAATTTATTCTATTTATTTATTTATTTTTTTATTTTTTTAAATGTTATTTTCCTTTGTTATCATTATTGATTTATATATCTATTTATTCTTTTATTATTATAATTTCTATTTTTTCTTTCTTTCTTTATTTTCTTTCTTTCTTAATTTATTTTTTATTCCTATTTTAAATTTTATTATTTTATTTTATTGAATTTCAAACTTTAGTTTAGGGATTATAAATGTATCCACATATACATACACACACACATGAAAATATACCCATATATACATACATGCATATATGTATACACATACACAAGGCCTACATATATATACATAAAGTGTATATAATTCCATTATTACCTGAAATATTAATAAATCGTTTTGAGATTCGTTTTCTCTACTCGTTTGTTTCTGTTCACCGTCTCCACCTTCCGGCAACTACATCGCATTGCTACAGCCTCGGATTACAAACCTACACTTATATATATATATACATATATATATATATATATGTATAGTTTGTTCATAGATCTTGGATTAACAATCCTATGCATCTTTCCGTGTTTATATAACAGTGCCTAATAACAAGTAGAGCGATATACTTATTTTAGATATAAAATAGAGCCATTTCCCACCTGTATCTAATTCGCTTTCTACATACCAGCTACTTAAAACTGTTCAGTTAGTTTTGTCAAAAAATGTTCGCTTTTAAAAAAAAAAAAACTAAAAGAATGAGGCAAAATGCCGTCAGAAACCATGTGTTAGATTCAAATATTATTTTTTTAAATGAACTTTCCCAAATTTATACCTATTTGCGACCATGCAAATACACGATACACGATATCTTATACAATGAAATGTCGTGGACCTATTTAAAAGATACATGAACACCGTTAATCCACACAGCATCAGGACGCCAGACCAGGAAGGACTCTTACGAAGAAAAAAATATGGTTAATACCTTTTATTTGTTTATATCTCTGATGAGGCTCGTTGTACCGGGCGAAATTATTGGAAAACAGATCTAAATGGAAAAAAATAACACATGGTTTCTTTCTATAAATTTAAGTTTTAAAAAATGTAAAAAAAATAGTTTCCAATCGATTTAAAAAATATATATTTAATTCGATCACCAGTTTTTATCTTGATTATAAATTTCATATGAGTCCCAAGTCCTTTTTATCTCACGCAAATCGCAGGAATTCTTTCGATATTCACCGTTAGTAAATCTTATTTCTTATGTTTAATTGGATACATTAAAATGAATTCCTAAAAGAAACATTTATCTATTATTTGTTATTGTTTTTTATTTCAATGATTGTTTTAATTTTAATATAACAAATAGTTATGTTTCGTAATATTGTTTTGTTTCATGGACAAAAATGTTGTATTTGTGTTCAAATGTTCTTTTCTTTAGAGGGGCCGACTTGACTTTCAACAAGTTACGATCTATTTCTAAATTTCAAGTAAAAAGGAAAATTGGTTTCTTAAATCTTGTCTTCCTTTTACGGTCACGTTTAAAAGATAAATAAATTTGTATCAAAATTATCAATAAATTGGTGTTTATTTATCTATATGAATAAATGAGACAGATTATTATTAGAGTTTACAACAAAGTTATGAATGAAATTTTCATTATTTTAAATGTATGTTTCAAGTATTTCACTTAGCGAAATTTACGAAGCGACAGCGAGCCGGCAAAGCAAGCTAGTATAATTTACGTGAGGATAAAATACACGATATCTTATACAATGAAATGTCGTGGACCTAGAATGCATGAATGATGTAAAACAATTAAACACAGGCAACAAAAAAAACGAAATATTGACTGGTTTCGTTCGGATTAACTAACTTTTTCAGAAAAGAAAAATCTGAAATTTATTGAGAAAAACGACGAAACATGGGAAAAGAGACGCGCAATGAGATGTTTTTGGCACGTGGATAACTATTTTAAATTATGCAGCGAGGGCGAAAAGACGTTGATTGGAAACAGAAAAAAGAAAAACCATAGATGATAGCGATAAAAAATAAGTGGCACTTAGTCGGGGTCGGAGGTGATAGTGCAGTAGCGGAGTATATTACATTATTTTTATGCGATTTTTGCTAGCTGTGTTGTTAAAGAGTCTAGCCGGAGGTTAGATTGTGATGTGAGTGCTTTCGATGCACTTGCGGCGTGGGAGAGAGGATTCAAGTCTAAAGGGGGGAGCACTTTGTATGTTTTAGATATATGTGTGTGATTGTGTCATTAAGGAAATATAAAGCACTTTTATATATGTCTTTGGACAGAAATATTTATCATATACTTGACTAATTCAGTGAAATGGAATATTCCGTTTTGTGCGTATACCATTTATAAGTCTACCTCAATTTTATTTTAGAATTGAAAAGTTTACACTTGATAGTATATTAATCTTTATATGTGTCGAGGATTCACTTCTAAACAAATAAACTGATAATCTTGGATTTTTTAACACAGCTGCTAAGAGTATGAGTTGATAATGTCGGCTATATTTAGTTTTATACAAAGCTGGAAAAGAGGTGGAAGCACTTCTTAAAAATTGAGATACCGCTGATTTTTGTCAAATTAAAAAAATAGGTATAACACATTAATTAACAGATATTTCTCAAATTTGAGCTTCTTTTTACTATTTTACAGGGGTTTTAGGGGCATGACACAGGCGCAATCTCCAATTGGGAAATTCTAATGTTTCAGATTTATGTTTAATTTTATCCATAGTCATGAGATACAAATTAAGAAAGTTCCCTTTCATTTCAATTTCTTTTTATCACACCTTACTCTTAAGCCTTACATTGTAGGCGTTTTCTAGAATCAAAATCATGTAATGGATTTTGATCAAAATTGGAATAAAGATACGAGACATAGGTTTAGTGGTATTATATCTTGATTTAATCACTGTAAGAGGACATAAAATTGGTGCAAACTGTTTTGTTCGAAGGATTAATTTTACTCGTCCTGGTACGAGTTTTTGTCTAGCATATATATTGTTGTCTGTCGGCCGAACAAAAAGTGAGGAACGTTTCGCCTGTCAAATTGGGTGAGTTGTTCAATATTTGTTAAATTGGCAGCTTTTTGAAGGAGAAATGAAATTTGTGTCGCGGCGAATATTTACTTGGACTTAAGTCCTTTATTCAATATTGAAAGTTCTGAAGTGGGAATACGAAAAAATAAAAAATGCATTTCTACGGCGTTAAGTTTAAAGGTATATTAAAGGGAGATAAGTTTGGGGCGAGAGAAGAGGGTGAACATTAAATGAAACAATTTATTACAATCGGAGATATGCTATTACGAATATATCATATAAATAAATGAAAAAGTTATCTCACATGAAATGTAAAGGGTAGAATAAATTAACAAACAGAAAGTATGTCGGATAGAAATAAGCAAAAGAGACAAAAAATAGAAAAGCACTAATAAAATCACGAAATATTGTCCGGAAGAAACATATATATATATATATATATATATATATATATATATATATATATATATATATATATATATATATATTGTTATTAGTCCAGTCAATCTAGCTGATGTTTTGGCTGAACCTAAAAAAATTGCAAACAAAGGTTTTTTACTTAGATATTGGGCATGAATTACCTCTCTTTCAGAAAAAAACAAGTTTACCAAAATTAGCCTTGCGAAAAGGGGTCAACGGGCGTCATCTTTAAAAATAGCCGCCGATTCTAGCCTCCCCTTTCTAAACTCAATTTGTGTAAATTCGTCTTCAAAAATACCAAATGTAGAAATGAGAAATTGGATAAAACCAACAGTTTTCATAAAGGTAAATATAATTATAACGTCTAATGTCTTATTTCTGTCTCTTTTGATGTATTACTGCGTCGGCTGAATATTCTGTCATATTCTAATTTCAGGTTGGCCAAAGTGAAGTACCGATAATTATGGATGCTGGCAAGTGTGCTATTTGCAACAATGAACTGTTCAGTAATGAAGAAACATTCACCGTCAGCAAGAAGGGAATCGATTCTATAACAGAGCTTCTGAACAACGTGGAGAGAAGATCATAATTCAGATTGGTCAACGTCTTCACAAATACATAGAAATTGACTGTAAAAATAGGTCCACCCATGATTAAATGCTATCCAATGCAAGCCGCTCTTTGTGTGTGTTTAACTTTAAGGAACATTGTCTTTTTTGTGGTTCTCGAGCTAAATCTGATAGAAAGAAAAGAGGTGTTGATGTTTCCCATGTAGAAACTATTGAATTTAAGGACAGAGTGTTAAAGGTTTGTGAGAAAGTCCGAGAAAATGATGGCTGGGAATCCACTGTTAAAGGTAGAATAGGTTATGTAGCTGACCTTGTTTCAGAAGAAGCACGTTGTCACAGAACATATTTTTAAAACTTTGATTCCAATAAAAACATTCCTAAGGCATTCTCTTCTGCTGATTCTTTAAGAAAAAAAACCTTGGTAGACCAGAGGATTCAGAGAGAAAGAAGCCATATCTAGAAGTTGCTAGCTTTTTGCAGCAAAATGACGAGGAGCAACTCACCATTGTCGATCTTGTTAAAAAAATGGAGGAAATTCTCGAGGACACTGGCTTTGAATCATACAGTCTCTCATACATGAAATCTTTATTGTTAGAACATTTCAAAGACAAAATCATTGTGACTGAAATTAATGAGAAACATAGTGTTGTTACATTTTTAAGTACAGCAAAATGTATTCTCCATGAAGTCTATGCACAGAGCCGCTCAACAGACAATTAAGAATCAGAGGCCATTAGAATCATAGAGACGGCAGCCAAGCTTATCAAGAATGACATTAAACGTATCCAGACAAGTTCAGAATATTACTCGTCTAAGAATGATCTTGAACAGGATGCGATTCTTGAAAACATTGTTGATCTTTCTCAGCAAGATATTTGCAGGCAAAGACAATGATTTGAAACTTGCTTCAGTTGGTCAAGCGATAATGCAGGCTGCTTGACCCAGGGTACTCATTGAACCTTTACAGTTTGGTTTAGCAGTGGAAATGCATGACCAATTTGGATCAAGGTTCTTAATTGACACCCTGAATAAGTATGGGTTCTCTTCATCTGACTCAGAAGTGCAGAAATTTGAGAGAAGTGTTGCTCTTATTCATGGCGCTGAAACTCTTTTCCCTGTTGAAACTGAATTTATGCAGTTCGTAGCTGATAATGCGGACCATAATGTAAGTAGTATTGATGGATTCAACACATTCCACGGTATAGGCATCATGGCATCTTTTACGCACAGGAAAGTTAAAGCAAAACCAGTTTCAATGATTCAGATCTTTTCAGAAGATATAATAAGTGTTGGAATTATCAAGTACCTAGACAAACCACTAACAAACCAACAGTGACATCGAAAGAGCTCCAGCCCAAGAAAGTTGCTGATTCCACTACTAATTTTGACATATTTTGGGAGGTTTCACTAATTTCACATCCGTTTAGACCTACATGGTCAGGCCGTATGCAGTCAGTGCACAAAGGAACATATCCTGGGAAATCAGCCACAGTGTTTTTGCCAATGATCGACATGACCCTGGTAACCCAACCTGCGTGTACTTAACGTTATGTTAAATAAGTGATTTAGCTAGGAAAAACAACATTACACCAATTCTAATATTCGATCAACCACTTTGGTACAAAGCAATGGTGATAGTCGAGTCACAGCCTAGTTCAAATTTCCCGAAATCATTTGTCATGTGACTTAGTGGGGTCCATACACAGATTAGCTTTCTGGGGTCAATTGGTCATTTGATGACAGATTCTGGATTGCAAGAACTTTTTGAACTAGTGTAAGCTGAAAACACTATCAAGCACATGCTAAGTGGTAAAGCAATTGCTAGAGCCATTTGTGTTCATTTCTCAGTTGCTGCTGCTCTGAATGCTATTTTGTTAGCGAAAGCTTATGATTTGCCAGTTGAACAGATAACTGAGGATGACCAACACTTATGCAGAAGAGTCATTTCCTCAAAATGAATACCTGAAGGAAGCTTAAGGGTTATTGAAAGGTCTCCTTGATGGGACTGAGAAATTGAATAATGTTCTGTAATCAGAGTCTATGACAAGGATTACCCAGAGAATCAACCATGTGAAGGATGCGATGGCTGACCAACAACAACAAAATTGTGGATTCAATACCTTGATATAGTGCAGATCATGCAATTGTTTATCAAGGAAGAGCGCACCGGGAACTGGCAATTGCACCTTAACGCTGTAAGGAAAATACTGCCAACATTCGCTGCAGTAGGACACATCCTATATGCAAAGTCGGCCTACTTCTACTTGCATCAAATGGCGGGGGTTCTGAAAAGCCATCCTGAAGCGTACCACAGATTTTATGAACGATTCCATGTGATTAGACGGAGTAATCGCTACTAGGCTGGCTTGTCGACGGATCTGGCTATTGAGCAGGTGCTAATGAGAAGAATTAAGATGTCTGGAGGTGTCACTCATGGCAGAGGAATAGACAAAATTCAACGATTGGTTTGAACGCTATCACTGCCAGCGTGCGCTGAAATCAAATTTACAATGCAATAACTATCAAGCATTCGTTATGGAACTAGTGACAAGCACCAGGAGGCTACTTCAGCAAGAAAAAGCGAGATGTGAGGGATACATTGAAGCTCCTTGCATTTATCCAGACATATGATCCTTTCATAGCATTTCAAGTGGAGTAACTGGAGACAAATAGGTGAATGTGAACAGAGCAAACTCCATAGGAAGGGCAATCATAGCTTTAATGGTTGGGGAAAATGTCCACTAGTACACTTTTTAAAGAAAGGATCAGGCAATTACACTTGGGTCAAAAGTTTTGCTCAATGAAGATGAAGCAGTTGAGACTGATCCACAACTCATATTCCAGAGACTGTGTGTGCTATCTACCAATGAACCCTCAACTCAGCAGCAGCAAGAACATTTCCAGTAGTAGCTTTGTTGTTACCCACCTGCACTTTTTGATTCTTTCGGACTACCGTGAGAGGCAAAAAAACGGCTTTGGCAGACGCAATATGGGAACTGACTTCCCTTGTACAATCAGGTCCACAATCTTTAGATCCACAGTATCTCTTAGATGGGGGAGCAATACTTCAACGCCTCCGATTGCAAAAAGTCACACATTTGATTAGATCTGTGCCCGATACCGCAGATATGTCACAACTAGATATGGAAAAGCATGCATTGTCTTTGCTGGGTATGAAAGTGGTCCATCTATTAAAGATGCGACTCACCGACGCCGAGCAGCGGGCTCTGTTGGTGTTAATGTGTCACTGACCCCTTTAATGGTGTTCAAATTTTAAAAAAGGGATGTTTTCCTAGGTAATCAAGAAAACAAACAATTGTTCGTCAACTTACTGGAAAAGAGTTTGGAGGAAGCAGGTTGTAAAGTAGTCCATGCATCTGGAGACGCTGAAGTATTGATTGTGAAGACTGCTCTAGAACTGGCACAGACAGGAGAAACCATTTTGATAGCAGACGACACTCACATATTGGTCTTTCTATGTTATCATGATAATAGAGATGATCGTTACAACATTTCTTCACGCCACAACTAAAGGATAGTGCAAAAAGTGTGAAAGTCTGGAACATCAAAAAGATGAGGAAATCTTTGGAGATGTGGTCTGTTCAACATTCTTTTTATACATGCACTACCAGGTTGTGATTCCACATCCAGTCTCTATGGAATTGGGAAGGCAACATCCCTTTGAAAGATGATGAACAATAGAAACTTCCTCAAACTGGCAGCAGTGTTATGCAAAGATACCAGTGATTTAAGGAAAAGGTTGCAAAAAGCTCAAAGTATGTTGAGGCCAAATCATTGCCACCAACAAGAGCAGCTACAAAATTTCACAGCCTACAAGTTTACTTTCAAATTAAGGAATGGAAATGTAGAAACCAGCTAAAACCTGACGAGTGGGGATAGAAACTTTGAGATGGTAAATTGCAACCGATCAAGACTGACTTGCCAGCTGGTCCTGTACATTTGTTGGCTATAATTAGGTGTAACTGTACTTCAGAGTGTACTACAGCAAGATGCAGTTGCAGGAAACATGGCATTGACTGTTCAAACTTGTGTGGTAATTGCAAAGGCCACCATTGCAGCAACTCACCACAGCCAGATCTTGATGATGATGAAGTTACCTTTGACTAGTTCTTGACAAGAAATGTTCTTTGGTCCGTTCATTAAATTGTTCTGTGGTGGTTATGCAAGAGTCTTGCTCCAGCATTCGACCAACTGACCATTTCTTTTATTGTAAATTGTACTTATTTTGTATCTATTATTTATGAAATGTCAGGAATTATGTGACAATTGTTGCCTTGAAAAAGGCTACTTAGTCTGTTTTTGTACTTTTTATATTCATATTTGCATAAGAAATTAAATAAAACATGAAAACGATAGCAGGGGCTAGTCATTTTCTGGTGTTAGTTTATTATTAAGCATATAGCTACCTATCATTACAATTTAAAACACCAAGAAAATGTCAAGCTCGCTTGGAGTGGGCCCTGTGTACGTTTTTCATGCAAAAAAATATTCTAATTCAATAAAGTTTTTTTTGTCAGGAGAAACGTTTATTTTTTTCAATAATTGTAAGGAATAACACACATACTTGTCAGGAAATGTCAGGAATTTTATGTCTCGAAATGTAAATATTGTACAGTTGGATTTTAAAGATGGCGCCCGTTGACTTCTTTTCCGCAAGACTAATTTTGGAAAAAAAAATTAATCTGAAAGAAAGGTTTTTCATGCCCAATATCCAAGTTAAAAACCTTTGTCAGCAAATTGTTTGAAGTTCAGTCACTATATGGCTATGTTATGGGGCCGAAGTTTAGTTAAAACAAATATATTCAAGAAAAGTATATACAACAGAGGAACAAGAGAAGTAGTACGCCAGTACTGACTGCCAGTGTAGACTGGGGGCATCCAACAAGTGAGAAGAGTTTCAGTATTTATTGAGAATGGACGAGTCAAAATATTCGTCATAGGTACAGCACCATAACACCCCCACCAAGCCTGACCTCCTTAGGGGTCTAGTATTGATTTTGGGGGGGATTGATGCTATACTGAGGTTGCTTGAGATTTCTGTATGTCGAAAGTGTTGTTTTTGGTAGCCATCACCCCCTACTGGGTAGTGCTGTTGGTGTTTTTCGTTAGTCTTTCTTTAATTTGGTGTATGTCTCTCTTATGAGAGGACTGATGGTCTCTATCAAATTCATATTTGATATCCTACAACTTTTCAATTCTAGATGTCTGACTGTTGTGCACATCTTTAAAATTGAAGACATTCGACTTCAAGACAAGTCATCTTATCTTTCATAGTTTTTAATTCTTCAGAGAACTCTTTGGTTTGTAACTTTAGTAATTGTAGCCTTTAACTATGAATTCACTTTCTTTAACCTTTCACTGGTTATTCAAATAATTTCACTTAATTTCTTTCAGTTTTGTGTTCGTTTTTGTCAGCGTGCATTTTATTTCATTATGCCATTTAATTTCTGTCATTTCTGCTGGCAATTTATTTTTAATCCATTTCATATGATTAATGGTTAGCACAAAATCCCTTTTTCGTTTTTCGTCAGATACATTTCTTCTGGCAAGAATTCTTGTTGATAATCCCCATAATTTGAATAGTTGAATAAGGTCTACGCCAAATAAATTACATGTGTTTTTTAATATGTAATTTTTTAATTATTTCGTCATTCTCTTAAAAGTCATGTCAGTAATTATTTCACCCTCGAATTTTATTTTTTCACCAGTTACTGTACTGGCAATTTCATTAGTTCTTAATATGGTCGGTTTTTCCAATCATCTCCATGTCTGCATGTTAATAATTGACACGTCTGAACCCGAATCTAATTGTAGTTTTACATTTTTATATAAGATTGTAACCTGAACATATCTCCTTATAATATTCTCGCCATGTTTGATAGTCTTTATCCACGTTTTATTTCCTTTCATCGTTCTACAATGCGAATTTTTGTGTCCGATTCTTTTACAAATCATGAAGGTTTTAAAATGAAATGGGCATTTTGTTACCCAATGTAGTCTTCCGAACCGATAACAAGGACTCGACGGTAATTCATTTTTATAAGGCTGGCTTGTTTTTGAGGCGTGAAAATCCCGTTTTTTAACATTTAATAGGTTTTAGGTGAGAGTTGAATTTCGATTTTTGACGCACTTTTCGTATGTGTGCAAGGTTCGATGTCTTTTGAATAATTTCTGCAGTGTTAATTTCGGTTCATTTTCTAATTTATTTAGAACTCTACGCGTTATTTTAGCGTCTTTTCCTGATACCAATCATTGAACATGAATTAAGAATTTAAAAGTATTAGCGCTAAGTTCGGATAATGTAAAGTCGTCGCAGTGCTTATTTACTACTGACGCGAACATTGAATAATCTTCCAGCGTTTGTGAAATGACGAAGTGTTTGTGCTAAAAAGCTCTGTCAAATCGTTAGTATTTCGAGGCAAAATAAAATCCGCCAATTTAGTATGTTCGGTGGTGCCTAATTTCCTAAGTAACAGGAAAAACCTTTTAGAGCCTGCCCAATTTTCTAAATCAATTCTATATAAGTCTTCATATCTCTTAAAACACGAAGCAAAAGTTTTCTTCTTATCAGGGAAATACGTGAAGTTGTTGATCTCACTCCACCCGGCATTCTGCGAAAAAGCATCGTTTTCGTTACGTTGGCATCTAAGCGATATTTTCTGCATTAATATCTCAATCTTTTCGTCAGCTTCTTTCCTGAATTTTGTCAGTTTCTCTCTTTTGCTCCATAAGTCTGTCGTCAGCTTCTTACTTTTGGTCTATAAGCTATTCATTTTTTCTAGAAAAAGCTTTTGAAATCATTCTTCAGTTTTCTGTCGTCCCTTGTCTGCCTCTTTATTATGTTTCTGAGTTACTGATGCATTTGAAATTTTACTAATTCTGCTATCTTCGCTTTACATTCTTCTATTATTTTGTTAGAAAGTAAATGTTTCCTTTCGAGTACGGCTTGTTAAAAAAAGTTATTTTCTTAAGATTATGCTTGATAAGAGTATAACACTTTTGTTCTCGATAGTGCGTAGCCGTAGAATTTGCGGTCAGCACTTTACTCAAAGAAAAATAAAAAATTCGGTTTCAATTTTTTTTCTTTTGGCAGAAGTGGCTTTTTCTCTTTTGAAGAGAGAAGAAAAAATCATGCATTTCCTTATTGTTTAATTTCACAACAGTGTCAGAATAGCAATTAAAACAAAAATCACTGACGTTTCTTCACTTACGTATTTTTTCCTTTTTTCTTTACCAGTAACCCAGTTTTTTGAATTATGACGTTGTCTGCTGAATTTGTAGTCGATTTCTCTAAGTTTTTTCTCTTTAAGGTTTTCCATAATTAATTTTGTCGCCCGTTGTGACGTCCATTTTAAAAAGTTCTGCCGGATCTTTTACTGTAACCACGCTGTCAGTCTATTTTAGTGGTGTAAGTTTGAAATTTAAAATCTCACGTTGCGGTCGTTGTGGGATCCTTTTCTGAAGGTTCTCAAGAAAATCCTTAATGGTTTTATTTCCCGTGTAAATGTGAATACTTCGTTGCCAGTTTTTGTGATGTCCCTTTTAAGGTTTATACTTGCTGTGGGTGCCCGTGTAAATTCAAATACCTCGTAGCCAGTTTTTGTGAGGTCCTCGTTAAGGGTTTTAGTGAATGGTTGTAGGTCCCGTGTAGATTCGAATATATTGTCGACAACTGTTGTTGTTGTTGTTGTGGTGGTGGTGGTGGGGGTGGGGGGTGTCCCGTGTGAGCTCGAATATCTCGTTGCCAATTGTTATGGTTCTGTTTAGGGGCCAGAATGAGAACACGGACACGGAGTTTAGGTAAAAGAAATATATCGGAGAAAAGTATATACAACAACAGAACAAGAGAAGTAGTACTTTAGTACTGACTGCCAGTATAAACTGGGGTTGCATTCAACGGTATTTCATTCCTTCCTCACACAGGAATATATGACCCAAGGTCGAAAGGTGGGAGAAGAATGAAGCCAGCGAACCTAAAGGATGAGCACTCTGGCCTAGCAAAAATAGTGTAGGCTGCCCCGTCGGCATTTCTAGGTAAAGGCGGTAAGGCAGTAAGCAATAAACTTACTCCACCCCAAAGAGGGGAAGCAAGGCCTAGGAGGCTACACCTCCTAGGACTACCCAGGACTCAACCCCTCAGCCCGACAGATAAAAGGCCATCGAAATTGCCCAGTCTCTGCCAGACCCACTGTCGAGAAGGAATCTTTGACAGATGTTACGCACTCCGAAGACTGGAGTTGCATTCAACGGTATTTAATTTCTTCCCAACGCAGGAATATGTGACACAAAGTCGGAAGGTGGGGGAAGAATCAAACCAGCGCATCTAACGGAGGAGCAATCTGGCCTATAAAAAATTGCTTGACCAGCTTCGTCGACATCCCCGCTCAGGGCGCCTTAGGCAGAAAGCAATAAACTTACTTCACCCCAAAGAGGGGAGGCAAGGCCTGCAAAGCTACATCTTCTAGGACTGGGCGGAATTCAACCCCTCAGTCAGACAGATAAAAGGCCACTGAAATGGGCCAGTCTCTGCCAGACTGACTGTCGAGAACGAATCATCGACTGGTGTACTCAAGTTCAAAGACTGGGGTTGCATTCAACTGTATTTAATTTCTTCTCAACGCAGGAATATGTGACACAAAGTTGGAAGGTGAAAGGAGAATGAAGCCAGCGTCTCCAAAGAAGGAGCACTCTAACCTAGCAAACATAGTCCAGGCTACCCGGTCGGCATTCGCCGGTAAGGGCGCATCAGGCAGTAAGCAATAAACTTACTCTACCCCAAAGAGAGGAGGCAAGGCCTAAGTGGCTACACCTCCTCGGACTACCCAGGACTCAACCCTTCAGTCCAACAGATAAAAGGACATCGAAATGATCGAGTCCCTGCCGGACCGACTATTGAGAACGAATCCTTGACAGGTGTACCCCAGTCCAAAGACTGGGGTTGCATTCAACAAGTGAGACTCATAATGCTTCCAATATTTATTAAAAATGGACGAGTCCAAATGTTCGTATTCGGTACGGCACCATAACATATATATATATATATATATATATATATATATATATATATATATATATATAATATATATATATATATATAAATACATGCATATAACTATTTACGTAAATATCCATAAATATGCATACAAACACCAACTATTTACCCATCAGAGCAAACTAAAAAAGATGAGCTTGTGAACCTTTCAATATTTATTTAATAGTACTCAATGACAAGTAGAGCTGAACATACAACCAACACACATACACACATACATACAAGCATGAAACTGTGTATGTAAAAATACCTCGACAAGTAAATGCACTTCGTTACCCGACTAATGAGTATTTGGTATTATCAGGCTAATATACAACGTAGAAACACATTTTTTATCGTCTATTTAAATTATATCAACAGCTACACAGACGCGAGTACACCAACAGCAGCATGACATGCCTGCATAGTATTTGAAAATGAATATATATATATATATATATATATATATATATATATATATATATGTAAATTCAAACATGGATACATACAATAATAAGTATATGCATAGAAAGAGTGCAGAGGGACGTGTTTTTCTTTTTTAATCAGGATCACAGTGGCGTAATATATTACATTGTTTCAATGCGGTTTTTGCTAGATGTTTGCTCAAGGTATAAGATCTGAGATTAATGTTTGATGGTGATGAGATAAGTATTGTCGCGTTTTCAATGCTGCGGAATACCAACACACAATCATGCTCTTACTAAATGATGACAGCATCTACACAAAGGTCACATGTAGTCGTGTATGCATTTTTGTTATTATTGGAGCCTTGAACCCTATGCTAATGCCTCCTAAAATGTGATTCTACTTTTTCAGGCGAGTACATGTAAACAGCCTGAAATATTTGGCGGTAAAATAAAATAAAACCGAAAAACCCAATAAGTTTGAATTTATAGTTGGGATCAATTATAAACATAAATATAACGTAAAATCAGATAACGTTTGAAAAACATGTTATCATTGTTGATTTTAAATCTTGGCCATTTTCTTAAATTATTGGAGTTATATTTTAGGCGTGTGTGTTTTTTTTCTTTGGATGTCGGGGATTTTACTTTTAAACTGAAAAATACATTAAATCTTGTTATAATTAAATAATTTCTTAATTGTTTGGCAAAATTGACTTGGACTTAAAATTGACTCTTAACGGTCATGTTTTCCCAACTTCTCACGCACATTTTATTTTTATTTTGTTATTTATTCTTATATATTTTGCGTTCCAAATTATAAATATCATCGTAAATGAACACGTTTGTTTGCTGCAGTGTTTTTATCGTTTTATTATCCTTATCAAGTATAGGTAAGCATAATTTGTTGTGGTGTAAAGTAAGAATGTATATATTAAACGTAGAAATAATAATGATTGCAGGACAAACCATGTTGTATTATGTTTGAATTTGTGCAATAAATGCATTCGAAATATGAGTGTAAGAGAAAACAGATTCAAGTATAATGTTATTCTCTCTGTGTCGAGAAAAGAACTGGAACATAATTACTATTATTATTTTCGTGAAATAAAAAAAGCTAGAAAATAAATTGTTGTTGTGTTGATAAAAGAAAGAGAAGTTATTAAAATAAAGTTAAAAGCGTCATTTCATTTTATTTGTGTTAATGTAATCGTTTTTTATATTAAAATATGATTGGTTTGATTATAACAGTAAATTAGCATTTTCGAGGCGTGAGGTAAATCAATGAATGGTAAAACGAAGTCGTACAGACGCTAGAATTATGAATCTATTTGAAATGTTTGTCTCTGTAACAAACGACATTGTTGGATGTTTTTGATGAAGATGGGGAAATGTGTCTTATTAAATGAGGTAATTATTTACCCTTTTTACTGATGGTACACTTATCAAAGCTCGTGGGCCACTTGAGGATGAGGATTAAAAAGATTTTCGGTTGGAGGATGAACGCCACCACGAGAGGATTGGAATCAGTCAGTGGAAAGTGTTTCGTTTGGGTTGTTTGGTTGTTTTGTTTTACGGCATATCAACCCTTTTCGGGTTATTTAATGCCGCCCGGTCATTTTTGTAAAAGTTGTTATGCTTCATCTTCTTTATATGTCCAAGTATTTATTCGTGGTGTTTGGTTTTGTTGTTTTGTAGAGGAAAATAGTTGTTTTTGTTTTTTGACTTTGTAGAAACAATAAAACTAATGTTTGGTGCATTTTTGGTCAGGAAGCCAGTATCTTCAGACAGCCGTATCTGGCAGCACCAGAGGGTAAAAAAGGCAGGATATTACTTAAGAGCTATTGCTTATCCAAGAGGACGGCTCAACAAGTATTTGTTTACATTAGATGACCATGATGTAGTCGGTTGGGAAGCAGCCTAGTTGTATTTTGTTCCACAGATGGGATGTTTAAGGAAATAATATTGTTCATGAAGGTTTCGTTTGTTGTTTTGTAAAGAGAAGGAGAAGAAAAGTTCGTTGCTGCTGCTGTAGCTAGACGAGTTCTTGCTATGAATGTTTTTGGTGGATGATCAGGGATTGAAATTCTGTCGAACACCTACCATGAACATAACGATACTATAGAGAGTGGCTAGCAACATTTTTTTCTCTCCGGGAGATTAGACACATGGTGATGTTTAGAGATGCCAGCGCTCTGGCCTACAGAAACGCCTGAAAAGCTGCGTTTGCATTCCCCGGTAAGTCGCCTCAGGCGATTAGCAATAAATTAGTCTATTCTCAAAGAGAGAAAATAAAACCTGTGAAAGTGGACATCTTGCGACTGAACAGAACCATGCCGTAGCGTGACACCAACAAAGCCATTGTCGGACTGATAATCCGACTGACTAATGAGAAGCTCATTAATTTTAGCTACAAGACAGTGAAACAACCAATAAGTAGCACCCGAAGATTACATATAGTTGCTAGTGTATATACAATTCATTTTATCCCTCCGTGTCACTACCTATATTTAGAGTAAATTATTACGTCTATGAACCAAACAAAAACCGAGTTTCAGTTAATCAGTATGCGGTGACCGTTGCCAGTAAAACAACCAATAGCATTCATTTATTGGCGCCTCCGATTTGCGCATGCATGTCTAGAATACCGTCATGTCGTGTACGAGGCAATAAAGAACTATACTTTCAATTACATGAGCGGTAATATATTTACGTATTTGACTGACCTCCAGCTGGCAAGAGGTTAACCGACCGCTAGGGAATGCTGGGTTTATATTTATAGATGGTTTGTTGCCTGATACCCGAAGAGCATCTAAAGTGAAATTGCGAGAGGAGGGTACAAATTGACAGAAATGAGAGACGTAAATAAAAATGTGACCTGACGAAGACATAATTCGATAAGAAATTGAGTGAGGTGTGTATGCCGTAAATCTATATACTATTAAAATGTTATGTTTGTTTTGAAGTGTGTATTTTCGTACGCAAATTAAAACATGTAATTTATTGATAAAAGGGGAATAAGCAGAATATACATTATTAAGTCAGTAGTTTTTACGATGTCAATTCCGGAGTTCGAATCTCACGTAAGTTTTTTTTAACTGGATACGTCTTTTATAAATTAGAAGAAATTAACATTACACAATAACCTTAAAATTTACATAAATATAATTTTTAAAACTAAATAACTCGTTTTTGATAATACGCAAAAAGTAGACATACAACGTATTCGTCATTAGTTCATATCGATTTATTTTTGCTTAAAACATGATTTCTAATGTCTTGGCAAATAAAAACGATACGTAAATATATTTATCGTAGTTACTTACTCTTTCATGCCAATACTTAATAGCGTATTTTTTCTACAAACTTTCACAAAATTCTTTCCACGTACTAGCTATGAAATGAGAGGAGTTGAGTAAATATTGAAATTGAATACCCCAGTATTGTACAAACTCCACTCTAGGAACGGGTGAAAAATAGTTTTATTAAATGTTTTTGTGTGTTATGTAGAAGAGTCAGTTATTGAACCAGAGTATGTGATTTAGAAAATTCATCACTGAAACCTGGCATTAAATACCTAATTGAATAAATGCGAAAATTTCTTTCAGTTATCACTTATATATTACGATCAAAAAGGGATAAATCTCTCTCTCTCTCTCATATATATATATATATATATATATATATATATATATATATATATATATATATATATACTGGAGATGCCAACTCGTATAAAATAAAGCACTAAAAGTGGCAACTTTCGTTAAGGTAAGTGTAGGCACACTTATCTTAACAAAAGTGACTTGAACAGAGCGGAAAGCGAGAAAATGACAATGTACTAAGGCCCCTTCTATGATATGAAGAGAAACTGGAAGCTAAAATATATCACCATAATCCCAGTTATAATAGGAACTAAACGCTTCCTTAACATTTTTTAAGTATTTGGAAAGTAATAAAAAAAACAAGTGCGAAAGAAATCCAAATAACTGAACTTAAGGAAACAGTCGACATTTCTAAAAGAGCACTCGGTTGGAGCCTCTAAATAGCAGGCGATTGTCTGGCATTTGGAAGAATTATCCGTCTCTCTGCTAATGAATAAAGATATAAGAAAAATAGAAAGAGGTTTGTTGACATCCTCTCATGTCTTTTCGAGTTAATTATTGTCATTTCCTGTCTCGGAAAACCATGACTGAAGCGCCCCGTAATCAAGACCAGAATTGCGCATTCAGATCGGAAGCAAGGATAAAAAATATAAAGACACTCGCAATCAATGCCGACTCTGATCCTTTTGCTTCACTGATAGGATCCGAAGTAATACTGAGTCTGATGTTTCATATCAGTTTGGTTGCACAATCTATCGGAGTTTAACAAATATGGTATCCTACTCCCTTCGGAAATCGTTATCTGCTTGATGGACGTGGACCCTGTCTGGCAGTTAATCTGACCTTTTACATAGATACATCATAATTATTTTGAATGCTGCATAATTTAATTACTGCAATTATGAAGGGAAAACATATATTTCTTTTCATGATTAAAAGTGAAGAAAAAATAGTCGACCGGTTTTCTCCCTCATATTACAGAGCTTAATCGATGGATTTGAAAATGGATTAAAAAAACTGTATATATTTATAATTTAAAAAAGCGTTACGTGATATATACAATAGAGGATTCGTGTTAGAAACTATTCACGCCTAATCCTAGCAAACACTTCCGCTGTTTACAGATGAAGGGCAGTCTTAAACGAACTTAAATCGTCCCCAAGACTTTTAAATGGAATAACAGGTGAGCACGACTAACGATGGTAAATTCATTGCACACGTCGTTTTGAATAAAATGCTCTGCGATGCAAGACTCGTGTATATTTTTTTAGAAAATTCGTTAATCAGAATCGTACATTTCTAATTTTGCGAGGTATGTTTTGTTGACCTCTGTTGTTCAATCTCAATGTATATCAGCACTGCAACCACATTTGAGATGATAAATATAATTAATATTGTGGTGGGAGGTAGAACGTCTTTTCGAGTGCACGGCAAAAGAGATTGTGTAGAGAATATAACACGTACGTTCGAAATAAGACAGCAATTTTTACTTACTGTGAATTTGTCACTTACTGTGTCTAACCAAGGTAAACGAATGTAAATTCAACACTTAGCAATAGTATTTAGTTTTATTCAACAAAATTAGATAGTTTCCTTTTGATGGCTGACCCAATCACATCCAGAGTCATTATTGAACAACGTATCAGTCATGGTTCTTACTTTTTCGTCCAATTTTCTTTTTTGACAAAACATGAGAGCTCTATGTGTTAGAGCCAAAAATAAATTTAACTTTCGTTTGATCGGGCAAATTACATAAATTCAGTAATTTTTAATGCAATTAAATAGTTAAAAATGTATGTGAGCGCATAACCGTCGTTTTAGTTGATGAAGCTTTCCTAATTGAATAATTTAATTGAATAATATATGAATAAGTGAAAAATATTTTTAAAATCAATTTTTACAAAAGTTTAAAAAGTTTATCTCCATATTTAAAAACCTAAAAAAAGGTGGAAAAGCCCTTTTACGGTAAATAAAAGCTACTAGAAAAATAAAATATTGTTCACTTATTAATAAATTGGCTAATACCGCTCGTTTTAACTAAAGTCTGGAGAAGGTCATCACTGAAATGTCAGTTTTATGAGCAAATAAAAAGACTTAAAATTGTTTTCTTCTACGAAAAATATATAATATAAAATCAATTTCTTATAAACTGTCGTTCAGATACAAATTTCTAAGCAGAACAGGACTAAGACAGCAGACTTATAGCTTAATATATTTTCATATAACGGTTTATAGCAATAAATTAGGCTTATTGGAAAGCTCGACTGCAGTTTTATGGTGTATATCTTGTTCAAGTGTTCAACTTACCATATTGATGGACTTGAATAGCAATTCAATTTTAATTTTTATCCAAGTCTATAACGACGTCCAGGAATATATTACAAGAGTTCTGAAGAATGTATACACAGTATTATTTAGATTAATCCAGACTACTGTTCTCATCCCATGGCGCATGCTTAATAATAATCAGTGCGAATGGAAGAGTCTTCTGGAGGTTGAAAGTTAATTCTTACGTACAGGCGATACTAAGTAAAAAAAATACGAATTACTTCGAACTTCTACCCGGTCATGGCTGACGGAACAAGAGCAAGTTACCCGCGTAGATTAAATAAAGGGTTCTGATCAAAATTCCGAATTCGACATAAAGATTCCAGTGTTCGACAAGACGCACCTGAACAAGGTTGGAGGTTACATCGGCCGAAATGGTGCAAGAATAATATCCAAGACGTTCCTCTTTGCGTATTTCTGAAGCATGTGGTTATATGACAGTTTGCCACATTTTTATGCAGTCCTTTGTAATAGTGTTGTACTTTACAAGATCTTTCAAGCTACACCGGTTGGACAGATCAGCCAACGTTGCATCGTATGGTCCTCCTCTCCACATGCACAGATGGTTGGGACAGTTTTGTAGCCCCATCTACTCATAGCTACTTTTGATCGCCCCATTCCCGTTCGCAAGCAATTAAGTGTTTTCTACTGGGCCCAGGGTGCCCCATAACCAGAAGGGAGTTCCTCAGAAGCAGTAGTCCGAATAATACAAATAATATAATGGATAAACTATGAAACTGTAGTCATTTATTTGGATAAAACAAATGATATATATTTATGTGTGTTACCACGATCAGAATATAACCTCAGCCTACGCACATACAATGACAGTGATGGACAAGATGTCACATATCCAAATTGAGGTCTCTTGGGTAGGGCACATTCGAACGGGATTTGAAACCTAAGCTACTGGTATACGGGAAGGCAACTCGTCACGCTGCACACTAGAAAATCTTACAGCTATCATAGAACACACAAACTTCAGTAAACAATCGATTGTAGAATGCGCCGACACTTCTTAACAAGATGTGCAATAATCCAACTCGTACAGAGCCAGGCCGATGTGCTTCTTTAGTTGCCTCGGTCATAGTCAGTAACCTCCTGGGGTGTTTCTTTACGAACCTATGAGAAAAGAGTATCGACTGAGAGATATTCTAGAGTGAATTATACGCGAAGGTCGTGGTTTCAATCGCTGGTAAAAGAAGTTATGCAAAAAAGTTCACTCAAATTAGATATCGAAAACGTAAGTGACACGGAATGAGAACAGTCTACTGCAGGTGATTAAATCAAGTGTTCAATTCAAAATTCATAGAAAGTTACGTGATACGACAAAAAGGTACACGAAGAAATCTGGAGAATTGAACGGCCGAAAATGGCACCCACCAAAACAAAGAAATGGTTCCTAAACATGTAAAAAATGAATATTTTGTATATATTTGTAATATATAGTTTAATGTTGCAACTCTTCCATACATATAATACGCATACATACATACTGATCAACTGTGTTTCATATATATATATATATATATATATATATATATATATATATATATATATATATATATATATATATAACGTTGCAACACATACATTCAAACAGGTTTGAACCGTTGTAATCGGAAAATAAGTACTAGTTTACTTACTTGTTTGAGGGTCGGAGACGAACGCATTCAGGATTTGAAATATTAAATGTCTGAAATTGGAAAAAAATACAAATTTATAAACAATTTTGATTGACGTAATCAAAATAAAGTTAAAATAAAACAATAAAACGCAAAACAAATAATTCGACTGCAAGATAAACTGTTATTTTTTTAAATTTAAATTTTTTTTTTATTGTTTTACTTTCCACAATAAAAGAAAGCTTTATTGAAATTTTTGTACATTTAAATCTTTTGTCATTGAATTTCAATGCAATGTTTGTTTTGATAATCGTTAGAAAAAGACAGTTTTCATCGATTGGGTGAAATGGAAAAGAAGAAGAAAGATGTAAAATTCAAAGTGTTTTTTAGTTTTCTTGTGTTGTTGTTTTTGTATTGGCGGGAAGAAGGTAAAACTAATAATAATACAAATCAATACAAGACTGAAAGAGAGGAAGGGTATATATATTGTGTATAGAGACGATGGGAAAAAGAGAGCAAGTGTGTGTATGTAGAGATGGAGGGGAAGAGATATGGAGAGGAAAAGAGATGGGGGAGTGGAGAGAGAAAGATGTGGAGAGTGATAGAGGTTTACAGAAAGAAAGAAAGGAAAATATATTGAGAAGGAAAGAGATGAAGTGGCAAGACTTAAGGAAATAACTGTGTTTATATCCGGAAAAAAAGACTGAGAGTGAAGGTATGAATGGAAACCTAGAAGACAGAAGGAGCAAGGAAGAGAGAAAGAGGGGGGTGGGAAGTGAGTGTTGATAGAAAGAATTAAAGAATAAGAGAAAGAAGAAAGAGTATACATAGCCAAAAGATGGAAATATTTTAAACCACACACAAGCACGTGTGCCTTGTCGTGTCCCGTCTATTTTACGACTCAGCACTCCTATCAACACCGGATAATTGAGATTCAAACAGAAATGGCAGAACTCACACACTTTCATTCGATCCGCGCACACCGTCATTCCGCCGACCAATGAAATCTCTTCAAAGTCTTTTCATCAGCAGTAGGTGACCCAGACTCAAAAAAGGCTACGGTTCTTTACTCAGCAGATATTAGTCCCTAGGATCGTCACTTTATAGCAATCTTTTGCAGACGACTCGGTGGAATTTCACCGCCACTACCACGTTAGTACTTTCATATTTGACACCAGTTCGTCAGTATTTGACGTCCGGGTTTCAATGTGCTCGCAATGTAATTACGCTTAGGAGTCATGAAAAAACGAAACAACTGTTTGTGGATGACAATTATCCCCCTTTCTCTCTCTCTCACTATATATATATATGTATATATATATATATCTTTCTCTATATAAATGTATTTATCTCTCGCTCTCTATGTATATATATATATATATATATATATATATATATATATATATCTGTCTCAATCTCTCTCTCATATATGTATATATATATATATATATATATATATATATCTGTCTCGCTCTCATATATATATATATATATATATATATATATATATATAATTTGCCTTCATCTCTCTCTCTATATATATATATAAATATTTCTCTCTCTCTCTCTCTCTATATATATATATATATATATATATTATATCCCTATATATATCAATATATATATATATGTTATATCTATCTATCTCTCTATATATATATCTTATATCTCTCTCTATATATACATGTATATATATATATATTTTTTATATCTATATATATATATATGTGTATATATATCATATACATTTATATATATATATATATCTATATATCTATATATCTCTATATATTTAGGCAAACATTATTAAATAAAACGGGGTGTTTTTGCTTAATAAGACTTAGTTGTTTTTTTCAATTTTCCGAGTGGTCCATTTAGTGTTTCTGTCAAATTGCTGTATATAAGTTGCATGTGTTTCTTGTTCCATTTTCTTTTCTTTTGTGCGAATACTTTCGATGTGATTCGTCAAATTATCTTCAGGCCATGTTGATTTAGGTTTCTTTAAAAATATGTCTTTCCTGTTGAGTGTTTATTGTTAGTATAACGGCCCGTAGTTTATAACGTTTATTTATATGCTAGACATTTTAAAATATTATGACTAGTTTCGTAATTCACATTATTGATTGTTTAGTTTTTATTTAGAGGGCTTCAAGAATTTTTAATCTTTTGGTGTTGGTATCGTGGTGTATTATTTTAGTATTGTTAACTGGTATGTGTCTATATTGAGAAGCGGCAGTCCTGTTTTTTAAGTGCTAGTGTCAGAGAGATGTAAGGTTAATCCGATGTAAGAATTAGTTTTATTGTTATTGTCGGAGATACATTTCTCCATGGGGCATTAGAACTGATATATTACATTGGGTCTTCCTAATGTATTTTGGGTCTGAGAAGTGTTATTTTTAAGTACATGGTTCGATGTTTTCATTTTTTGTAAGAAATGATGAATCTTGTTTTATTAGCAGAGTTGATGCGTGATATGTAGCGATGTATTATATTTTGAAGAGATGTTCCATCCAATTTAAAGTTCGGATGCATTTGGTTACAGTGCAATAGATTTATTATTAGTATTGTCTAAGTTTCTAATCATTATTTTTATTTGTTCATCTACAATATAATTGGTAAATTGATTATTAATTAGGACTTGCTTATTTTTTTTAATCGTTAAGGAGAATTTTTTGGTTTAAGAGATTAGCTTTGCACGGTTTAAAAGAGGTTTAATCATTGCAATTTAATATCGATAATGCAATTAGCTTTTATAACTTAAAATGCATGTATTAATAGAAGTAGTTTTTAATAGGGAGAAATGATGAATGCGTCATTGTTAGAGTCAATGAGAACATCTAAAAACGGAATTTTGTTATTAACATTAAGCTCATGGGTGAATGTAAGTACAGAGTTATTTTGAAATAAAATGTCTTGTAGCTTTTTTTATCTCATCATTATTGTCTGCTAAAATAAGGATATCATCAACGTAGCGGGCATAAATGGAGGGTTTAGTAATTATATTAAATATTTTATTTTCGAAGTCAGCCGTGTAAAAATCACTAAAGGTCGGTCCAAGGACCAATCCCATA
>OY744531.1:59319699-59324699 GCA_963556195.1 Sepiola atlantica
TTTCCCTTTAAGCTCTGTTTTAACAAACATCATAAGGGACACTGACTTTAACTAAGGTTGCTATTTCTCCCTTTGTTCCATATGACTATGTCCGGTTTAACAGCTCCGTTTCTAGATATCTAGTCGTAGGATTGCGTAGTCATAGTGGATAGTGTATGACGTATTTCCAACAGTTCTTTCTCGTATATGTTCCTAGGACTTGCTGCTACACTGGATATTCAATTTTTACAGATGGTACAGTTAATATATCTGCGCATTCCTTTGTATTACAGTGTATAGTAGCCATCCACTAGCAGAACATTACAACTTGCTTTCAGGTGGCTCTCACTCTACTTCTGTGCGGAAGACCCTGCACTTTTTGTCGTTGTTGAGATACTCATCTTTTTAAAGGCATTGGTTTTAAGCCTTGATGTTGGGCAGCTATTATCATTTTCTTTTCAGCCAGTATACAGAGTCTTTCTTATCTATATATTCCTGGGATAGTTCATCCAGAATATATTTAGCACGTTTGTGTTAGCCTATTTTTTTATAGTTTTCTGCAATTGTGTATTTCTGGCGGCTATTCCGAGTTATTTCCATGGCAGGATTTTTGTCTGTTTCTGCATCATTTGTAAGACAGTTCTGTCTAAAATATTTGGCCAGTTTTGTGATAGAGGTTGTTCTAATGTCTTCTGTTTCTTGGTGTTGGCATACCATCATAAGGTTTGGGTTCTAGGAGCTCATCAGATATTGGCCGGTGCACACAATAGTGGCTCGATGTTGATAGTCATATTCTGAGAGACCCATACCTCGTACTCGTTTTAACACATACAGCCTTGGTAGACACTGTTTTGTGTACATTACTCCGTAAGCTGTCAATATTTTCTTCGTTTTAGTGTCTAGTGTGTTAATGTCTTTTTGTGGCCGATCAATGATGTCAGAACTGTATGTTATCACTTGTATGGGTAGTTGGTTAATGGCAGTTACTTTGTTTTTGTTTGTCAGCTGTGTTTTGCAAATGTTTCTAACATAGCGTACATATTCTCTGCCATTTTCCTCTTATACTGGCACGTTGAATTTAATCGTTTTCTTCTATGCCAATGTATTTGTATTGTTCCTGCTCTTCAAGGTCTTTGATGTCAGTATCTTCATCAAGCTGTATGTGTTCCGTTTGAATCTTATTCGCAGCTCTGAGGGAACACTTGGCACATTTGTCCAGGCCAGACTTTATTTCAATATCTTATGGATAACTTACAATAGTCGGCTTAAGTGTGCGTCTGAACTGGCATACAGCTTGAGGTCATCCATGAAGAACAGGTGGTGGACTTTTTTGTTTGGTTCTTGTCGGGGGTTTTGACTTTTGTTTAGTAATTTACTTAGCAGATGAATCGCCAGGCAAAACCTAGAGGATATAAGCTATCTCCTTGGAAGATAACTCTTCTGATCTTGACGTCAGGGATTGATATTGTTCAATTAGTGTTGCTCAATGGTATAGTTGTTTACCACATCTTTATATGTACAGTCATGGTTTTCCTGATGACCGGATATATATTAAATAATTCAAGGCACCGCAGAAGTCATGTGTTGGGTACATTATCATATGCCTTTTGGTAATCGATCCAAGCCATGCTTGGGTTTCTCTGCCTCTTTTTACATTCCTCAAATATGGTTTTATTGATCAACAACTGGTCCTTGGTGCCTGAACACTTCCTCCTGCATCCTGCATGTTCATCAGAAGTGAGTCTAAGTATATCCTTTCAATCCAAAAACCAAAATGAAAATATTATTCATTTTCTTTTGATTATTTCCAATTATTCTTTAAAATTATGTAAATTGTTTATCAATATTTCAAATGGTTGTATACTCTCCTTTCAAAACGATAAAATGGTCTATTTATTTTATTCATTTGCTATTATTTTTTTTTAATATCTGAAGCTAATTATTTTTAAAAAATCATCTGTTCACGTTGTGAATAGAAGAATATTGGGATTTAGAGCGCAGAGAGAGAGGTTCATTTTGAATTTTGTCTCTTTACTTTTCATTTTTCATTAATTTTGCAAGCGTACTTATTTCAATCAATTTAGTTCGAGCTAAATAGTACCTTAAACGGTCACAATTTTTTCTAGTATATATACGATATTTGTAGTAAACATGTCTTTCTGTCCGGGGATACATCTGAAACGAAAGGCCTATACCAAGATTAAATAAGTTTTATAAAGAATTATGGTGGTATTAATTTTTTTTATTAGGGTTTTTGTTTTACAGTATTATCGCGGGGACTAATTATCTAAATATCAGCGACATGATGTATCCAACGCTGCCTTGAACTGTGTGACCGTCTGCAAGCGAACTGCGAATAGGAATCAGCTTGAAGAACTTTCTCGTGTAACCGCAGTAGAGAGCTGTGATACAGCTTACTAGTATGTCTGTAGATGACTATACAGTAATAAAGATATTGTTATGGCAAGTGATCTACATAAAAACGTTCGTGTTTCATTCCTGAAGGAATTCGCCAGACAAAATGCATGAATTATACTAAAACCCCTTTTATAATCAAACAGTGTCCACTCCAAACATTAGTCATTGATTTTATTTCACCACTTCAACCATTCTCTCCCTATTCCTTTCCATCAACCGATTGTTTCCCCTCCTTTTTCTCATAGTTCTTGGCGCTTTTTTCATTTTTAAGTTGGTCAAACAAACAAAAGACGGGCATTGTTGAAATGGTGTTAGCCGTACTGACGAATCAGCGTAACTACGTGATACATTTATTAACTATAGTCATGTCTTATTTTCAACTACTTTACGTAATAATATATAAGATTTAAAATCTATGAAAGTTTCTAAGTATTTTTTAGTACTTATGAAAAATCTATATCTACAGTTTATAACTATTTCTTTATAAGAGTTAAGGTGTGTTTGATAGTATATATACCAAATAATGTCTCATACTGTCGAAGCGAAAGGACTAGTTTAGAGGTATACTTCCTGACTGCTAATCGGATTCCGTCTTATAAGGTTTAAAACTCCTGACATATCTAGCCACATAAAAGAGGCGTAATACGGCGAAACAGGTGTCTGTAGATTGCATTTGCTATCAACATGAGTTAAGTTCTCTAGTAGGGGCAAAACGGCTTTTACGTATAGAATAGATTTATTTTGGTAACCGGTAGCGTGATTGTAAACAACAACAAAAGCGCCATATTATTTCTTGCTTAGAAGGCGAAGGCATTAGGTAAAAGTAATCACAGTTACAAGTGATCTGGAGATCAGTTTTCGAATCTGAGCTTGAAAAATACTTGCTTTGTCTAGCTTAATTGAAGAGTCGTGATACTGTGGAACAACGGTCTGTTGCTATATTGTCTTTGGGATGTATGCGTAGAAATTCAAATTTAACACTACTTCTTTGGGGTTTTCTTGCTATAAATCGACTCTCGATTAATCGATTGGATTTATTGGTTACCAATATATTTATTTCCCGCATCAAAGACTATGGCATTCTGGGATTCCATCCGACTATACAAAAGAAAGCCTCGAACGCGTCGGAATCTACGAATATCAGAATCTATGTTCCTAAATGTATCAACCAGTGCTTTTTATTTTATTATTATTATTGGTTCTGAACTACGACGAGAGACTCGGAAATTCTCCAGACACGACCAGCTGTGAATGTAACGTTCATCGGAAATCTGCACGCAGCGAGAGCTCATGGATTTCCTCCAATATAAAAACGGACAGAGGTTATAAACAGACACAGTTGCAGAGATCACAACTGGAGTTTCAATAGAGATAAGGTTTTTTATTAGTTCGTTATATTAATCTTATGCTTACTTTTTTACCGTTTTCTTGTTTGCATTCGTTTATTGTAAAGAAAAATTGCCCTCTTAAACCCGTTAGCGGATCCAGTTTACCTTACTATTTTAATAATAGCTGTGAGGTCACTGCCCATAGAATTAGTTATCCACCAGACTTTGCCTTCTCCTGTACAAATTAGTGTAGCTAAACAATATAATATACATATATATATATACATATATATATATATACATATATATATATATTATATATATATTATATATGTATATATATATTTATATATATATATTATATAACTATTTCATGTATCCACATAAAATTTTATAAGGTGACATAATGTTTTATGTATCAATTTTTTGTATTTACTTCAACATTGTTCGATACGTAAGTAGAGCTATGGAGTAAGTTATACAAATATATTTATGGCAATTAAGCTACACAGAGGCGCCCGCGTATCATCCCCGGGGGAGTCTTCAGGTAAAAATGCATGGAGTTTGTTTTGACGGGTCTTTTTATATACACGGCTAGCTAGTTAACCAATCAGAGTCTTTGCTGTTCTCTTAACAAGTCGCTGGGATTCAACCGAACAACGGTCCGGCTAGTTTTACTTCGTATATCCTGTTCTATTGTTCTGTTTTCTATAGAGTGGCCTATATCCTGTTGCTTTGTTGTGTCAATATAATAGGTGAACTTATTTTAACAGGTGGTTTCTTGTATTTTTAGTTTTAGTTTTTAAATTGTTACGTTTTAGTTTAGAATAGTTCTTTTACTTATTTGTTTGTTTATTTATTTATGTATTTATGTATTGTTAACCTAAGGTAAATTTAATGCTGTGCAGGCAGCTGTTTGCTATCTCACATCTACAGTTTAATAGATTTTTGGGGTCTTTAAAGTTTGGGATTTCACATTTTTAATTCAGACATAATTTACACGGGTCGTCTAAATGTCTACATGTACAGGCCTGTTGTATTATTTTCTATTCAATTATTAGTGAGCGTCCATTTTCTTTGAGATTCCAATAGTGGTTTGCTAGTGCTGTTTTAATTCGACGTTTTCTGTTTTTAAATGTGCTTTTGTGGTCATAATATCTGGTTTAAAATATAGGGAGATCATACACACGTAGTACGTCTTGTTATTCAGTCTTTCCTTTGCAAATATTGTCGTTTGGTATACAATACTTTTGAATTCGTCCGTTTTTTAAATTA
>OY744531.1:59327199-59369699 GCA_963556195.1 Sepiola atlantica
AAACAGGTTAAAATGGTGAGAGAAAAACAAAAATATAAATAGATTTCAAAAAAATTTTTTTTTAAAGGGTTAAGTTAGAGAGAGATGTATTAAAATAATTTGATTATCAATGAGAGCTTGCTATTATTACAAAAATATATAAATATGCACACACGCACATGTGTATATATATACATACACACATATGTGTATGTATATCAATACATACATATATACATCTACACACATACACACATATTCAAGTATATATATATATATAGAGAGAGAGAGATACTTAATCAGGGGCGCAGTGGTGTGATATATTGCATTATTTTAGTGCGACTTAGCTAAGTGTCTGCTTAGGGTATAATATATGAGCCGTAGGTTAAAGTTTGATGGTGATGAGGGGAGAATAGTCGCGCTTTCAATGCATTTGCGACGTGAGAAAGAGTGTTCGTTCATGAGGAGAGTGCAGTCTGAAAGGTTTAGATTGTGGGAGAGAGTGCTCATGTGTATCACTAGAGCAATAGTGGAAATGTCGTGTTTGAGTTCCCGCTTGTGTTCGTTAATGCGAGATCTCAGGTTTGTGGACGTTTCCCCAATGTAGAACTGTGGTCGCATATTTTTGCTAGCCTGCCTCGTCAGAAATGAACGCTCACCCGTAAACCGATGGAGCCCCAGTCATATTTCTTGGGTGGTTAGACATTGATTTCCTTTGTTTCTGACCAAGAATATTTTTAGTTATAAATAAAAAAATTTTAAATTTCGACCCCATCCCCAATTTTTTTACCCTCCCCCATAAATAGAAATATTTTTAGTTAAAAAAAAACAAAATATTTTTTTTTGCCCACCCCCACAATTTAGAAATATTTTTACTTAAGAAAACAATTTTTTTTTACCCCCCCCCCAAAATTTTTTTTGTTTATTTTATAATAAACAAAACTGCCCTGTTTTTCATTCCAATGAAAGCAACTCTTACGCTGACGGGGATCCGAACAGACAAGTTGTGTTATCCCTACTTACATTAAACATTTCTATCAAACAATTAATGGTTTGATTCAAATGATAACACTACAATAGTAAAATAAGTTATAGTCTCTGTCAGAGCCTCGAAGCTTCTTTGGTAGAATGATTATCACTATTCTTACAGCGTTCAGCGGAATGGAGGGCTCGAGTTTTCCCATTAACAGGACGACAATCTGTCGCCGGTTACGGTTCCCATTTGAAAATGATTGTTGCTTAAGTTTTTAAAAGATTCTTATTGCTTTTTCTTGAAGCTGTTATCATTCTTATATTTCTTTTTCATCAATCTTTCTCGTTCTTCATTCTTTTTGCCTCATCTGTTCTAATCACCACTTCTTCCATCCCCTACGTTATTCTTTCCTTCTTTCTATAGTCGATTCCAATAAGTCTAACCCTAACCCTGTATCAACTAACAGTTGATTAAATTCCGCTCAATAAATCGACACCGAAGTCTGCGAATCTTGTAGTCAGAATTTTTAACATTGAAAGCGCTCTTTCCCACATACATTCTAAAAGAGATAACCAAAATAAAAGCAAAAAATTAATTGAAATAAATCGGTTTGCATTTGGGGAAAAAATAAAAGGTGTGTATGATTGTCAGGTGAATCGTTTCACTCCATTTTTCCTCGAATAGATGAATGACGTGCGATATCTAAAAATGGAGCTGAGGGTATACAAGAATGCCCAAGTACCGACTCTTTAATACAATAAATGACACCGGTAAAACCAGAAACTAAACAAGAGAACTTTCTGCCAGTCTCCCTGTCATTTTGTCTTTTTCACAGCCATCAATATAAAGTCATCCACTTTTTTTTTATTTTGCCGTTTTTTTTATCTTAAAGGCAAGTTTCGTTTTTCCTGATAGAAGAAAAAGCAAACAATCAAATAAAACTTCTCAGATTAACTCATAACCGTATTTTATCTCGACAGGTCGAGGGTTAAGTCTAGTAAGGGATGGCGATATTTTAGCATTTACTAAGAAAAAAGATAAAGTGGTCGACCAAAGTCGAGGGGGACCCGAAGGCTCTCTTCTTATTAGCTAATACACAGAGATGTTGGGGAGGGTGCTACCATTTCCCTATGATTGCTCCACTTTCCTTTGATTATCACCCCACTATGCTTAGTGTTTAAGCAAGTCTTTGGTCTAACTCAATCGAGGATTGAACCCAAGTCCCCTGACACAGAAGCGAACACTTTAACCATTACACTAAATAGGAATTTCATAAAGACAAATATACAATTACAAATAAAGTTGCAGATGGTAGAAACACCGCGAATATATGCAGGTAATAGCCGCCTCGAATAGAAGTGTTGTGTAATGAGATATCCTCAGGCCAGTAAAACGTTCACATGTAGGATAGAACTAAACTCCAAAGGATCAATCAATATATTCAATCACCAAAATGTGTGTTTCCTTACGTTTCTGTATGTCCACTACCGAGCATGATGTAATAGGTGAATTTAAAGGGCACATAGGGTAAGAAGTATTGCCGGGAAGGAAATAGTGAAGGGTGGATTTATTAACCATAAAAAGTCTAATAATTTGGCGTCGCGAAGTAAAAACCATACACAGCGCAGTATAGTTTCGTGTTTTCTTCATTAACACCTACAAAATAAGTTCCACCAAATAAATATCCTAGAAAATTCCAGTGTAGATATTTCATTATTCCAATTTAAATGAATATTAATGTGATATAAAAAGTTGATTATTGTTTCAATGCTTGCTTGATTGGTTTTAAAAATGTAATATTTCTCTTTGTAATTTTTGACGGAACAGGCACATTAGATCGTGTTTATATGTATAATCGTATATATAAATAAAAGTGGGATTTCCTCCTATCTCATTAACCGGTATAACTTTCTATCCAAAAGGTGCATATCCAAATCTACTTCAGCATCGATTTACGCCAATTACTGAGATGTGTTTTCAGAATAGTTGTTTCGTTAATTTCCTTTAATTTAATATTTTGTCCTGATCGATATTTTCTCTTAAGATAGTCTCCATAGAGGAAGTCGGGGGAAGTTTCACTCTAACATTCAGATCTACTCCCACCCACGTAAAGCGGGAAGACATAAGGCATAGGACAAGTCATTTCGTAGTATAGTTATTATTTCATATATAAATTTGCTGCTACAAGATGCGCCTGCTATATTTGTTGGGGTCGAAAGATTCCAACAATGGATCTCTATATATGTGTTTGTAAATACAAAGTGCATCGTTAAATGCGCATATTAAATGGACGTATCTGAATAATACACATTCTTGTGGAATCTTCCTTGGCTTTTTGGGTAGAAGCAAAGGTAGTGTCTGTTCTGATACTACACTTCATCTTTTTTCTCTCGGTCAGCCACAGAGAAATACTTCTAGACTGATGCAATTTTTATTTGTGTTCCAATCTATAGTGCCGTTTTGGGGAGCTGGATTTTGTCCATATTAAAAACCGACCTTGTATATAACTCTATCCTAGTAGGGGAGGCAAATAAATGCGAGTAAATATGTAAGAATACTGTGTATCATTATACTCTGTATTATTACGACGAGACTACTATTATGGAGCTGCTACTAAAAAAAGAGAAAGAGACAGGCATTTGTATATGCATTATATATATATATATATATATATATATATATATATATATACAAAACACATCAGTAATATACAAATTCAGTATGAAAAGTGAACACCATTCCTAACATGAATGCGGTATGAGTGGTTGCCTTGCGTTTCTGTTTTGTATTAGATATCTTACAATAATATTGTACATCAATAAACAGCAAAGATGACGCTTTACTTTATGATAACTTTAAAATGACAGAAATAAAAATGGTTAAATACTGTTCAGAGTGTAGGATATCTTCTAATGAATAAATTACTATTCCTTCCCTCCCATAATACCTTTCCATTATATTCTTGTATTTTATTTTACCCTCATTGATACACAACTTTGTTTTATTCATTGAATAAAAAATAACCCGCCATACCTACTAAAAACTCCAAAAGAGAATCGTTTCCCGAAACAATTTATTACTGTAATTCATATTTACAGCCACACTCTTTCGCATGCTTCCTGTATAATTCCTATCATTTCGAAAGACAAGATAATTCGATGCTGTCAAACTGTTCCTGGCAGTAGCGGGCAGAATATGAGACCGTCTATAAACAGAAAATCAAGAAACGAAATTACAGCGAAACTTTCTGCCTTGCGTGTCTGACTGACACTATATTATTGAAGAGATCTACTTATTTCTACCTCGATAGACACCATACACATTATATAACATACATGTGTATATTAATGTACATATTACCAAACCCATTATATTTGCCATTTTATGAACTCAGACATCGTATAATTTCTACTCAAAATAATCGACGCGTACCAATGTTCTCGTCTAAATGTTCCTTGAGATATATATATATATATATATATATATTAGTCGATACTTTGGGGTGGAAATAAATCCAACAGAGTGCTCGAATATTTTATAAGAGCGTGATATGTATCTATTAAGGATTTTCAAAAAGTTTAGAGCGGCTCGATGCCACGGTTTCACAACCAAGGCGGAACCTGACTGACGAACAGTACGACGGATAACACCCGGCAACTTTTTATTTAGCGTCCTGGTCGTGAAACCGTGATATCATGAGACGATCTAAACTTCTGTAAAAAACCTAAATAAATAAATGATATTAAAATTAGGCAAATTCAGGTTGACACACTGGTTTTCATTAGATCACCGTAGTTAAGCGACGTTGAGTCTGATCAGTACTAAGCGGGTGACCATTTGAAAATACTAGACGCTGTAAGTAAGAGGAAATTGCGAAACCTACCCTGGGAAAATAAAGCTCCTGAGATGCCTTTGAAAAATATAACTGGCGCTTGTTATTTACCAGCACCCTTTTTTTCATCTCTTTTCAAGACCATTTTTTTTGTTTTCTCAGTGTCTACTAACCTTTTCAATATTTCAGATTTTAGAAAAATGGGCGTTTTCTTATACTAATTTAACGTAAACTAGTCACCCACTTCATGACCATCACCCTTTTTTCTGTGTAGGATTATGCGACTAAGGAATTTCCGGTTTGTTTTTGTGTTTTTATTTTTCAAAATATTTTAGATTTTAGAGGGGGATCCCATATAAATTTTACGTCAACTGATCTCCCACTTTGTAACCATTGTCAGTTTTCGTATGAAAGTAAGACGTTTAACCAAATATAAAAATATTAGCAACTGTCTAGAATAATCAATAAAAAAAGGGATGAAAAAAATAACTAGCCAACAAATAACTTAACAAGGGAAATAAAAAGTTACTTTTATACCGAACTGCCTTTTTTGTGTGTTTTAAAGTCTTTGCAATCAAATATATTACTCAACATCGAAGATGGCGGACAGACGCTTAGCCGAAAATATCCGAATCTGATAACTATTTCTTGTTCGTCATTGTCTTCTTTCAATTTGGTAGAAAAGTTACTCTTATTGCGTTTGGTACAGTTTTTTTTTCACCCCGAAAAGACAAAACAGCCATCAAACAAACTTATGAGATGTCCGCTATGTGGCCCGTTCGACCATCTTGAAAATGTAACTCTAACGTGATCGTATTGAACGAAATATTAAAACGCAATAACAACGCTTTAAAATACATACACAAAAAAGATCTTGGTAACAGTTATTCGTTGACTATTCACTCTTTTTTATGTATTGAAAAAATATTTATTTTAAAAGGGTCACAATTAACAAACTTTTTATAATGGTAAATTAAGAAATTGGGTAACATTCGCGAATCTGTTGAAAATAAATTATTTTAAATTTGTATAAAAGATTTTAGATATAAGAGTGGGGCATCACTTTTCTTACATAAATTTACCAAAATCGATCACTCACTTTCTGACCATCACAAATTTGACCAATTTTCTTTTTGAGTACATTTTACTGTAGTATTTTTTCACATTTTTCTTTAAAAAGTTAAGGCATTCCATGTAGAGGCTATACAAGTCAGGTGGGATCGTTCATTAGTTTCTATTGCATGGTCAAACTGGTGCGTTCGGGGTTCATTTGGACATCGTTTCTGACGGTGCTCTAACGTGGAGGTCAAAGACATGACAGAGCGCATACATTCAGAGGACGAGTGTCTTCAAATCGCAAAAAATTGTGTTAATGTTATGTAGTGAATTCACTACTTCACGAAAATATTTCAACCAAAAACCAAAAAAAAATCTATTTATACGTATAACTTGCTCAAGAAAAATAGAATGGTCGGTCAAAGTCGACCGCCCTCGCCTTAAGAAAATAAAAAATATATAATAATGGCTGCACTTTTTTTACATTAAGTTTCCGAAATCTTGTGATAGACAAGAAATGGGTGATCATTTTACGTTAGATTTATATAGGAAAGTTATCCCCCACTCACAAATCAAAAATATTGGCTTAAAAAAGCAGACATCTCTAGCGACATATTAAGTACGTGTACACAAAAAGAAATGGTCAAATTAGTGATGGTCATAAGGTGGGTGATCAGTTTACGTTTAATTTATATGGGAAACTGATTCTAAAAAGACGATACGGACAGACTCGACGTGAAAATAAACGAAAGGGGAACAATACTGGTAAGTATAGAACACTTATGGAAGACACCAAAAAATAGCTGGAGAAATACATAACCCAGAACACAAATCACCGCAGCAAGAGACACTGTCCTAATGAACAACTCGGTAAGCACCGAAACCAGAAACAAAAAGACATGAAAAGTGGGAAGAAAAACAGCTACATGGACGTTTCATAAGCAGAGAAGAGACCAACCAACATTCTTGGGCATGTCCAAGAAAAGGACACCTAAACAGAGAAACGGAATCTCTACTAACAGCTGCACAGACCAACGCGATTAGTACTAACTACATTAAAACTAAAATACATAAAACCCAGTAAAACAGTAAATGCAGATTGTGTGGACCAAAAGACAAAACAGTAAATCACATAATAAGTGAATGCAGCAAACAATCTCAAAGAGAATACAAGAACAGACACGACTGCGTGGGAAAGCAGTACACTGGGAACTATGCAGACGACTGCATTACAAATACGCAGAAAAATGGTACAAAAATGAAAATTACAAAGTCCTCTGGGACATTGAGGTGCAAACAGATAAACTCATACAAGCAAGGAGACAGGATATCATAATAGTCAACAAAAAAGAAAAATCATGCCAAGTTGTAGATTTTGTCGTTCCAATAGATCACAGAGTGAAGATCAAAGAGACGAAAAGAACGAAGCAAATACAGGGAACTTGCGAGTGAACCGAAAGGAATATGGAACATGAAAAAAATCAATATAATACCAATAATCGCAGGAACACTAGAAATTGTCCCAAAAAACTTGGAAAAAAGACTGGGAGAAATTGGAATCAAAGGGACTACCGAGGGCATACAAATGACGGCAATGATCAAAACAGCTGCAACCTTAAGGAGAATCCTCGAATGCGGAGAACAACTCGCATAAGCTACGAATGATAACAAGTCACATGGAAGTTAAAATAGGAAGAAAACAAAACCACAAGAACACCACCATACGAACCAAGGAACATAAACTGCAAGAAATATGTAAACTTCCACCCCTAAAAAACTGATGCTAACAGGCTCGGTTGATACCACACAAACTACTCGCGAAAGTCAAGGAAGATGGGAGAGCGGGTGCGGAGAGTACTGGGACCTTGGGAGGCTTATTGCCACCAAAATCCCAGAAGAGACCATTGGTCCCTACCAGCGACAAATCAATGGTAAGCGACTTTCCGGAGATTAGTGAAAAGAGATAGAGAGTATTGGAAATCTGGGGAGACTTGTTGTCACTCAGACTAAAAAAGAACACCACCGGTTGTTGTCGGTGAGCAATCACTGACGATGACTTATGTGATAACTCCTAGTACATCATCATCATCATCATCATCATCATCATCATCACCATCACCATCACCATCACCATCATCATCATCATCATCATCATCATCATCATCATCATCATCATCATCATCATCATCATCATAATAATAATAATAATCATAATCATAATAATAATAATAATAATAATAATAATAATAATAATAATAATAATAATAATAATAATAATAATAATAATAATAATAATAATACCACCACCACCACCACCACCACCACCACCACCACCACCTTTCCCTAAAAAAATCGCAGAGGAACAAATATAGGTTTCTACGATAGAAGATGTCAACATTTGGAGGAGCGTTTTCGTGAACGAATTAAACGTTCTGTTTTTATATTGCTTTTTTTAGAAAAGCAATACGAAAACAGAACGTTTAATTGTATTATCGTTTAATTGTATTATCGTTATTTTATTAAATAGTACAATTAAGTACATTTTGCCATGAAATAGGAATAAATGTAACACCCGGCGTCTACTCCATTTATTTACACGTCATCTATTTTACATAAATTTAAATACGTTTTGAATAATTTAAATGGGTTGTATTTCATGCATATAAAACTTATATTTTAAACACAAAAAGAAAAAAGTTACAAACATAAACTGTAATGCAATTTCTTAATATTTCTCGTGTGTATAGTAGACAATAGTGATAGTAATGTTTTTTTGTTTCAAAGGTTAAGTTTTTAATAAGTTGAAATGTTATGAATACGAGAAAATATATGCACCCTTTGGTCGCATAATTTTCAAGGCTGGTGGTATCATTACAAATATATACTACCCTGATCCCCCAAAGGAGGGTGGAATGCCCGAGAGGATGGTATCATAACGAACAAACATACCCTGCACTACATTCCTCAAATTTAGGTCATGCCTAGGAGGATGGACAACAAAACAGGTACTACACTACTTCGACCCCCAAAATGAGGAGGGAATTTCTGGGAAGATGGTAGCATGGCAACAGATCAGATACTGCTTCCTTATTTGAGCATTGAAAGAGAATCCATTAGTCTAAAATAGTAAACTGAATTGAGCATTAAATGATAGTACAATTAATAGAAATAAAACTATAGTTGAGGTTTCAGACAGACAGATATCAAATCCACTCATAATGTAAGGGACACTTTCTGTGTGTGTATTTGCCGCCAGTTACAATTTTTTTAAAGAAATATATTAACTACTTTTAGAAATGGAAAATATTGCATTAGTATAACTTAATAATAAATTCCCAACAAATAAAGCGGATGTCATGACCTGAAATCGAAACCGAAACATTGAGACATGTATAAATCTTGAAACATTACCATAACAAAATAATGATAGCTTTCACGTGGCGTCTTAGAGTTATGCTTTACGTCATTCCTCAAAACATGAATTCAAACATAAGCGATAATAAATACTTAAACATTATCAATAGCGTTGGAAATTCTTTTAATAGTCCCAAACAAAGTAATTTTGCTTTAACTACGTATAGACGTTAAAAACTATTTTAGATATAATATATACAAGAATTTGGGCCCGTATATATATATATATATATATATATATATATATATGGGAAAGGAAGGATAAAGGTAATCCGACGTAATGGGAAATGAAAAAGGAAAAACCCAAAAGAACCTCATTTTTTTAAAAATCTTCTCGTGACGTTACCCACCCACCAAAATCACAGGCCCCCTCCTCTTTTTCCCCCACCTTCCACTTCTCTGCATACACCACACACCCCCACCCCAACACACACATCTTAGCTCACCACGAACCCATACCTTCCAACCTACTCATACCTCACATCCGTGAAGTAGCCACCTGGTCAAACATTCCCTCCTTCTCTTTCCCCACCTCTCCACTTCTTCACTCACTGTCATCCACATTATCCCGCTCATCCCCACCTCTCCACTTTTTCACTCTGAAGCATCAACATTCATTTCTACTCTACGCGACTGACATCACAAAGCCCGGACGTTGGTCCTATTGGTTCCAGTAGTGGCTACTACGTCTTCCCATCAACCCATCATGTCAACTCAATATGTTCACGTACTTGCATGACATTTTTCTTAATATTATCATCCTGAAGAAGTCTTACAAATAAAGACGAAACGTTGATGAACACATAAAAATACATCCTTTTTGGTTTTTCTGTTTTCATTTCCCATATATATATATATATATATATATATATATATATATATATATATATATATACTAGAAACACTGGCTAGGCCTGGACGGTCTAGTATTCATGAGTGTTAACACAACTATTTTAAAACTTGTTACTAAAAGAAAAAAATGTGTTTTTAACGTGAGGTAACAAAACAAGAATGAATCAGAGCATATTACACCTACTAACACCAAGAAAATTAAAGACTAATTTAATAAAGATGGTTTTCATTAAAATTGTATTTCTATTCTCAATTGAATATATGAAATAGATATATTAGAAAAAGTAACTTCATGAGACAAAATAACAAAATTAAATAGATGCATGAATGGGCCATATGAACTAATCATTTTCATAAATACAGGAAGGCCAAATAATATATCGGCCGATACGTAATGTTGGGAAGAAAAAAGGCGAGAAGAATGATATGAAACTATTTCAGTTAGTAATTCGAGAATATCAACGTATTTATCGGCCAATCGTTGAGCAAAATTAATGTTGACATTGTCTTCGGTCACATTGGAAAACGTGTTTGGCCAATTACGAAGCTATTATCAATCTTAGTCAACTGAGAATTAGCGCTTCATTAAACACGTAAACTCGCGCTTCATTAACCACGTATATTACAACTTCATTAAACACATGAATTGACGCATTGTTATAGTAGTGTCGGTACGCTGCCAACGAATACAAGATGGAAAAAAAATTTGTAGAAAATTAGAATATTTTATGTGCTATTTTATCGTTATTATAGCGACTAACGTGTTGTGACCCCTCACCAACATCAGCGCCGACATGTTGACGTTATTGTGTTATTGTGGAAAACACGAATGCGGAATATAAAGGAAATAGACAATGATAAAAAAGAGTAATAATAAGGGAACACACACACATAGTATAAATGTTATTAATACATGCATTTTGATTACATGTGTGCAGATATGTTTCGGTGGAGCCTTCGTTCAAGGCAGTAGCCTCATCAGGTGATGAGTGTGACAAAGCAAATGGGTCAAAATTCATAGAGGTGATTTCACCAGATTTATACTGAAAAATAGCTCTACTTTTATTGTAGCACTATTACATAAACACAGTAGATTTATAGGATTAACTACTATGAACAAAAATAACAAGAACAAAATATAGAAAGAAAGTCGCTTGACAAGGGCCTATAAAGGCTGAAAATGTGCTTGTTCATATCGTAAAGATAAATTAAAAAAAAAACATATCGTTTTGGCTTTTTTAAATTTCTAATATATATAATTTTTATTAATAAATAAATATTTTTATGGTAATACTAACATATAAATAAAAGGGGTTGAAAATCATAGACCTGATTACTCACGAAAGGGCCCACGTAAAAGTCCCCAAGCACAATCGAAATAAACATGATTTGGCATGGCAAAAATGATAGACAATGAAATGGGCTACCTAAAGTAAATAGGACTTACTTTGATATTATCTGGAAAGTATTTTGAGACGAATCTGCGATCAGTAGGAAAGGACCATGACTTAATATCTTTCTGTGAGCGATAGTTGCGACCCGTAATAGAACGTCTGACGGTAAACGCGCTGGAGTCGTGAAAAGCATGTAAAATGTAGAGCTAAAGCCCACAGCCAGAAAAAAGGACAAACCTCGGATTTAATCTGACAGACGCCTGACTTTTCATAATACATTCGCAAATTTTATCTTGTTTTACCACGATTGTATCACGTGCCTGAAGAAGACTCATGAGAGTCTAAAGCGCTCAAAACTATGGCTAGTTCCTGTTCGCATTGGAGCAGAACGTTAGATCGCTGGTTCGCCAGTCAGAAAAAAAAAACAGATCAGAAACTGAATAAGCAAAAACTCTCACTTCTTTTTAATCAGATCTGTAATAATGATCGATTGCTGCAGAAGCTAGAACTATACTAATCACTAGCTGCTCCTACCCGGCGTTGCCCGGGAGTCTTTTTATTTGCATGTGTGTTTCCTTTTTTTTTAACTATACCATATTTTTACCAAATTTATTTTTATTTCAAATATAATTTTGAAATTTAAATTTAATTATTACGTTCTCATTTTTCATACTAGTGGTTCACCATTTACTGAGGCCAAAAACACTTGAGGATAAGAGGTAGTGATATTTTTCAATTGGATGATGGAACCGTAATATGAAAGGATTGAGAACTATGAATTATCCACAGGACGACATGGCAGATTATTTGCTGACATTGGACATGACAACGAGCACGTTGTAGTCTGTACGGAAACATTCTTGCAGTAACGTGTTCCACAGGTGGGAAGTTCTTGGAAAGGAATTCTGTTCATGGAAGTTTCGTTTGATTTTCGGTATACAGAGAAAGAAAAGAGTTATTTGGAGTGTTATGAGGAGACGAGTTCTTGCTCTGAATATTTTACAGGGGGAGCAGAGATTAAAGCTCAGGCGAACACTTACCATGAAAATACCGACTGAACTGAATCGTTATAATACTAGGACTAATTCTGTTAATTCAATGTCGGTTTGATCTCTATTTATAAAATTATTGGCTGTAAATGGCGTACACAACTTTTAATGTTTTAATACATAAGGATTTGCTAAGAATTTTAAAGCCAGAAATGGGTTTCTATTCGACAGTTTAAAAGCTTCCAACTTCATTGAAATTCCGAAAGATCACGAAGTAATTGTTTTTAAAAGTATTAATAAAATATTAAAATGGATGACTTGTTTACGAAGAAACGGAAATGCATTCTGGTGGATTTATTTTCGTAAATAAATAGTTAAAATACAATTCGTTTGTTATACTGTACATTATTGTATTTTCGATTTCAATAAATAATCGATTAAATAAAAAATAATAATGTTTACATTACGTACAGGCGAGAAATACATACACATGAGAATGATAACATCTCTATAAGAATACGCTAAGGCAATGTTCGTACGTAAGTAATCACCCGCAACAACTGTATTTTTTTTAATGATGGGATCGCCCAAGATGCAATGCCAAAAAGGTAATTAAAAAAAATTCGTCTGATGTATTGTTGTGTCGAACATAAAACTCGAACTAAAATACATTTTCTTGGCATTTGACCTAGAATCAAAGTGTAGTAAATGTTCTGCCGAAAGATACACTAGTATCGTTGGTCTGAATTCGTGCCGGACATCCATAACATGGAAATATTTCACAAACCCTTACAAGGGTTTTGAAGATAGGCTCCAATAACCAGATATATTCTGAAACTACATTGACCAGTCTACTTAGGTAAGTATGTTTCAGTGTGAACAAAAATGTAATACTAAGATTGTGAGATCTGAGTTTGCGCCGGATGTCCGTAAATGGAAATATTATTTTTAAGAATGGCAGCAATGAAAACATGTTTTTTTTTAAACTTATTTCACTCCAAACAAGGCATATTGCCATTGAGACGTAATGGATTATGGTTACTTTTAGTATAGGCCAGGTTTATAGTAGGCATCCTAAGTTTGGAGTTGTGCAGTACATTACATTTAAATGTCTGCATGTTGGTACAGTCGGGGAAACAATGAGGGAATTCCAAAGACGAGCGGGCTGAGGAAAGAAGTTATTTGAATAGAAAGTTTTTCGGCATCCTAGGATCGCTATAATTTCTCTATATAACACTCTGTGTATATGTGTATGTGTGTGTGTTTGTGTGTTCTATATAGAAAAATGTTTAGAGAACCTACATGAAATCTAAAATGTATTCTGATGTAGAATGTATCGGGGAAGACAATGGAAGTGTTTCCGAATCTCTAAGTGAACCCCTAAGGGGAATATGGAGGCATAACCTCCTTAAAACTTCAGATATATCCTATTTTTATAAAATGTAAATCATATGTATACAATTTCTGAGAAAGGAAATGGAAATGGTTCAGAATCTCCAGGTACTCCTCTAACCCCAGGGAGCTATGGGGGCCAACCTCCTGTAAAACTTCAAATATATCTTATTTCCATGGGGCTCGCTAGTAATGTTATTAATATAGAGATTACCAAATCAAACGTGATTGTATCATTATGTGTATGTAAAAAGAGATCCACTCGTCTTTTTGGAGTGTTTATTGTAAACATTTGTTAGTAACATATCCATGATAAAGATCCGTATTTCAAATGCGATTTTCTTCAGATCAAAAATAAAAATGGGGGCACACGTAAAACGATATTTGAGAACGGAAAGTATTTATGTATACAATGAAATTGGGTAAAATTCCAGAAAAGGGGAGGAAGTGGGGAAAGTGTAGCGGGAAGAATTGTTTTGTATGAGGCCAAAATATTGCATTCATTACATCCGTTATCTTTTGTTCGATCCTCCCGCGACCCAATTATGCAGAAATCCTCCCTTTCAAACGAAATGAATGCATCCATCAATTTCGGCTTTTTTTTCTTTTCTTCGTGGGAGTGTTATTTTTGTCTTTATCGCACCGAAATACGTCATTTCCGGTATAATATGGTGTCGGTCAAAGACGAAAGAAGAGAACCTAACTAGAAACACCGTTACGTCCACGTTTGGTTCTCCTACTAATAATAATAAAAAAAATCAGCCAATTAAATCATAGTAAAACATACAATTACTATCTATTACTGTCTATTGCTAGAGTATTTTGCTTTTGTGTCGTCGGGCAGTGGCTATCATATTATTGGCTCAACTTTTGTTATTGTTCGATTTTCACAAGAAAGATACAATTTGAGATTTTTAACTCAACTATAACAATTTTACCATATGTCTAAGCATATTTGTGTTTTTCCAGAAGTTGCAAAAACGCACAAAATTATATATGATATGAATTTTGGAATACAGCTCCTATGAGTAATGTAAGCTATACTTAGTTTAATTTAGTTTTAAACAAATGGGAGTGGAAACACTTCGTTAACATTCAGATATCTCCGACTTTTGTTAAATCGTTGCACTAGGTATTAGACATCAATTAATGAATATTCCCCAAATTTCAGTTTCTTTGGCGCATTGAAAAAATAATTTAGAGGGCATAATATGGGCACAACCTCTCAATTCAAAATTTAAATTTATCAAATTTACATTAAATTTGATCCATAGATTAGAAAACAATTAAAGATTCCCCAAATTTCAATTTCTTGTAAAGATTCTTGAAGTTTAAGCCTTAAATTTTAGACATTTTCTAGAATCAAAATAATGTAATGAATTTTTATCAAAATTGGAATAAGGATTCTAGTCATACAGTTTAGGAGCATTAGACTTTGATTTTAATTTTCGCCAACAAAAAAATGGTGCAAAACGCTTCTGTGTAGGACGTGTATTCTTATAGTTCCATACATGTGTTTCAGTATTTATTTCATCAGTGCTAAACATATGAGTAGAGCTGTGTAGAAGCATGAAAGTATACTTATTGAAATACAGGTAAAAAAGAAATGTCCGTGTTTCATTCCACGGCGGAGTTTGCCACATCAATCCTATCTTGGAGTGAAACACAAATTCCTCTTTGTAGCTTACTTGCTATACCTATATATTCATACTACTACTAATATATGTAAAGATAAAGATTAATATATATATATATATATATATATATATATATATATATATATATATATATTAAAGCTTCTTTAGACTATATATATAGTCTCACAAGTCATATATGTATCATCAAAGTGCTTGATCGTAGGTACCACCAGCGTTGACATTCATTTTTTTTATCTAAATAATATTCATTGCTGTGTCAAGCCGGAATTTATCCTAATTCTAGAATGATCAGATGTACGAAGCTAAGGTACTCCCAACAAACACAATAATGCATAGTATTTAAATAATATATATCATTAGTAGTATTTAAATTATATATACATATACACATATATATTATTCGTATTTAAATAATTATAAATGTATATATATTCATATATATTATTCGCACTTAAATAATATATATACATATATATATATTATTCGTATTTAATATATATATATATATATATATTCATATATATTATTCGTATTTAAATAATATATATACATATATATATTATTCGTATTTTATATATATATATATATATATATATATATATATATATATATATATATATTCATATATATTATCCGTATTTAAATAGTATATATACATATACAGGGTGACCCCAAAAAACGGGCCCAAATCTAATTAGGCCCCGTTTCTTAGAGTTTCGTCCGAATGAAATGAATTTTGGGGCATAACTAGTTTATTATATTCACAACATCATATCAAAACACTAGGGTATTTGTCCTTTTTTCTCCATTCTACAGCAGGTGTTCTAGATGGACTCCTTTTAGCTCCGTGCAGTTCTTGAGGCGCAGAACGAAGTTGTCCATGACGTTCTTACAGACTGAATTGGGAATGGCTCTCATCTCCTCCCTGATGGCTTCCTTGAGTTCCGTGATTGTTCTGGGTTTCCTTGCGTACATTCTGTCCTTAAGATAGCCCCAAAGGAAAAAATCTGGGGGGCTTAGGACAGGGCTATGGGGTGGTCACTCAAAATTAGTCTTGAGACTGATCACTCGACCTCCGAAGTTCTCTTTCAGCCAATCTCAGGACAGGTTTGAGGTATGAGAACTTGCTCCGCCTTGCTGGAACCAGAACTTTGTTTATGAGCGACGGGTAGATGGTCTGGAGCTCACTCTTGAAGGTTTTGAGGACCTCCACATACCGCTCCTTGGTGACTGTCACTGCTGCGCCAGATTCTTCGATGAAGATTGGTCCGATGATGCTTCTGACCAAGATTGCAGCCCACACCGTGCAATTAGGAGAGTGCAGGGGCTTGGTGGCTACTTCATTGGGTCTGGAGGACCCCCAGAAGACATTTGTCTTGGAGTTACCCTTTCCGTCAAGATGGAAGTGGGCTTCATCTGAGGTCCAAAGGAGGTTAAGGAAACCTGGTGTCTCCTCGATCTTATCGAGCATCTTGACTGCCATAGCGCTCCTCTGCTTCTTGTCTGAGGCTGTAAGGGTCTGCAGCGTCTGTATTCTGTATGGGTAAGCCCTGATATTGTTCACCAGCACTCTCCTGCAAGTTTCACGGGAGATACCGAGGGACTGACTTCGCTTACACACAGAGCGTTTCGGACTCTCCTGGAGAGACTCTCTGACACTTTCGACCAGCTCGGCTGTCCGCTTCTTGGGACGTGCCGAGTGGCTTGGACGGTTCTCATTGGCAGCGTTGAAGTTCTCCACGGTTCCATACTTCTCGAAGTGGTCCATCCAGTTCTGAATTCTGCTTTTGGGTGGAGCCTTTTCACATCCGAACTGATGCATGAAACTGTCCTGGGTTTTCTTAAACGAGTCTGTCTTGTAGTAAAATTTAACACAGTGTATTCTTTGTCCCAGCTCCCACTGAGGTCTTGGTGTACTCACGGTCGTTGATTCTGCCATTTCCTGTAAAATAAGGGCGATCGGTGAATAAATAAAGGAGATATCACATAAAGTGTACACGGGCCCGTTTTTTTTAGTCACCCTGTATATATTATTCGTATTTAATATATATATATATATATATATATATATATATATATATATATATATATATATATTCATATATATTATTCGTATTTAAATAATACTAGTCCACCCGTGACCCGTTGGGTCAGTTTGTTATATTAGCTATGGAATGCATGTATGAGCGTGACACTTGTGGCATAAAGAAAATAGGTTTTTTTTACATAACAGAAGCATTTCTATGAAAGTATATTAAAATGAAAAAAGAATATAGATAGATTTCTATGAGTCGTTCTGTTTATTATAATTGTTTTTTTTTTTAAATTACAGTTACTGAATTATAAGTGGTTGGCCATACTTATAGGTAAACATGCACTGAACAGGTACCATAATACTTATTATAGTTAAATTCAAATTTTAATATATCATCTGTTAAATGAAATTGTTAGTTGAAAGTACAGAATAATAAAAGGGCGATTTGAGGAAGGAAGGGGGAACAGCAGGCTTTCTCGCGTACTTAACGAAAACAGAGGGAGTAGGAGTGGTGAAATCTATGAGAGGGAAAGTGGGAGGTGGTTTCGTTCACCGCCCGCTAGTATTGCTGATATTAATAATGAGTGTTGTTTTTTTGTTTGTTTGTTTTTGTTTTTTAAAAGGGAGGAGTTAAATATGCACTGAACGGGTACCATAATACTTATTATAGTTAAATTCAAATTTTGATATATCATCTTTTAAATGAAATTGTTAGTTGAAAGTACAGAATAATAAAAGGGCGATTTGAGAGAGGAAGGGGGTGCAACAGGCTTTCTCGCGTACGTAACGAAAACAGAGGGAGTAGGAGTGGTGAAATCTATGAGAGGGAAAGTGGGAGGTGGTTTCGTTCACCGACCGCTAGTATTGCTGATATTAAAAATGAGTGTTGCTTTTTTGTTTGTTTGTTTTTGTTTTTTAAAAGGGAGGAGTTTTTTTGAAACTGCGACAGACTTTACGAAGTCCTGTCGTTGAATGTTTTTAGCCGTGGAGAAAACAAAAAAACTATTTGATGAAATTAAATGAAATTGTTTTATATTAAAAGCGATATGAAAATTTCCAGAATGAAAAATTTCATGCGTTCGTTAATCATAATATAGAATAACGGAATTGGAATAACAGATTGAAGACGATGCTATTAACGCATGGGCAACCGGATGTTGAAAACCGGAAAGCTGAAAGCTGATTGCAAACAGACAAGATCAATAGAGTTTTAGTATTATATAGATATATACATATATATATATATATATTATTCGTATTTAAATAATATATATACATATATATATTATTCGTATTAAAATAATGTATATACATATATATATATATATATTATTCGTATTTAAATAATATATATACATATATATGTATATATATATATTATTCGTATTTAAATAATATATATACATATATATATATGTATATATATATTATTTGTATTTAATATATATATATATGTATATATATATTATTTGTATTTAATATATATATATATATATATTATTTGTATTTAATATATATATATATATGTATATATATATTATTTGTATTTAATATATATATATATTGTATATATATATTATTTGTATTTATTATATATATATATGTATATATATATTATTTGTATTTAATATATATATATATATATATATATATATATATATGTATATATATATTATTTGTATTTAATATATATATATATATATATTATTTGTATTTAATATATATATATATATATATATTATTTGTATTTAATATATATATATATATATATATATATATATATATATTATTTGTATTTAATATATATATATATATATATATATATATATATATATATATATTATTTGTATTTAATATATATATATATATATATATATATATATTATTTGTATTTAATATATATATATATATATATATATATATATTATTTGTATTTAATATATATATATATATATATATATATATATATATTATTTGTATTTAATATATATATATATATATATATATATATATATATATATATATACACACATATTATTGACATTTAAATTTGATATATGTATATATATTATTTAAATACTAATGTTGCATCCATTTTTCTTGTTTTACAAGTAATTAAATTGATTGTGCTCCGACGAAATTGCTGCTCTGGTGTCCGCTCCACGTAAATACACTCGACCAATTCAACAATCAGCTAAATCCCATCAATCCATTGTAGAGGTGCCGGAACTCTCTCCCGCTTACTGTTTCCTAGACTGTACCGGCATGAGGAAATGTTAAAGTAATATAAACATCATCTCTCATAACAGCTCCCAAATTAGATGCCCCAACATTTTCACGATTATTCTCAGTAGCCCTTACAGTTGCAACCTGCCTTGTTTGGGAGGAACTAAGTTGTTTATATATATATATATATATATATATATATATATATATATATATATATATATATATATATACTAGCAAAACCTACCCGATCTCCGGGCAGCAATTAATTATAGTATAGTTAACTAATATATTTGTAACACTAACCTCGAGTACGACTGGCACGTGATCGCCTAAAAGATTGCCCCCCCCCCCGAAAAAAATTAACCCACAGAATAACGCACAATTTACGTTAAATATATATGAAACTGATCGATCACTCTAAATTCTAAATTATATTTTTCTTCTTCCATTTAACACGGTGTTCACACGCAACGCTTCAAAAAGCAGAAAATACATATTCTTTTTTTGTGTGTGTGGAGCGGTAGTGGAGTCTGCCATTCTGCAAATTTACCCATATTTTATAATTTAAATCTTTTTTTAAAACTGTACGTTACTTTTTTTATTTTCATTTTAAGCAATTAAGTTTAATTGTGTTATTTTTTGCGTGAAAATTTAACAAATAGCTTCTTTAAAATGATCTAAATGAAATGTTAAAAGTGTTGGTATTATTGTAGATTAATACCCTCAGCTAACCCTCCCCCCCAAAAAAAATAATACGATTCTACTTTTTTAGGCGATTACGTCTGGATACCCATAAAATCCTGGCGGTTATAGAAAACAACAAAAAATTATTTTAGAATTTAGAGTTGGGTATAAATGTCGCAGATAAATTTAACTTAAAATAATCCTCCATTTCTTTTTTGTTATTGGAGATAAATTCTGTGCGTTATTTTGGGGGATATGGGTCTAGTCTTTTAGCGTTGTTTTACAACCTTGCCAGTCGGAATTGGTGCTAGTATCAAATAGTATATTAGTTAATGTCCTAATTAGTTAGAATGACGCTAAAAAGTAGAATCACATTGTTTAAACTTAGCTGAGGGTGTTCATCTACAAATTTATCAAAGTTTGTTGTTAAAATTATGGAAGTCTTTAAGTAAAAAAAAATATTTTATCTATACCTATTGTTTTGATATAAATATAGTTTGGATAAATGGAAAAAACTTTCGCATTTATTCATTGAGAAGTTTAAAAAAATATTAATCTATTTTTATCATTATTTAAAAAGCTGAGAGGGGTGTAGAACTTCTCCTTTTTCTTTATTATAGTAAATATAATCATATTCCATAGTCGACGAGAACAACAACAGATTTAGTTTTAAATATGAAGTATACCTCTGAAGAAAAACTTTGTTAGTTATTGCGTTCAATGCGGAGTGTAATTTGTTTTTTTAAATTATTCCAGGTAATCAAAGTTGTTGGTGTGTGTAAACATACGGATGCTTAAACGTGACCGGATGTTATTCGAATTTCAAAATAATCATTTTGAACGTTAAACATTTATCATAAAATCGTTGAAATTAATATTACTACTACTAATAATAATAATAACATTAATATTAACAAAACTTTTAGATATATACAAGAAAACTGTAAAACGAAAATAGAAATAAATTGTTGTGAATATTAATTTATTAGAAGGTGTTTATAAAATTATTATGCTAGTGAAGCACCGGGATGAATGTGTTTACGCAGTGTTCTGTTGGTATATATATATATATATATTTAATGTATTTGAAAATACTTAAATGTATAATTGAATTAACTAAGCGTAACATGTTTTGATGTAAACATAGTTAGGATTATGTTTTAGACAACGGTTTAACATGTTATAAGTTCGCTATATATATATATATATATATATATATATATATATATATATATATATATATATATATATATAAATGCGAAATCATTTCCATTAATCCTAACTATGTTTATATATATAATACGTTAAACCGTAGTCTAAAACTTAATCTTAGGGTTTGAAACTAAATTATTGTATCTTAACTATTTTGAAACTCGTCATCTAAAATCGGAAGGGAATTGGTCAATGAAAGATGCTCTGTTCGTTGAATGCCCGGCGTGTTTTTATTGCAAGCCATTGAGAGGGTGAACGTAAATATCCACTACTCAAGCCACGGAATATAGCAGCACAACCAATAACAATATGGGTGCAACCGTGTGAAAGCTGTACAGGGTGGAAAGGTTATCGCCATGTATTCTAGGTTCGGATTTCGGCAACGTAGTTGGATTAATTCTGTATTTTTATACACTAGTAACTTCCTTTCAAGTGTTATTACAATAGTTGGGTAATTTAGTTGTGTTTGTTTGTTTTAAGACAAATCAACCGTTTTGTATTATTTAATACGAAAATAATATATTTATAGCAAATTATTTATTGTATATGATTAAATGCAACGCAAGTTGGCGTCTAGGAGTTTCTTCGACTAGTCTCCATGCATCCCATCACTATGTAAGGTGCAAAATAGAGCATCTATATAGTGAATGACCGTCCGTACATCGTCAGTACACAATCCTTCTCGAGATTACCCTGTTAATATGCATGCGCATAAACAAAACACGACTGATCTAGAGAAGTAAACTTTGACCACAAATTCTGCTATTCAACGGGTAGCAGTAGTTTCAGTTGCACTCATCAACAGATTGATAATCTATATCTGTGAACAGTATGGCATCGCAGATGATCATATATATTTAACGATGGGATGGCATAACTTCTCAAGTTACTGGAGTACCATGGACTAGATGCCGATTTGGCGTTTTGCATATGCAATAAACTTTTAGAAACATATAATGACTGTTTTACCATCAATTTATAGACGACCCAAGAAGAAGACGATGAATAGTAATTGTTTTTTTTGTATACTATTTTTTTTGGCTAGTAGCAAATTGTAGTATAAGTTCTGATACTACATTACATCTTTTCTGTCCTTAGTCTGTGAAGGAGAAACCATTCTAGACTTAAGAAGCAGTATTTAATATTAAAAATAAAAGTTGCTATCAAATTAAATCATTAAGTTATTTTTTTATTATATCAACACTAATATTGAGTAAATATTATTATTCTAGTTGACCACAACATGATCGTGTTCAAGTCCAATGTAAACAGTTTTTGTTGAGCCGTTATTTTAAAAAATCAAATTATGCCCAGTTTCAACCATGTTACCAATTTTCTTGATAGTGTGTCACTATCCACCTGAAAAACTCATTAAATGTTATCCTCGATTCGCCTTTGGGCTGTGATAAGCGGTGATTATTAGTACATACAAAACGTAGTAATAGTAACTCAACGATCTATAACCGGTTTCCCAACGTTAGATAAACAGGTAGATACAAGAGGCAAGTAAATTGTTAAGCACGTATAAAAGTATCGCTGTTTTAAGCAACTACAACAGAATAAATAGGCACTTACTTTTCGACACGTCTAATTCTAACAAAGTCACCGGATTTTCAAATATAATGTGATGTAATAATAGACCTCCTCTTTTTCTACACCGCTCCCTTCATGTTCCTTCATTTCTCTCGTGTATTTTGCCTTCACTTTTTAAAATTATTTACATCAATAGATGAGATCCTGACACGCAATATTATTCCGGTCAATATCCGCCTGTGAATAATGGAAGGTAAGGTATGATTTAGTAGAGGGATAAACGATTACCAAAAACAATGACTGTCTCTCCATACATAATATATAAACTTTATTTATGTATTGATATTACAATGAAAAGTAAAGAGTTACGAAGAAAAAAGTGTATGGGTTTAAAGGGACTAGACGAATAATTGTTTTCTTCGTATGTGTGTAGATATTTGTGTGAATGAAACTGTGAATAAGCTGTCGCTATATCTTAACAGTCCCAACTGGACTTGTGTTGCTAGCCGAACTGCCAGTAGCCAAGAGGCCACGACCAGAGTGCGTTTTCCCGTGTGAAGTTTGTGTAGCAATGTTATAACTGACAAAGGTTTCTGTGGAAAGTAGAGTGTCTCACTAGCGACGTTGTTTGGGTTCTCACTTATACAATCAATTTGAGCTCTCATGACAAACTCTTCCTGATTGCTTTAAGTTCGATACATGCCACCAGAATTGATCAATCAGTATTAAGTATTTTAACATATAAACATCGAATATCTTACAGAGATTGTTTCTTCGCTGCTGTTGTTATGGTGGTTACTGCTGGAACAGGTGTTCCACAACCCCATTATTATGTGTTTTATTAACCTACTAATAGATGAAGATAGGCATTTTGGGTATGGACTTACATTTAAAAAACTATCTTATTCAATAAAATTTATTACAGATTAAACTCAAATTAAATTGGCCTAAAATGAGGTCATTATATATCAACCGCTATAGTCGAGAGCTTGTTTGGAATGAAAGTAACTATTCAAGCCTAAAGAGATCTACCATAAGGAATCCCACTTATCAACATTCAATGAAAAAGAATTGTAGATATACTTACATCCAAATAAGGTAGGCTAATAACCACCGGAGCTGTGAGGTTGTGTGTTATCTTTTCCTTCTCAATATGCAGATAAAGTGCAACTACAGGGGTATTGACGTTGTTTTCTTTCGTTCTGAAAAGAGAAAGACAAAATACAGAATAAAAATTCGAAACGCAGACAAACTTAATTCTTAAGGAAATTGACCGGAAGTGATGTTTGTATTTTCAATCTGCACGACAACTCATGAAATGATAACACTTTGTTTACATCTATTTTTAAATATGTTTACAAGTTCTCAATGGAAGGGAAGTAATGTTTACCAATCCTTGTGTGACTTGACTGGGAGCAAAGTGTAGTATTTGTGCTAATACATCTTTTCTGTCCTCGATCAGTGAAGGAGAAATTCTCATAGACTGAGTCAATTTTTATTTTTGTCCCAATCCAGAGTACACGTTTTGAGGGGCTGGATTTTCTGCACATTGAACACCGACTTAGTGTCTAACTCTTCCTTTGTGAAGTCATTAGATACTTATATTCTTTTGTGAAGTCATTAGATACTTATATTCTTTTGTGAAGTCATTAGATACTTATATTCTTTTGTGAAGTCATTAGATACTTATATTCTTTTGTGAAGTCATTAAATACTTATATTCTTTTGTGAAGTCATTAGATACTTATATTCTTTTGTGAAGTCATTAGATACTTATATTCTTTTGTGAAGTCATTAAATACTTATATTCTTTTGTGAAGTTATTAGATACTTATATTCTTTTGTGAAGTCATTAAATACTTATATTCTTTTGTGAAGTCATTAGATACTTATATTCTTTTGTGAAGTCATTACATACTTATATTCTTTTGTGAAGTCATTAAATACTTATATTCTTTTGTGAAGTCATTAGATACTTATATTCTTTTGTGAAGTCATTAAATACTTATATTCTTTTGTGAAGTCATTAGATACTTATATTCTTTTGTGAAGTCATTAAATACTTATATTCTTTTGTGAAGTTATTAGATACTTATATTCTTTTGTGAAGTCATTAAATACTTATATTCTTTTGTGAAGTCATTAGATACTTATATTCTTTTGTGAAGTCATTACATACTTATATTCTTTTGTGAAGTCATTAAATACTTATATTCTTTTGTGAAGTCATTAGATACTTATATTCTTTTGTGAAGTCATTAGATACTTATATTCTTTTGTGAAGTCATTAAATACTTATATTCTTTTGTGAAGTCATTAAATACTTATATTTTTTTGTGAAGTCATTAGATACTTATATTCTTTTGTGAAGTCATTAAATACTTATATTCTTTTGTGAAGTTATTAGATACTTATATTCTTTTGTGAAGTCATTAAATACTTATATTCTTTTGTGAAGTCATTAGATACTTATATTCTTTTGTGAAGTCATTAGATACTTATATTCTGCTACTGAGACGTAAGGGTCTACTGTGATTAGGACTAGATTTATAGAATGCATTCTAAGTGAGGAGGTGTGCAGCAAGATATTTGTTCACATTGCATTTAATTTTCTACATGTTGGTACAGTCGGAGAAAGGCAAGCGGTCCGAGTAAAGAAGATATTAGAATAGAGCGTTTCCCTGCATCTGGAGACCTCTAAAGTGAAATGATCGGATGTTGCTGTTAGTCGAGTTTACGTTGAGGAGGTACAAGTGTAGTAAATTCATCGGAGCAAATTCAATGGAAGTATTTGTAGAACAAGCACAGGGATGCACCATTGCGGCGATGTGACAGCGACTTGAGCTTGTTAGACAGCGCGGGACCTATTAGGTTAGACACATTTTTGTATCCTGTCCAAGGCAGAGAGACTAGTGCACTGGATCATATGTGTGTGGGAGGACGATTGCCACTCGGACTTACGGTTGCTGGTGGAGTATTTTTTTTACTATTCGTTCAGCATGAAGTCAACCGAAGTTAAGTGATCATCTCCGGCCACCATTTTGGGTTTTGTGTGTCGATTAGAGAGCTTTCATTGAAATCAAATTCTGAAAACAGTTTCCACAGTTAAATGTATACGGGTCGGTAGAGAATTTAATTCTACTGCGTTTGCTATACATTATTTGTTGTTTTCATGTTCTCGACTGTAAACAATTCTGGACTTTTACACGTAAGAGAAGAAAGAAATAAGTGCAGACGATTGGACAGAACATGAGAACCGACTTTTAAAATGTTTGGCTTGCTGAAAGAAAGATAGACGATACCGTAAGTTGTCAACAAAAACGTACATTTATTTATGTCAATATGAAACAAAAAATTGGCGGGTCAGCTTTAGCCAACGAGTGTGTAAGAATATGAAAGAGGAAGGAAAGCATTTATGTGTTGCCGGGTGTGATCTGTGTACACAATTAAGTTCTTGATTTGAGCGGTGTGTGTATCGCCGAGCGAGAACTAGTCTATTCATACAAGAAAATCGAGTTGTCTAACACCATTTGTACACTTGGAAGTTGTCAAAAGAAAAAAATTCCAACTAAACTCTATATACTTGTATTCGAAGAATACCCGTTCCAGGATGGGTAAAATTACCCAAAAAGAATAGTTTTGCAAAACTGTTGTCCCCTTTACGAAGATTTAAATTAAGATATAGTGCTACCAAAACTAACGTGTAGAATCCTTATTCCAATGTTTTATCAACATCCATTTAAATTCTAGAAAATTTCTAAAATTATTTTTAAGAGAGCCTAAAAAATTAAATTCATGTAATCTTGTTTAATTCGCGTCTAATTACTATGGATCAAATTGAATGAAAATCTGAAATATTTCAATTTTCAAATGGGAGGTTTGGACCATATTATTCCTCCTAAAACTCATTTAAAATACTAGAGATAACTGAAATTTTTGGAATACCTATTGTTAAAATTTTTAAAAAATCGGAGGTATCTGAATTTTTACAAACAGATTTCACCATCGCTTTGCTCAATATTATACACTTTTACGTCTAGCAGCCATGTTCCAAAATCCATAATAATCAGTTTATTTGCTCAGGAGTTTATCTTGTACAAACATATGCACATACCTATATTTATGAAGATACATATTCCTTTTTCTTCTTTTCTTTTATCAATCTCTCTTTCTGTGACTCTCTCCGAATCTTGTTTTGATCAGTCTCAGAGAAACATTTACCCTCAATCCAAACCCACCTCTTTCATACCTTCTCAGCTTCGGGTGGAAAACTGGAATCTCGTGCTTAAATCTGCCTCGTTTTAGTCAATGGCGCATGCACTGTGTCATTCAATTTTAGCTTTGGGGAACTTCGTTTCGCAATTTTGCCATGTTCACAAGCAAATTTACAGACAATTCTCCTCCTCTTGCTTCGTCGAGATAAGTTGCCGCCACCACCTTCAAATAAATGTACTTAAATAAAGTAAAATAGACATACTATTCGTACCCCGGCCGGGATCAAAATGACAGTAGGAGGTCTACTCTTAGAAATATGTGGGTGTTATGTCTAGCCTAGAATAAGTCCCTTAGAGTTATCTCCCTTTCCCGGCCCCCAATTCGTTAGGGACTTTTTTTTATCCCAGACACCGGCCGGCAAGCAGCTGCCGGTGCTCTGTTTCTGAATCCTCGCTGCCGCTATGTAACGGACAAAACCGCATGGTGGAAATTCAATCTTCCTACAGATTCTGACATTTTGGCCATCTTCGTTTTTTTACATTTTCGAGGGACAATAAAACCTGACATTAAAATAGACCAATGGCTCAGAGTCCTGTTTCTTCGAAAGGAGTTACTGCTAGTAGTATTGAGGGTTACACGCGTCCCTAAGGCAGCATAGTGGGTATAGGCCTTTGTTGTCCAGAGAGAATTCTACCTTGAGGTTGTGAGTTCGATACCGAGTGAACTATTTAAGACAACATTCACTTATACTAGATAGATAAAAGGAATGAAAGCTGAATAAGAGTAAGGTCTACACAAGCGGATTAAACGATGGGCTCAGTTTGAAATTCTCCGAAGATGACCAATTACGATAAAAAGCAAACTAAGAAGGCCGGAAAATACAACGGCCAAAAAACTGGAGAAGATGGGAGACACCAACATAAGGAAAACAGTAATAAAACAAACATGTAAAGTTTAGTTACATAAAACAATGGTGTATAAGCTTGAAAAAGTAAGGTATGATCAGTTGACAAGGTATCTTCTCAGTCTCAACAATCAATGAGCTTGAGCAAGGGTTGCGCATACCTCAACACTACCTCTCTAGAACCGGCTTTGATTGAGTCCAATTGCAAGGAAAAGTCCGGAGATAAGACCAGACTGTTGCTACTTCAGAGTGTTCCTTTCCTTTAACTAGTTGCAAAATGAAGGCTTGAGGGTCTAGTCTTTGTTACTATTTAATCCATAGCTGGAAGGGGATATATGCATCCATACTTTTCACAAGAATATTAGTAAAAGTGATGCCTTAGCTCTGACAGAACTTGAACCGTACACGCAGGCTCCACATACCTCATCAGTTATAACTACACTACCCAACTTCCATTGGGTTGATGGGATATGAGTATATTAACATGCCTTCGACTGCAGTAAAGTTAAGTCTGTTTATAGATGGGGAATCATGCTCTCCTCATAAGATAGCACTTTGGACGGGTGCAACACCTGTCGTGATCGGACGAATCAGCATTCCTGGTAGCGGGCCTCAGACAATCTGCTTTAAAACCACCCCACTCCCAAAATGAGGCGATAATGCCTAAAAGATTGCATCTTAGAAGCAAATAGAACCATTCTGTACTCTGATTAAGGGCGAGGGTCCCTGTGCAAGGGTTAATTCTAGGTTTTAAGACGGCTAGAAGAGATATCTGTTAGTTATGAGGAAGAATGTATGCATTTGTGTATGCTGCACTTTTATGGGGATGGTTTGAGCAGGGCTAAGAAGAGTGGCATAGTAAGGAACTCGATGATTGGATAGAAAGACAGGTGGTTGTAATTCTATATTTAATGGGATCTACGTTTATTTCTACTTTGAAGACATCAACCTGGATGAACATGTTTGGTTGACTGAATTGGAGCACAGCCTCGGGTAATTCTCAACCGAACGTGACCTCTGACTTCTGACTCGTATCTCAAGCAATAATCGATCGCTTCCAGGTGAAAAACTCGTTCCTCACTGTATCTTTTCATCGATCTCTTTGAATTTTACGCGACGCCATATTAATTTCTTAACACTCTCTCTCTATATATATATATAACTCAATGTCTGTATGTGTGTGTGTGTGTGTGTGTGTGTGTGTGTGTGTGTGTGCGCACCCTATAACAAAATGTTAGCGAGTCTAGATAAAATCTAAAAGTGTATTTCAATGTAAACTTCACCGAGAAAGTTATCGGACGTATTCCCGAATCTCTAAATTTACTCTTAAGGGAGCTATAAGGCAGGTGTCGTCGGAGGGGGGGGGTCGATTATTTCAGCTATTTTCAGCTAAATTTCAAATTAATTATGCACTAATTAGAGAAATAATGCCAGTCATCATTCAAACGGAAATGACATCAGAGGAAGAGAGTGCCGGGAAGAAATTCACTCGCACTACACCCCTTTTGTCCTTCCTTTATTCTTTCGCCTCTCACTACCACCCTTTTCTACCCTCCTTTCTTAATTAATAGACACTAATATTTCAGCTACGTCTGTCTGTCAATCCGTCCACCTACGCCCGTTCTGTTGTCATTATACCATCCTTTCAGGCATTACCTCCTCCTTTTTGAGAGGTGTGGAGGTAGTGTAGTATCTTTTCTGTTGTCATTATACCATCCTCCCAGGCATTACCCCTCTTCTTTTCAGAGGTGTGGAGGTAGTGTAGTATCTTTTCTGTTGTAATGATACAATCCTCCCTTGTATTACCCCTTCTTCTTCTGAGAGGTATGGACGTAGTATAGTATCTGTTCTGTTGCCATGATACGATCTTCCCATGAATCACGTCCTCCTTTTTTGAGAGGTGTGAAAGTTGTGTAGTATCTGTTCTGCTTCTAACTAGCAAAAATATTTCTTTGAGTGGGGGAAAGTGAAAAAATAAAATGGCGGGGGGAATCTTTTTTAACTAAAATATTTATTTGGGTGGGGATAAGTAATAAAAAATTGGGGGGGGGGTAAAAATTGTTTTAACTAAAATATTTTATTGGGTAAGGGAGAATAAATTTAAAAAATTGTTTTGAAAAAAAAATTAACATTTTTTTTTCTCTAAAAATATTTATTTGTGTGGGGGCGAGTAAACAAAACATTTTTGGTGGGGGGAATTCTTTTTGTCTTTATTTACTAAGAATATTCCTTTTGGTGGGTGAGAGTAAAAAAAATTGGGGGAGGGGGTGGTGTTTTTTCTCATGACTAAAAATATTTTGTTTGGTTTAAAAAAATTTGGTTGAAGGGTAACATTTTTTTTCAGTTAAAATATTTCTTTGGGCGGGGGAGAATGAAAAAAATTGGGGGGGGGGGTTAATTTATTATTTTTTTTAACTAACAATATTTCTTTGGGTGGGGAAAGTACAAAAAATATTTGGGGAGGATGAGGGAAAATTTTCTTTTTTTTTAACTTAAAATATTTCTTTGGGTGGTGGAGAGTAAACATTTTTTGGGGGTAGGGGACGAAATTATTTATTTATTTTTTTATTACTATAAATATTTTTGGGGGTGGGTAAAAGAAAAAAATATTGTGAGGGGGTAAACATTTTTTTTCTTACAAAAATATATATGTTTAGGAGGGTTGGCGTTACCTCATCCTTCTTGAGAGGTATAGAGCTGATGTAGTTCTGCTTCCAACTAGCAAAAATATTCGCCCGAGAGCAGTATACCTCCCCAGGGAATATGTGTTTAGGCAGCTTGTGCAGTATTGTGCCTCTATGTAATACGTTTACTTCTTCTTCAGAGATAAGTATGTAAAAGGTATGCACATTGGGGCAGGGATATGCACGTATATAGAATGCACACCGGGGCAGGGATAGGTACGTATATAGTATGCACACCGGGTCAGAAGTAAGTACTATATAGTATGCGCACCAAGGCGGTGATAAGTACACATATAGTATTTGCACGGGGGTAGAGATAGATAGTATATAGTATGCGCATTGGGGCGGCGATAGGTACATAAATAGTATGCGCACGAAGGCGGCGATAAGTACGTATATAGTATGCACACTGGGGCGGCGATAGGTACATATATAGTATGCGTACCGTGGCGACGATAGGTACGTATATATTATGCGCACTGGGGCGGCGATAGGTACGTATATATTACCTCCACACCTCTCAATAAGGAGGAGAAAATACTTTAGAGGAGAGTATCATGATAACAGAACAGATACTACAGGTAGCTTTTAAGGTTTGCCATTTGTTTTATTAAGTATTTGTTTTTGTTTTTTAGATTTTTTATCGTTGCCTTCGGAACCTTGTGAATTCGACGGATTCAACATTGTGCCGGATTTTACCTGATCTGAAGCCTCGATGTTGTATGTTGAACAACTCAGAGTATTAAATCTGAATTATCATGTACGTCGTCAGTTACGTCATAGCATTGTGAGCCGAAACTGTAATGGTGATAGTTTATTTCACGTGCATGGGAGGATTGAAACCGTAGTGATATGTGCGAAAGTTCTATTATTCTAAAACGACTAAGGCTAAGGGAACGAAATCTGAGTATAAGTGTATGCACCCTGCATCTCACAGAGGCACCATTTGCTACAAAATATATGAAGCAGGACTGTTTAGGATCAATGTGTTGTATTAGTTCTGTCAGAGGAGGAGCAATCCATCTAGAATTAGGAGTGCTTCTTTTTGATTAGCTAGATATCTTCAACATTAAAAACCAACCTTGTCAACATTTACTTGCTAAGAGAAACACACAAATGGGTATATTATATATGTATGTGCGCGTGTAATAGTTATGGAGTTTATAAGCTAATGTTATGTAAAGAGAAAAACGAAAATTGTTCATATGCTCATTGACTTTTCGTTTTTATTCAAAGGTTTTCTGAAGATAAATGATTTGAAGAAAATAGAGAGTAAAACAATGGACCTCGGGTTTACTTTCGACAGCCTCGTACCTCTGGCGCCCTTTATTTAGTCTTTTAATCTTCACATTCTATGAGCGATTGTCTGTTTTCTGGGTTTTAATCAATACATATAACACTTATTGTTGGTTACTTTTTTACCTTGAAGTAGTATATTTTTAGCTCTTTACATCAGGTGGCTTCACGTCTTGTCTGGATAGATTTCCACGAAAAAAAAACCCACATTTTTCCACCTTATGGACGAACCACATATTTTCCAATTTAAAATTCTAGTGATCAGTAATCCTGAGAAAGTCTTTGAATAAAGACGAAACATCGATGAACATATCAACAATTTTCGATTTTCCCTTTTTTTATTTTTCATATATATAGTAGTAGCATGGAAAAATACTTTTACAAGGAAGCTAGAAAACACTTTTGTTTCATTCTCGAAGGAAACTATCAGCCTAATGATTTCTCTTAGAAATGTAATACACACGTTTCAGTGTAGATTACTTGCCATAAGTATTTTTCATACAACTATTAAACTCTACTCATATATTGAGCCTATTAAACTCTAATCATATAGTGAGCACTGTTGAAGTAAATATTTTTTTAAAATGTATACATGATATATTATTTTATAGTATATACATATATATATATATATATATATATATATATATATATATATATAATATAAAGTGGTGAACTAAAAGCGAACTTTTAGGAAAGGTAAAACCTATTGTGAAAAGTATACAGCTCAATATCCAGGATAGAGTAGATAGATATGTAGAAGGATGAAAAGGAATTAGAAAAGCAAAAGTCAAATCGTATTTCTATTCAGTTGCTCAGAGCAAGGTATATTCTGCAAAAAGGCAATTTATTCAAGTTACATTTTTCCTTAAGCCAGGCTTTTCAAAGATCAAAATCTTATCTTATTTTTCCCTTCAATTTTTTTCCCTACAATTTTTATTTTACTTTTTCAAATTTTAAATCTTGGCCTTTGCCAACTTATCTTTCCCAGCGACTTCCTCTGATGATAAGATTTTGATTTTTGAAAAGCCTGGCTTAAGGAAAAATGTAACTTGAATAAATTGCCTTTTTGCGGAATATACCTTGCTCTGAGCAACTGAATAGAAATACGATTTGACTTTTGCTTTTCTAATTCCTTTTCATCCTTCTACATTATATATATATATATATATATATATATATATATATATAAGTTAAAGTTTGGTTTCAGTTTTAATCCTAGGTCAATATCAAATTATATTAAACGGCATATTTCCAAATGCTTTATAAACGATTCCAATACTACAGACAATAAATTGATGCAAAATATCTAGTGTTATAAAAGGATTTCTCATTAGTCTAATTTCTAATGATATTCAATAATATTTTGAAATCGTTTATTTACGTCTGTTTGGGCGCGTTTTTCTTGATTTTAATGCGTGATGCGTCATTTGTGTTAACATAACAAGCATCGACATAAAAACCTATCATCAACGATGCTGGATCCAATTTCACCCGCGATCATTTTTTAAGCCGATATTAAATATCGCCGCTTTACACCCTAATACGAAAATATACTTGCGTCCCATGATTTTCCTGTTGTCCCAATTTCGCGAAGATGTTTGATGTCACAAAGTCCGGAACCCTCGATGCACTAATGATGACATCCCTGAAAATCCATCCCAACGATGCCACAATTGTACCATAGAAAATAAATTGATATATGTGTGTGTGTATAGTAGATCTTGTAGATCTTGTATTGAAATCTTTTTGAAAGTATGTGCACGTATCCATGTGCAATTAGATGATGAAATATCATAAATTACGTGGGCATGACACCGGAGACGCCACGGCTTATCGGGTACCGATCTAACATTTGGATCGATCTGCTGCAGGTCATTATTTCTTTTTGCAGTTGGAGACACGAACCGGGGGTGAAAGCAAAGTGTAAAAAGCATAAATAGAATGCAATACCAATCAGCAGCTTATTGGCCAGAGTAGGCACCAAAAAAGGGGGCGTTTCCCGTCATTAAATGCCTGGATTATTTTTTTTTTGCCAGAAAAAAAAGAGCTTCTCCTTCACCACATTTTGCATGAAAGCGAGAATGCAGATCTGCGTATTTGAATTATTCATAAGTGTTCGTTTTTCTTTCTTTGCATGGCGATTCCTACTTTTCTATAAAACAGGGTTGATGTAAAAACATGAAATGTTGTTTGATCGAAACGAAATAGAAGTCTTTTGAATTTATCCTGTATTGAACATGGTACAAACAAGGATAAACATTCTGCACAGGTGCGTCCATTAAGTGTGACAGATCGACGAAAATGTTATTTAAAAAATATGCATGCCAGACAGTTTGAACGACAAATAGAGCCTCTAAGAGGAGTTGATTCAATAAGAAAAACAGAATTAGAGAGAGAGAGAGAGAGAGAGAGACAGAGAGACAGGGAAAACAGTAAGAGAGGGAAAATAGAGAGAGAGAGAAAAAACGCAGAGAGAAAGAGAAAGAGAGAGAGAAACGGAGAGAAAAAGAAAAAGAGAGAAAGATATACAGAACTGAAACAAAGAAAAATAAATTAACAGAGAAAGATAAGAAACGGAGAAAAATAAATAGAGAGAGAGAGAGAAAGCGAAAACACAGAGTGAGAGATAAAAAAAAACAGTTAGAGAAAGCGAGCGAGAGATAGAAGGAGAGAGAGTGAGAGAAATATAGAGATATAAACAGAGGGAAAGAAAAAAGGAAAGATATACAGAACTTAAACAGAGAAAGAGAAATAAACAGAGAAAGATAATAAAAAGAGAGAAAGAGAGAGAGAGAGCAAGAAAGAGGCACACAGAGCGCGCGCGAGAGAAACAACAAAGAGATAAACAGAGAGAAAAACAACGAGCGAGAGAAAAAACACAGACATACATAGAAAAAGATAGAATGAGAGAAACATAGCGAAAAGGATAACAAATCTGAGAGAGAAACAAAAACAGAGAAAAACAGAGAGAGAGAGAGAGAAACACAGAGAGAGAGAGAGAGAGAAAACAGATAGAGAGAAAGAGAGAGAGAGGAACAAAAGAGAGAAATATAAAAATAGATAGATATAGTGATAAAAAGATAGAAAAAAAACAAGGAGAGAAAACTGAGAGAGAGAAAAACAGGCACAGGAGAAACAGACATATATATATAGAGAGAGAAACAGAAAGAGAGAAAACAGAGAGACAGATAAGAGAGAGAAAAAAGAGAGAGAAAACAGATAGAGAGAACACAGATAGAGAGAAAACAGAGAGAGAGAGAAAAAAAGAGAGAAAACAGATATAGAGAAAACTAAGAGAGAGAGAAGAGAGATAGAAAACAGAGAGAGAGAAAACTAAGAGAGAGACAAAACAGAAAGAGAAAACAGAGACAGAGAAAACCTAAAGAGAGAAAACAGAGAGAGAAAAACAGAAAGAGAGAAAACAAAGACAGAGAGAGAGACAAAACAGGGAGAGAAAACAGAGAGAGACAAAACAGAGAGAGAAAACAGAGAGAGACAAAACAGAGAGAGAGAGAAAAAAAACAGAGAGAGACAAAACAGAGAGAGACAAAACAGAGAGAGAAAAAACAGAGAGAGAAAAAACAGAGAGAGACAAAACAGAGAGAGAAAAAACAGAGAGAGAAAAAGAGAGAGAAAAAAGAGAGAGAGAAAACAGAGAGAGAGAAAACAGAGAGAGAGAGAAAACAGAGAGAGAGAAAAAAAAGAGAGAGAAAACAAAGGAGACAAAACAGAGAGAGAATAGAGAGAGAGAAAACAGAGAGAAAGAAAACAGAGAGAAAGAAAACAGAGAGAGACAAAAAAGATAGAGACAAAGCAGAGAGAGACAAAACAGTGAGAGAGAAAACAGAGAGAGAGAAAACTGAGATAGAGAAAACATAGAAGGAGAGAGAAAAACAGACAGACAGAAAACAGAGAGAGAGTAAAAACGAAAGAGACAACAGAGAGACAGAAAACAAAGAGAGAGAAAACAGAGAAATGAAAAAACAGAGAGAGAGAGAGAGAGAGAGAGACATCAGATAGAAAGAAAACACAGAGAGAGAGAGAAACAAGAGAGAGAGAAAACAGAGAGAGAGAAAACAGAAAGAAACAAAACAAGAGAGAGAGAAACAAGAGCGAGAGAAAACAGAGAGAGAGAAAACAGAGAAAGAAAAAACAGAGAGAGAGAGAGACATCTAATAGAAAGAAAACACAGAGAGAGAAACAAGAAGGAGAGTAAACAGAGAAAGTGAGAAAAGAGAAAAAACAAAACAGAGAGAGAGAGAGAGACAGCAGAAAGCGAGAGAAAACAGAGAGAGAGAGACAACAAAGACAGAGAAAACAGAAACAGAGAAAACAGAGAGATAGACAAAACAGAGAGAGAGAAAACAGAAAAAGAAAAAAAAGAGAGAGAAAACAGAAAAAGAAAAATAGAGAGCGAAAACAGAAAGAGACAGCACAGAGAGAGAAAAATCACGAAGAGGCAAAAAGAGAGAGAGAGAAAACAGAGAGAGAGAGAAAACAGAGAGGGAAAAGAGAGAGAGAACACAGAGAGGGAAACAGAGAGGGACAAAAAAGAGAGAGACAAAACAGAGAGAGAGAAAACAGAGTAATAGAGATAAAAGAGAGAGTGAAAAAAGAGAGAGAGAAAACAGAGTAATGGAAAACAGAGAGAGACAAAACAAAGAGAGACAAAACAGAGAGAGACAAAACAGAGTAATAGAAAACAGAGAGAGCCAAAACAGAGAGAGACAAAACAAGGTGAGAGAAAACAGTGAGAGAGAAAAAAAGAGAGAGAAAACAGAGAAAGAGAAAACAAAGAGAGAGAAAACAGAGAGAAAGAAACAGAGAGAGAGAAGACAGAGAAAGAAATAACAGAGAGAGAAAAAACAGAAACAGAGAGTAACAGAGAGAGAATGAAAACAGAGAGAGAGAGAAGGAAACAGAGAGAGAGAAAACAAAGAGAGAGAAAGCAAAGAGAGAGAAAACAGAGAGAAGGAAACAGAGAGAGAGAAGACAGAGAAAGAAATAACAAAGAGAGAAAACAGTGATATAGAGTAACAGAGAGAGAAGGAAAACAGAGAGAGAGAGAGAGAGAGAGAAGGAAAACAGAGAAAGAGAAACGAGAGATAAAAAAGAGAGAGAAAAAAAAAGAGAGGGAAAACAGAGAGAGAAAAAAGAGAGAGAGAGAAAACATAGAGAAAGACAACAGAGAGAGAGACAACAGAGAGACAACAGAGAGAGAGAGAGAGAGAGAAAACAGAGAGAGACAAAACACAGAGAGACAAAACAGAGAGAGACAAAACAGAGAGAGAGAAAACAGAGAGAGAGAGAGAGAGAAAATAGAAAAAGTAAACAGAGAGAAAGAGAGAGAAAACAGAGAGAGAGAGAAAACATGGAGAGAAAACAGAGAGAGTGAAAACAGAGAGAGAGAGAAAACAGAGAGAGAGAAAACAGAGAGGGAAAAAAGAGAGAGAGAACACAGAGAGGGAAAAAGAGAGGGACAAAAAAGAGAGAGACAAAACAGAGAGAGAGAAAACAGAGTAATAGAGATAAAAGAGAGAGTGAAAAAAGAGAGAGAGAAAACAGAGTAATGGAAAACAGAGAGAGACAAAACAAAGAGAGACAAAACAGAGAGAGAAAAAACAGAGTAATAGAAAACAGAGAGAGCCAAAACAGAGAGAGACAAAACAGAGTGAGAGAAAACAGTGAGAGAGAAAAAAAGAGAGAGAAAACAGAGAGAGAGAAAACAAAGAGAGAGAAAACAGAGAGAAAGAAACAGAGAGAGAGAAGACAGAGAAAGAAATAACAGAGAGAGAAAAAACAGAGACAGAGAGTAACAGAGAGAGAATGAAAACAGAGAGAGAGAGAAGAAAACAGAGAGAGAGAGAAACCAGAGATAAAAAAGAGAGAGAAAAAAAAGAGAGGGAAAACAGAGAGAGAAAAAAGAGAGAGAGAGAAAACATAGAGAAAGACAACAGAGAGAGAGACAACAGAGAGACAACAGAGAGAGAGAGAGAGAAAACAGAGAGAGACAAAACACAGAGAGACAAAACAGAGAGAGACAAAACACAGAGAGACAAAACAGAGAGAGAGAGAGAGAAAATAGAAAAAGTAAACAGAGAGAGAGAGAGAGAAAACAGAGAGAGAGAGAAAACATGGAGAGAAAACAGAGAGAGTGAAAACAGAGAGAGAGAGAGAAAACAGAGAGAGAGTAAACAGAGAGGCAAAACAGAGAGAGGCAAAACAGAGAGAGACAAAACTGAGAGAGACAAAACAGAGAGAGACAAAACAACGAGAAAAAACTGAGAGAGACAAAACAGAGAGAGACAAAACAGAGAGAGACAAAAAACAGAGAGAGACAAAACAGAGAGAGACAAAACTTAGAGAGACAAAACAGAGAGAGACAAAAAAAAGAGAAAAATAGAGAGAGACAAAACAGTGAGAGACAAAACAGAGAGAGACAAAACAACGAGAAAAAACAGAGAGAGACAAAACAGAGAGAGACAAAACAACGAGAAAAAACTGAGAGAGACAAAACTGAGAGAGACAAAACAGAGAAAGACAAAACAGAGAGAGACAAAAAAAGAGACAAAACAGAGAGAGGCAAAATAAAGAGAGACAAAACAAAGAGAGAAAACAGAGAGAGACAAAACAGAGATAGAGAAAACATAGAAGGAGAGTGAAAAAACAGAAAGACAGAAAACAGAAAGAGAGAAAAACGAGAGAGACAACAGAGAGACAGAAAACAAAGAGAGAGAAAACAGAGAAATAAAAAACAGAGAGAGAGAGAGAGAAATCAGATAGAAAGAAAACACAGAGAGAGAGAGAAACAAGAGAGAGAGAGTAAACAGAGAGAGAGAAAACAGAAAGAAACAAAACAAGAGAGAGAGAAACAAGAGCGAGAGAAAACAGAGAGAGAGAGAGACAACAAAGAGAGAGAAAACAGAAACAGAGAAAACAGAGAGAAAAACAAATCAGAGAGAGAGAAAAGAGAGAGAGAAAAAGAGAGAGAGAGAGAAAAGAGAGAGAGAGAAAACAGAAAGAGAGAAGACAGAGAGAAAACAGAGAGAGACAACACATAGAGAGAAAAATCACGGAGAGACAAAAAAGAGAGAGAGAAAACAGAGAGAGAGAGACCAAACAGAGAGATTGACAAACAGATATATATAGAGAGAAAACAAAGAGAAAGAAAACAGAGAGAGAGAGAGAAAAACATATATAGAGAGAAAACAGAGAGAGAGAAAACAGAGATAGAGAAAAAACAGTGAGAGACAAAACAGGGAGAGAGTAAAAACAGAGAGAGACAAAACAGAGAGACAAAACAGAGAGACAAAACAGAGAGAGAATAAAGAGAGAGAGAAAAAAGAGAGAGAGAAACCAAAGAGAGAGAAAACAGAGACAGACACAAAACAGAGAGACATACAAAACAGAGTGAGAGAGACAAAACCGAGTGAGGAAAACAGAGAAAGAGAAAACAGAGAGATACAAAAGAGAGAGAGGCAAACCAGATAGATAGACAAACAAGGAGAGTGAGAGGGGGAGAAACGGAGAGAATACGTAGAGATAGAGAGAAAACGGAGAGAGAGAGAAAAAACAGAGAGAGAGAGAGAGAAAGAAAAAACATATTTAGAGAGAAATACAGAGAGGGGAAAATACAGAGTAGGAGAATGCGAGAGAGAAAGACAGAAAGAAAAATCAGAAAGAGAGAAACATGAGTGATAACCAGAGAATAACCTGAGATCATGAAAGAGATGATCATTTCTTTACAGACCGAACGTTTCTAATCAGTTCGATTCATTTGTAAATATTCGGCGTAAAAGGTTTTTCATTTTGACACGATTCCTAATTTATACAACGCGCAATTCGGTCATCTTTTCCCTGTGAATTGTCAGATGCAAAATAGAGAATCAAACGAATCGATACTTCGGGATGTTCGTCTTCACATTCAGCCCATTTGAAAATATAAACGTTAGTTTTTACGAGCAAATACATACTCCCTGTGGACTCAATTAAAAACAATATTTTCTCAATACATTTAAAATATGATGTTTGTTCTGTGTTGTTCTTGTAAAAGAGCTATACACAATGTTTGTGCTTAGATGCATTAAAATAAGACAATGAAATTAGACCTCCATAATAACGAGGAAACAATTATTGCACTAAAGCTGTGTTAATCAACGTTTGTTTTCCTAACGTTTAATCACAGAATATCATCTTTATCAGTTTTTTGTATCACTCCCTAGTTTCCTTCCACCTTGTTCTGTCCCTGGTTAGGTGTGGCCAGGTAGGACCCAGTTAACTGTTTAGCTCATCTCTCCGCCAGTTTTTTTTTTACCTTCCTCGTGGTCTTTTCCATTGCCTCGAGGTCTATTGTGTCGCTCTGTATATCCATCTGTTGTCTGCAGTAAACGTGACCTGCCCATCTATGTTTAGAAGTTAGTATGATGGTGATTAGATCGTTCACTCAATTTGTTGTCTAATATAGGTGTTTCTTTCTTTTAAGTAGATTGATGCCTGGCATTTATTTATTTACCTTTTCATACGACAACAAAGTCGCTCGAATTAAAAAATGTGGCGTGATTTTCAGATGAAAGAAATGAATACAAAACGTTGATGAATATATGAATAATTTATGTTCTACTTCTGTATATTTATATATGTATATATATATATACATATATATATATGTGTATTTATCTTTCTCTCTCTATATATATATATCTGTATATATATATATATGTGTATATATATGTATATATATATGTATTTATCTGTATATATATATATGTATATATCTGCATATATATATATGTATATATATACATATATATGTACATATATATGCATATATATACATATATATGTATATATATGCATATATATGTATATATATTCATATATATGTATATATATATTCATATATATGTATATATATATTCATATATATGTATATATATATTCATATATATGTATATATATATTCATATGTATGTATATATATTCATATATATGTATATATATATATTCATATATATGTATATATATATTCATATATATGTATATATATTCATATATATGTATATATATATATTCATATATATGTATATATATTCATATATATGTATATATATATTCATATATATGTATATATTCATATATATGTATATATATATATTCATATATATGTATATATATTCATATATATGTATATATATATTCATATATATGTATATATATATTCATATATATGTATATATATATATATTCATATATATGTATATATATATATTCATATATATGTATATATATTCATATATATGTATATATATATTCATATATATGTATATATATATTCATATATATGTATATATATATATTCATATATATATATATATATATTCATATATATGTATATATATATATATTCATATATATGTATATATATATTCATATATATGTATATATATATTCATATATATGTACATATATATTCATATATATGTACATATATATATTCATATATATATGTATATATATATTCATATATATATGTATATATATTCATATATATGTATGTATATATATGCATATATATGTATATATATATGCATATATATGCATATATATGTATATATATGCATATATATGTATATATATGCATATACAGGGTGGGCCAAAATAAGGGTGCTATCTTTAAATTTGAATAACTTGAATTTGAATAACTTCCACAAAATAAAAGTTAACCTCACCAAACTTTATGTGTGTGTAGACTGACCCTTCCGAGATTTTTTGAAATAAACAAAACAAATTTTAGCCGAAAAACACTTCTTAAAACTTACAAAAACTAAAGTATTGTTTTTTACACTGTTTTGAGTTTTTTAACAAAAATAATGTTTTCTAAATGAGGGTACGTTCCTTAGGGCTAATACGGCTCATGCTTGCTTCGGAAAGGGGTCCTTTACTTATTCTAAAAAAAAAAAAAAAAATCAATAAATAAAATAGTTATGAATTTTTAAAAATAGGACCCTTTATTTTTTCCCTACCCTGTATATGTATATATATGCATATATATGTATATATATATGCATATATATGTATATATATATTCATATATATGTATATATATATCCATATATATGTATATATATATCCATATATATGTATATATATATCCATATATATGTATA
>OY744531.1:59374699-59387199 GCA_963556195.1 Sepiola atlantica
TATATATATATATATATATATATATGTGTGTTTGTGTGTGTGTGTGTGCCCCTTTGTTATCTTGTGAATGTTCCAGTTGTGAGATCAGCTTATATAAGTCTGCAATATGCGGATTTAGTTAGTATCCCAAAGATTCAAACCCCTGGGACGCCGTATATTAATGTTAGAATAGTACTGTTGTCACTAGGAATGTGGAAGAGTGGAATGCTTCCGTATTGTCAACAGTGGGGATGTTTCTGTGGATGGCATTTCTTGTTGATGGTTTGGATGAATTTATTTTTTAGGGTGGGCTTGCATTATATTAGTCATGCTTAATACGCATATATCGTTTTTTCTCCATGGCTGAATGATGAAAAGCTTTTTTGAATATATGGTGATTTGAACAAGCATTGTAAAAAGACGTCCACAAATAACGGTTGTATTTTTATGATTTTTTTAGGGATCTATCTTCCTTCAATTTGAAGAATACAGAAAATATCCATACAGGAAATATCTAAAATCCGGAATTTAATTGATTTTCATGTCAAAACGTTGGACGGAAGAGTCAAACAGCCAGGTATTGCCTGCAGAGATGTAACCCATTCGAGGGCATACTGTGACGTGATCTGTTTTCTTTGTTTTATCATTCATATTAACAAGATCAGCCGCGACTTGTTGGGTCAGTATTTCTTATATATTTATTAAAACTTTAGGAATTTCTAAATATGTTCGATGTCCTAATTTTTCTGAAGATCGTTTGCCTTTTCTAAGAATGAATTGGAAATAATGTTAAGTAATCCCTGGGGTTCTTGGTTCTCTCTCTCTCATATATATATATATATATATATGATATTTTTTAGTGTACGTAAAACAAAATTATAAATATATACATACTAGTGTACACCCTGTCAAAAATAACGGGGAAAATATACTTCCCCTGTGTTCGCCCTCGCTATTTACCGTTTATATATTACTAAAATATTTATATGGAAGAATTACGCCAGGAATCTAATTATTCACATAAATTATCATTATCATTTCTGATGACATAAAGATCAAAATAACACCAACCGTTGACTTTTATTTAGAGTAGATAATTTATTTCCGAATTTATGCAAGGCGGCGGGATGCTATTTACTTTTTCGCTTCCCCTGACAACTTTAAATGGTCTCGTCCGGGGGCTAGAAAAGGACACAGTTTTTACTCGCTAACTTTTGCGTTACGGGATTGAAATACATATATTTATTTATATACAAATAAATAAATATTGGTATTTATTATTAATTAGAGGATATATTATTATTAATTATTATTACTACAACTACAAATATCACTACTTCTACTACCGCTACCACCAGCGTTGAGAAATACGTCCGCATACACCTACATTTTATCGTCACGCTATTTGATTTATAGAATGACCATTATCTCGCGACCCCACACGCGATTACGACTTCTCCGAAAACATACTTTTTTTTATTTGGATTTCATAATTTCATTACGGGGCCAGCTCTATACAAACCAACGTGCGGAAATGTAACAATGGTATATTTATTTTAAAAAGAACAACAACAATGTTTTCAAATACGCATCTTGAAAAACGTATGGTTCAATGCCAGGTTTGTAGGAAACACTTATCGCTTTATCCGAGAAGTATCTAAACTTGAAACATCCGCTCTATCTGTCCAAAAAAAGGGACTGCTTTTAGCCAGCGTCCTTTAATTGCTTAGCTACTGAGAATCGTATAATTAGCGAACAAGAGCAGGCGGGGAATAATTTTCTTTTCGACACTCTTTCGTGCCCAAAAACTTAGCTGTGAAATTTTCTATTCGATTCACTCAATGAGAATGCTCTCGTCTGTCAAAAACGTTCAGCAGAATATTTGACATAACACGTAAAAACACGTTTTTATTTTCCCTCAATTCCAAACTCAGTCATTACTTTTACCAACTAACCCAACTAACCCAACCGCCACCACACAGACACACATACGGCCACAACCAGGTCATCCGTAAATACATCGTTTTTCGGCTTTGTCTAAGTTAGTACAAAGCGAATTGATATGGAGCACTACGCGAGAATCGCTCTCACTCCTCTATAATCCATGACATCAACATCTTTTTTATGCTTAGGTACTGATTCAGGATCCATATCGGCCTGAATGTTTCTGATTTCGATTTACGGAACAAACCAGAAATGGCATAGCCGTTGGTGAACAGTTAATTAGAATCGACATTATATGAAACAACTGTTCCATCTTTTTCCCTGACTTAACTTTAGTATCGATTAACCCCCCCCCTCTCAACCGTGTTAAGAATAGGGTTGACAATTTTCTTCCAATCATTAAGTGAATTAACTTCTTTCTTTTTTTGAAAGACTAACGTTTTTATTTAAACTCTTACCCACCTCACTTTTACAAACGTCTACGGGCAATGCTTTCTCTCTGCCCCTTATACATAACTCTGGTACGACTTATTCTAAAGTATGCCATCCAAGCAACAAATCCTTATCTACAAAAAGATATTGTACACCTGGAGCGTGTTCAACGGTTGACAACCAAGACGGTGACGAGACTCTCCACGTTTTCCTATAAAGAGCGTTTTCAAAGATTAAATGTGTTCTCACTTGAGCAGCAGAGGGTGCGATGCGACTTAATTCTGGCGCTAAGTTGTCGTCTCCGCGGGTAAACAATGTACCACCGTTGCTTTCAACTCAGTAGAAGAAAGGCGGCATTCTCTGTTCGTCTTTCTGCTCCGTGAAACCACCCGGAGGTCGTGACGCTGACTACTATGTCCACATTCAAAACGGCCGTGGACAAACATTTAAATTGTATGTAGATGTAAATAGCTTCCACCGGCCTCATTACATAGCTGGTTGCACTATACTATTTTCTGGTCAAAAAAATTTGATTTTATTGGTAAAATATGACGAGTGAAAAGATGCAATTTTACCAAAAGCTTGTATTTTTATTTGAATTTGTTGCAATTTATTTTTTTTTCTATAAGTGTTTCTTTTTCTTTCTTTTTTGTTGCACAATGCGATTGTGGTTTTCAGTGTTCGGACTGACCTTTTAGTTCTGCTGCTACTGCTACTGCTGCTACTGCTGCTTATCGCCGTATTGCTGCTGTCGCTGAATGTTACTTAGAATTGAACTGAGCACCATCCAGATAACTTGCAACTTTCGAACAAACAGCTTAGACCTCACGGCCATGTGGCACTAGCTCTATACCGTTGGGCGATAAGCAGCAGTAGCAGCAGCAGAACTGAAAGCAACGGAGAATTAACGAATAAGTCCCGGAGCCAAAAAATGGAATCCGAGCGTGGTACCCCCGTGACAATAAATGGATTGCGTTCGAGAGTCCGGACAGACGGTTCTCGAGTTCGATACAGAACACCTGATGAAGGCCGGAACGAAGAACGACCGAAACGTTGTGAGCATGGCAGCCAAGATGAGAACGTCAGTCCGAACACTGAAATCCACAATGAAAACGCCTCATTTCAGAAATCCAGACAAGAATGCGATTAGTTCATCTGGGAGAGTGAAAGGCCGATTTCACTGGTTAAATTCAGTTTGGTTTTACAGTCGTATGCTTTAGTGTCGTTTGTCTGTTTACATTTGTTCGTGGCTGTCAAATTGTGAACTACTTCAGGCATTTCCAGTTTATTTCTTAAACCGCAATCAGTAACATTCGGGCCGATATGGATCCCCGACTAAATATGTTCCCATCACTTCTTGTTTCTATTTTGCATTCCCCACACCCTCTCTCTCTCTCTTTCCTTCAAAATAGAAATAGTCAATAAGTAGGCATTCGCCTCTCCTTTTTAAATGACACCTGGGAACAAAACGAATGGAAAAAATGGAACGAAATGTCCCTAGCAAAAATGACTAAACTCCTTAAATGTATACTTTTCGACTGATACAGTCAAGTAATTGAAAATCTAGCAGAGAAGCGAGTTGGGGGCCGGGGAAGCTGGCTTATTTTAAACGAACGCCCCTTTCTCCACATATGCCGTATCCCCATCTCTTACTTTTCCCCCTACTGCCCCGCGGCCAGAAATACGAGACGAGAATCTCGTAAATTAACAATTCCCCGGAGCTATCGACCGAGAAAGAGATTCGTGAAAATAACTCGTAGTACCAAAAACGAAGTGATTGGGTGGGCGTAGAAAATCCCGAGATGAAATTGACCGGTCATCCAATAAGACGAATAATACTTTGTTTCTACAATATTATATCCTGTGAGCTGGTCACATTACGACCGGATCATAAATTTCGATCATTACATAGTCATTCACACACACACTAATATATATATATATATATATACTGTTAAGACAAGGTGTTTTGTTGTAAATTGAAGTTAAGCAACAAATATCTTGGCCATTACTAAATGGGTAACCATTTTGGAAGAATAACAAAACTGGTTCTTTGATATGACGTAGCCGCCTTCAATAGCATATTTAAACATAAGTTCTTTGATATGACCGCCTCCTCACTTTTTTTCTTTTCTTAACTATGTATGGGGGGGGGGTAAAAATGTCTTTATGGGGGGTCAATTTTTTTTTTTAAACTAAAAATATTATTATGTATGTATTATGTAAAAGAAAAATTGGGGGGTAATATTTTTTTTTTTTTTTTTAACTGAAAATATTAATATGTATCGGGGAGAGTAAAAAATAATTGGGGGGGATAAAAAATATTTATTTTTTTAACTGAAAATATTACTATGTATGGGGGAGGGTAAAAAATTGAGGGGAGTAACATTTTTTTTTTTAATTAAAAATATTTATATTTATGGGGGAGGATAAAAAAAAATTGGGGGGGCAAAAATTTTATTTTATTTTTTAACTAAAAATATTTCTATTTATGTGGGAGAGTAAACAAAAAATTGGGGTGGGGTCGAAATTTTTTTTTTCTTTATTTTTAACTAAAAATATTCTTGGACGGAAACAAAGAAAATCAATGTCTAACCACCCAAAAAATATAAATGGGGCTCCATCGGTTACGGGTGAGCGTTCATTTCTGACGCGGCAGCCTAGCAAAAATATGCGAGCGAAGGGAACATATATTTGTAATATGTGTAAATGCGTGTGCTTCTCGCAATATAGGTGTCATTGTATACTTGCGTCTGAGTATTTCGGTTCTTTGTGGCAATTCCTGATGGTGTCTACGTTTTTCAATCATATCTTTGTTTCGAAAAAGAAAACAATATTGATCGTTTGTTTTCTTTCAAATAAGAATACTTCCTAATTTGAGCTTCCATACTTTCAGTATGTAAACATTTTCAAATCTAATTAGATTCTTTTTTCCTGCTTCTCTTTTTTTATTTTTTACTGATCATTTACAATAGATGTTGTAGATCGACAAAAACACCTTGAAGATATTATTGATGTTAAATTAGCAAACGTATATAGAAGCGTGAAAAGACTACCAGGCGAAGCAACAAGCCGGGCAGAATCAAATCAATGTTATGTGTATATTAGAAACACACTTAAATGAACTAATTTAATTGAGTAAGATTTTCTCTTCTTATTATGTTATCATGCGCCTCTTGCAGTAGGCCTGATAAAAATAGAATTAAAATAAATTAAGGAAATAATTGTTGCCCACGAGCTACTCAAATTGTATCCTTTGGACTGATATCCTAATTATCTCTCTTTGATTATTTTGGAGCACATTAAGTTTTGTTCCCCGGAAGATAAGAAAACTCGTTTGTCGATTATGTTAAGATTTAAAGCGAGGCTCTCCCTCTTTCTTGCTTGTCTTTTTGTGCAAAGCATTGAAAACTCTAGCCCTGTTTCCACCAGGCACCTGTTCTGGTAGCAGTCGTAAAGACTTTCATACCAGCCCAATACAACAGAATAAGCAACACTTACTTAGACGCATCTTTTCTATTTACGACCCTAGCAACACATGCGTCTTTCTTATTATCTTGAGACTCTACTGTATTTATTCTTTACAACTAATGTCTATTGTTCTCCCATCGTATATTATATCATGTTAAGTATCATCTTACATGTTTTGTATCCCCTTTTACATTTCCCTTCCACAAAATGTTTATGTGAGAGAAAATAGGTGTGTAGACTCAACTGTTTCTTCACTAATATCCTACGATAGCACAACACACAAAATGACGGTCTCGTGCTCGGGGAAAAATATCCTAACACCTGGTCGTGAAAACGTAAAATGTACGATATAAAACATTCATCGATAACCAATAACGTAATAATTACTTCTGCCATCGATACCTGATCTATCGCTACGCGTGCCGGGGAGCGTTAATTTAATATATCTTGCCGATATGTGTGTTTTCGTCCCCATTTCAATGGAGAAATTAGATGTAGTAGGTTAGAAAACAGTCATTTTCCTGAACCGACTGGACGTATCTGCCGAAGCCAGAAGTAGAGAAGTGAGGGAGAGATTGTCTAACTTTACCAGAGCTCCCTCGTTATAATACGGGAAATTCATTACAACCACAATAAATGAAATCATCACCTACTATAGTATGTCATACCTTACTTTAGTGCTAGCATCATTGGCAGGCACAGCGGATACTTGAATGATATAAAAGCTGTTTCTTTAGAGGGATCACTTCAATGTAATACAGCGGCCGATTTTTTTGCAACGTCAATATGTCGACTAGTGTCGTCCAATAGAAGTGGTAGCAATAAGTGTCCTCATGATGTGACCTTGGGTGTTAATCATCTATGATAGCTTCTCTCTCAAATTAGAACAATGCATTTTCCATTTGGGTTTTAACATTTTTCTTAGTTATATTCTTCGTTAAACTCGTCTCCAGAGGATTACAGGGGATGGGAAGATTTTTATGGAATACGCCTGCATTGTCTCGCAGATCAAACCAAATAGATTATCACTGATCTTTCTTTTTGCCACGTCTCACTATTCTACGTCACTTATTGATGACCTTAAATAATTTTAAATAAATAAATGAACATAAGAAATTCTATATGTTGAAAGTAGTCGTTAAACAATTTAGCAACACTAGATATATAAAGTAAATTTAACTACTTACCTCTTGAATAAATGATTTGGCAAAACACGAGAATATGACGGATAGCGAAATGTGGACACGCCAACAAAGACTGAAAAACAATGAAAAATAAAAATGTCATATTAGATTGAAATAAAATAAGATATTTATACAAACTAGTGGGAATACTTATTCCTTAATGGTGAAAACTGAAATTGAAAATATCTTTTTACAAAAAGGTACATTATTCTTAAGTTAAGCTCACATTTAAATGTTTAGAAATGATGGACTTTGATATACTAATGAGCACAACGTGCCAAGACCAAAAGCTACTCGAGGATGAGGCTTAATGAGTTTTTTTTTCATTTCGATACGAACAACGTTATTAGGGAATTGGAAACGATGGGTAAAAAGGACAGAATTGTATTACTTAAGACGGTTCGACAGGTATTTCTTGACATTAGACTTGAAGACGACAGCAAGGAAGCTGCCCCGGCGTTTTTGTTCCACTGAGCGTACCTTTCTGAAAAGAAACTGTCCAGTGAAATTCCGTTTGGTTTGAGGTACAGTAGAAGAAAGGGAAGTTATTTGCAGTTGCGGTAGTTAGACGAGTTCTTGTTATGAATGTTTTATATAGTAATAACGATAGAGTAGAGACAGATTAGAAATGTCTCTTCTGTGAGAAAGGGAAGTGATCATGACCCACTAGATTGTGAATTCGAGTTTGTACTCTACTAAGGCAAGAAACAGTACTCTGATCGGCACCTCACCAGATGTGTTTAGTTAACTTCACGTTGGTGATATACTTAGCTCTATCCTTCACGTTTTCGATTTTCGGGCTAGGAACAAAGTGTAGTATACATTTTATCTGAAGAAGAGTAGTAATAATCCGTCTCGACTAGGGGAATGTTTATTCTTCTTAAACCTAGAGCGCCCCCTTGGGGAAATTTGGATATCCTTCAGATTAAAAACCGACCTTATGTCTAAGTTTGCTTTCGGGGGAAGCTTAAAAATAGAGACATTTGCTCTAATTTGCGGGAATCAGTATTGTTCGTGTCTTTTAACAATGGTTTGAATGTCATTAAAATCAGGATTAAGCATCTTCAAATCCACATTAACAATCTGCATAGATAAGAGATAATTCTAAAAAAAATACATGTTCTTGTCGATCTTATATATAAGTCTATTTTTATGTCAAATGTACTGGGGGAAACAATGGAAGTGTTTTCGAATCTATAAGTGCACCTCTGAGGGCATGACCCCATTAAAACTTGAAATATATATTTTACTTTTATGAAATTTAAGGCATATCTATAAAAGTTTGTGAAAAAGACAATGGAAGTGGTCTCGAATCTCTAAGTGTTCACCTAACCAAAGAGAGCTAGGGGGGGGGAGAACCTCCTTTAACTTTCAAATATATTCTATTTTGATGAAATTTATATCACATGTATAACATTATTCAGGGATGGCAATTGAAGCCGTACCGAATCTCTACGTTGCCCTATATGGTCCAAATATCTACATGCCTCCACCTCTAAATGGCTCATGGGAACAGAGGCCCCTTTAAACTTCAAATACGTATATCTGATTTTAATGAAATTTGGACTGTATGTATGAGACACTAAATCATATTATTTTCCAACAGTTCAGCTTCTTCTTCCGACTATATTAGGCGGCGAAACGCTAGGATGGGGTAAGTAAAAACAGAGACAGTAATATGGTGTTATGATCATAGGTAACAAGTACATAGTAGTGATCCCCATTCAATCCCAAGCAACGTCATGTCTTCCTGCTAGTGTGTTATAAAGTAAACATAACAGATATACAGAAACACGTGAATGTGAAGGACACGCGTTGCATGAAAATAAAGTATATGAGAATGATACGATGGATGTGCAATGTGAGACCTGAAGACAGACTTAGATCTGATGACCTTAAATCTTGACAGTATAGGGATATGTGAACAAAATAGTAGATTCGATGGTTTGGCTGTTGAAAGAATATGTCAAAGTTCTTGGGTTAGTAGATGTAGAACAATTGAGGTAGCAGGATCAGTTCACAGGGGAAGCCAAGGTAAACATAGGAGGAAGTGATGAAAATAGGCCTGATGAAAGAGGTATAAATGAAAACTTGGCCAGGTTACTTTGGAAGTCAATTTCTTAAAGCAGTTCAACGCATGCCATCGTGTAAAACGAACGTTAAACCGAATATGATAAATAGAACATGTAATGGATTCAGTATATTCATGTTCATTGACACTAATAATGTTTCCCTGCACACATGAGAAACATTTCGTTTATTGACATTAACAACCGTAAACCAAAATAAGAATACTAATACAATAGAAGAACATGTAATAGAGTAATAGAAAATAACATAGTATGGAATCAGTTTATTCACTTTCATTTAAACTGAGAAGGTCTCTCTGGACAAAAGTCTGTTTTTTCTTTAGTCAAAAGAGGAGAAAAATATTATGATTTAAACGATTTTTATTTTTGCTCAATCCAAATTGCCCCGTTTTTTCTTTAGGAGGTAGACGGCGCTGGATATAACTCACATTACATATCGACGTTTAGTCTGACTTTGACCTGATGAGGTAGCAAATAGAGACTCTCAAACATGATCTTAACCGAACAAAACAAATAATGAACTGTTTTCATTTGGGATTGTATGAAATCCTTTGATCGGAAGCTTCATTATTTACTCGATCTTATTTCTACATTTCATGATCCCTAGATAAACCGTATGTACATTATATATCGGTCAAGTTTGAGTTAAAACATTCAAACTATGTCAAAGCCTATGGCGGACGAACATACTACGAAATACCATAAACGTTTTTACCATGTATTAGACTGAATTAACCTGCCCCATTTGGTATGATGGTAAGTGTGTTCGTTAATGGTTCAATCTTTGGTAGAGTCATACCAAAGACTTAAACAATTGAACTTGAGGCCTGCTTGCTAAAACACTTAGCATTATCAGTTGAGGATCAAAGGTAAGTGGTATAATGGCGCCCTTCCTTACACCTGGGGTAGTAGCAAATGGAAATGGAGCTTTCGGTCACCATCGACTATGGTCGAGCACTTTACTTGAAGTTATTTGAATATATATTGGCCATAAATTTAAACTTATGTTTTCAGCAGTTTGTACGGCATGTAACAACTTTCATAATTATTGTAAACGATTACTTTGTGTGTAATATTTAAATTATTAAGACTATTATTCTCATCTTGGATGTTATTCTCACAACGTTTCCACCGAAGTAACCTCTGAACTTCTTCAGGTGCATCTTCTCAAACTAGGGAATTTGTAACGACTTTCTAACGGATCTGTGGCATAACGGATATAAGTGTTAAGTAATAATCAGTTCGAAGTGACAGTCTTCTGGAGGTTGAAGGTTCAATCCTCAGTACAAGCACAAATTGCTTAATCTCAAGAGTATTTATGCAATTTAAAAAGAAGAAAAAAAAGAAAAACCAAACTAAAACGTCAGATAGGTAAAGCTAGGTGCTTATAACTTTCACCGAATAAGCCCTTATTCTTATAATTCCATATATTTATTTTCTTGTAAACCAATATCCTTTAGATTGGGGAAATACAGAGTTCGCTGCAAGTTAGTATATATTTTCTTTTCTTTGTAACTTTATTGTTTACTTTGTATCGGGGATATGTCCTCGACTATCAGGCCAACAGTAACTGGTTTCTGTCGGGCTGAAGTATGGTTCGCTTCAGTTCGAGGAGGTCCACCGTCTCAGGCCTTACCTTCTGAAAGAGAAGGGGTTAGTCTATTCCTAATCACCTGAGGCACCCCCACCTGTTTTATGTTCCAGAAGCTTTAGTGTTCGCTTTGTGAATTTCTCGCCTGCAGTTGCACATTTCAACCTTGTTACATTTATGACGTTAAAATAAAATTATATACTTACATACGATGGACTCTGAATATAAATTATTTTATTTACTTCATGTTAGTATAGAGGTCTCTTTTGTTTCTTTTTTCCGCCTACCTTTTTAGATAACAGAATACTTACCAGGTGACCCACTTAGGTTCTGAGACATTCTCAGGTTTTCATTCTGTAATTCCACTGTTCCTTCTCCAGGTTCCAATTTGAAAAGATCCCGATCAATTCGGTCTGGAAAAGTCGTAAATATCGGCTCTTCGATCCACCAGATCTGTATCTTGAAAGCTGACAAAACAAAAAACACGAAAGACTTAGTCAAGATATTTGATTTGAAATCAAGATGTGCAAGCACACACACACACACACATATATATATATATATATATATATATATATGAAACTACAAGTATACTTTTAGAGAATAGAACCTATAGTAAAATGGTTTAAGTTCAATATACGAGATATAGCAATTATACAGATAAATGAAGGAAGAGAGATAAAGATGTACAAATGACAAATATATTTCAACTTCGATTGTGTAATGCAAGGTGTACTCGATAAAAACCTGTTTATTTTTTTTACCTCAAGCGAAGGCTTTTCAAAGATAAAAATGTTATCATCAGAGGAATTATATAGATGGATAAGTTGGCAATGGAAAAGCCAAAATTCAAAACTTGAAAAAATATAAAATAATGGATAATAAGAGTATGCGTGTAAAACAATGTGGAGTCTGTCCAGTTGGTGAATGTCCGTTGATAAGGTGTCCGGTGAATGGAGATTGAAAGGTGGAAAAAGGGGTTTCGTGAAGGCAGCGTTGAAAATGTGCAAAATGAAGTAAATCCAATAGAAAGATGCTTAGTTAAATCGTAGATGGAACGCACTTATTCGGATGAAATTTTGAGAATTATGACCATTTTAAAATACTTCCGTGGACCGAGAATGAAAGTAGGTTTTTCAGGAGTTGAGTTTGAAATGTGTATATTAAACGCAGGCAGTCGGGAATTTAAGTAGTGACTTCAATCGAGTCTAAGAAAAGCGAGAGAGCTCTGGTCGGAGACGAGGCCAAGTAAAGAAGTGGGAGTTGGGGTCAGGCTAGCATAAGCTAAAAACAAGTGTTCAGGTCAGTAAGTGGTTCTTAAGGGGGTCCCGTAATTAAAACGAATGTTTATACAAACTTGTTTAAAAAGATTAAAATTAGGGAATTAGGGTTCAAACGATTAGAAATCTGGAATTTACGTGTTTAATATGTAATAATTCGGACAAAAACTAGTATTTCAGAGTTTTATGTTTAAAGACATTAAAGAATTCCCAGTTAGTTAAATATTAAATGCATGACTAAATAAGATAATTTAATGTATAATATAAGTTAGGATTGGGAACAGCGTTAGTCTGCTTGCAACAATTGAATTCTAGTATAAGGATTATGGGGTAGGATTGGGTTGAATTTTGTAAACCTAAGTGATGCACTAGTGTGTTGAAATTATAAATAGATTTTAAGGGGGGCAAATGGATCATTATAAGAGTAACCAGGGAGCATAGTTTAAAGGTGAATGTAATGGAATCTATGAGAAAATATTGTCGGTAGAGCGAAGCGTATACCGAGTCGATGGATCGAATACAAGAGAGA
>OY744531.1:59399699-59409699 GCA_963556195.1 Sepiola atlantica
TCAACTAAAAACTGCCATGTCAAAATTATGACACATACGACTTGGCGATATCAACCATATAGGCAATTTTACTCACGCGCATACACAAAACTAAATACGCACACATCATATGCGCACTCACATACATAATCTCACTCGCACATTATCATAACTATGCATAATCACATACGCAACTTTTATTCATCTCCAGCCAGAATGCGTCCGGCGAAACTCGTGTTCTCAAATTCGGTTAGAGAAAAGAAAGAAAGAAACAATTAACAGGCACAGAGAATATATAGACAGACCGCGTGTCATAAATTCTCAGTCCGTCTGGGTTGAAATAAGATTACACGCACATACATATATGTATACATACAAATCCATACGCACATACACACACATATATACACATACACACCCACACATATACATATCTATACACACATACATATACACACATATATACATATATATATATATATATATACATACATATACATACATGAATACACCTATATATATCTCTGAATCTATTTGAAATATTGACTAAATGCATACGCATGTAGTTGTTCACACATGTAAACATACATACACATACATACACACACACATATATACATATACGCACATATACACACATATACGTACGCACACATACATATATATCCACACACCTACACACAATATTTACATAACACTCTATATTCTTACTGATGTAATATGAGTTCTAAAAATTAGTCTTACCTTATTTATATTTTAGATTAATTTGATAATCTATTATTATAAATATCATGCGGGGGGGGGGTTATCGTACCTAATGTTATTCAATTTGGTATCTTCACCGTTGTAATTCTAGAGGCCCATCGGATTACTAATTCAAGTCTAATAATGTCTATTGGTAATATTTGACATTTATACTTATATTAATTCAAAAACTAGTGTATTACCTGCAGAAAAAATTTTCATACCACTATCTTATTTTAAGTAAATAATAAATATCCGCGTATCCACAAATACTATATATCACCAAGTCAGTAAATCTGTGTCTATCACAGATATTATTATAAATATTATGGGGGGGGGGTTTACCGTAAGTAATGTTATTCAATTTGGTATCTTCACCGTTATAAGTCTAGAGGTCCATCGGATTACCAATTCAAGTCTAATAATGTCTAGTGGTAATATTTGGCATTTATACTTATATTAATTCAATAACCGCAGAATTTTTTTTAAAAAACACTATCTTATTTTAAGTAAATAATCTGAATAAATAAATATTTCAAAATACCATTATATACGCATACACACAAATACTATATATCACCAAGTCGGCAATTCTGTGTCTATAGCAGATATTATTATAACTATTATGTTGGTGGTGGGGGGGGGGGTTACCTTAAATAATGTTATTTAATTTGGTATCTTCACCGTTATAAGTCTAGAGGTCCATCGGATTACTAGTCGTTGATTATTTTAAATTTATATTTATGTCTGCACTTAGCCATAAGTTCATCTCGTTTATTCAAGAGGTTATTTCGATCATATTTTAGGATTCTTATTTTTTCTTCTAGACATAAGTTGCATCTTTGTCTAAATCCATCTGGAATATTCGAAAAACATAAGATTGACCACGGTGATTTCGTGGTCAATCTTATGTTTTTCGAATATTCCAGATGGATTTAGACAAAGATGCAACTTATGTCTAGAAGAAAAAATAAGAATCCTAAAATATGATCGAAATAACCTCTTGAATAAACGAGATGAACTTATGGCTAAGTGCAGACATAAATATAAATTTAAAATAATCAACGACTAGTAATCCGATGGACCTCTAGACTTATAACGGTGAAGATACCAAATTAAATAACATTATTTAAGGTAACCCCCCCCCACCACCAACATAATAGTTATAATAATATCTGCTATAGACACAGAATTGCCGACTTGGTGATATATAGTATTTGTGTGTATGCGTATATAATGGTATTTTGAAATATTTATTTATTCAGATTATTTACTTAAAATAAGATAGTGTTTTTTAAAAAAAATTCTGCGGTTATTGAATTAATATAAGTATAAATGCCAAATATTACCACTAGACATTATTAGACTTGAATTGGTAATCCGATGGACCTCTAGACTTATAACGGTGAAGATACCAAATTGAATAACATTACTTACGGTAAACCCCCCCCCCCCATAATATTTATAATAATATCTGTGATAGACACAGATTTACTGACTTGGTGATATATAGTATTTGTGGATACGCGGATATTTATTATTTACTTAAAATAAGATAGTGGTATGAAAATTTTTTCTGCAGGTAATACACTAGTTTTTGAATTAATATAAGTATAAATGTCAAATATTACCAATAGACATTATTAGACTTGAATTAGTAATCCGATGGGCCTCTAGAATTACAACGGTGAAGATACCAAATTGAATAACATTAGGTACGATAACCCCCCCCCCCGCATGATATTTATAATAATAGATTATCAAATTAATCTAAAATATAAATAAGGTAAGACTAATTTTTAGAACTCATATTACATCAGTAAGAATATAGAGTGTTATGTAAATATTGTGTGTAGGTGTGTGGATATATATGTATGTGTGCGTACGTATATGTGTGTATATGTGCGTATATGTATATATGTGTGTGTGTATGTATGTGTATGTATGTTTACATGTGTGAACAACTACATGCGTATGCATTTAGTCAATATTTCAAATAGATTCAGAGATATATATAGGTGTATTCATGTATGTATATGTATGTATATATATATATATATGTATATATGTGTGTATATGTATGTGTGTATAGATATGTATATGTGTGGGTGTGTATGTGTATATATGTGTGTGTATGTGCGTATGGATTTGTATGTATACATATATGTATGTGCGTGTAATCTTATTTCAACCCAGACGGACTGAGAATTTATGACACGCGGTCTGTCTATATATTCTCTGTGCCTGTTAATTGTTTCTTTCTTTCTTTTCTCTAACCGAATTTGAGAACACGAGTTTCGCCGGACGCATTCTGGCTGGAGATGAATAAAAGTTGCGTATGTGATTATGCATAGTTATGATAATGTGCGAGTGAGATTATGTATGTGAGTGCGCATATGATGTGTGCGTATTTAGTTTTGTGTATGCGCGTGAGTAAAATTGCCTATATGGTTGATATCGCCAAGTCGTATGTGTCATAATTTTGACATGGCAGTTTTTAGTTGATTAACTTAAAGATCCCTCCCCTTCGCCCGCCATAGTTAAATATAAGTTTTAAATTTTCCCCCTCTCTATAAAAGATGTATCAAATTGGTTGCTACTACTACCATCTATGATTGTATTGGAACTGTGGTAGGGAAATTCAATTTTCTATCAGTCTCAAAAATGTAATTGTCTGAGTGATGCTTGAAAAAACCGAACGGTTGAAATAAATTATTGCATCGACAATTATGTGATTTCGTGTTATTATATTTTATATAAATATATATATATATATCTATATAAATATATAAATATACATATATATAAATATATATATATACATATATATATAGATATATATAAATATATATATAAATATATATAAATACCTATATATATACATATATATATAAATATTATAAATATATATATATATAAATATATATAAATATTATAAATATATATATATATAAATATATATACATATATATATAAATATTATAAATATATATATATATATAAATATTATAAATACATATATATATATAAATATATATATACATATATATTATAAATATTATAAATATATATATATAAATATATATATATATAAATATATATATACATATATATATAAATATTATAAATATATATATATATAAATATATATATATATATAAATATATATATACATATATATATAAATATTATAAATATATATATATATAAATATATATATAAATACATATATATATAAATATATATATTAATATATATATATATATATTAATATATATATAAATATAAATATATATATATATATATATATAAATATATATATAAATATATATATCTATAAAATATATATAATATATATAAATATATATATATAAATATAAATATATATATAAATATATTTATATACGTCCAAACAGCCGAGAGAGTCAACCATTCATATGTATATATATATATATATTCATATATATATATATATATTTATATATATATATATATATGTATATATTTATATATATATATTTATATATATACACATATTTATATATATATATACATACACATATTTATATATATACATATTTATATATATACACATATTTATATATATATACATGTATATATTTATATATATATCAATATATATATATATAAATATATATAAATATATATACAATTATATATATATATATAAATATAAATATATAACTGTATATATAACGATATATATATAAAATACATATATAACGGTATATATATAAATATATATATATATTACTCTATATGTATATAAATATATGTATAACTATATATATAACTATATATATATATATATAACCATATATATAACTATATATACTTATATATATAACTATATATATATATAAATATATATAACTATGTATATATAAATATATATATATAAATACCTATATATATATCTATATTTATATCTATATTTATATATAAATATATATTTATATAGATATGTTTATATATATATATTTATATAGTATATTTATAAATATATATATATTTATATAGATATGTTTATATATATATATATTTACATAGTATGTTAATAAATATATATATATATATATTTATATATATATCACCTATTGATATACATATATTTATATTTATATATTTATATATTTATACATATTTATATATATTCATATATATATATATTTATATATATATATATTAATACATATTTCTATATATATTTATACCTATTTATGTATATATTTATACCTATTTATATATATATATTTACACATATTTATATATATATTTATACCTATTTATATATATATATATATTTATATATTATTTTATACCTATTTATATATATATATACATATATATATATATACCTATTAATATATATATACATATTTATATATATATATGTATACCTATTTATATATATATATATTTATATATATATGTATATCTGTTTATATATATATATATACATATATATATACCTATTAATATATATATATATTTATACCTATTTATATATATACAAATACTTATTTACATATATACCAATTCATATATATATATATTTATACCTATATATATATATATAAATACTTATTTATATATATACCAATTTATATATATATATACATGTTTTTATATATATATATTTATACATATATATATATTGATATATATATAATTATCTATATATATATATTTATTTATATACATATTCATATATATTTATATATATATTTATATGTATATATATTCATATATATGTAAATATTTATATATATATAAATATATGTACATATTTATATATATATATAAATATATATATATTCATATATATATAAATATTTATATATATATAAATATATGTACATATTTATATATATATATAAATATATATATATATAAATATATGTACATATTTATATATAAATACATATATATAAATATATACATATATAAATATATATAAATATATATATATAAATATATATACAAATATATATATATAAATATATATATAGATATGCCTATATATAAATATATATATAAATATATATATATATATAAATATATATATAACTATATATATAACTATATATATATTACTATATACATATATATAAATATACCTATATATAAATATATATATAAATATATATATATAAATATATATAAATAAATATATATACTAATAAATATATACATAAATTTATATATATATATATATTTATATATTTATATATATATATATATTAATATATATATTTATATATAAATATATATTTATATAGATATATTTATATATATATATTTATATAGTATATTTATAAATATATGTATATTTATATAGTATATTTATCAATATATATATATATACATTTGTATATATATATTCATATAGACATATTTATGTATATATACATAAATATTTATATATACATTTATATTGATCTATATATATAAATATTTGTATATGTATATGTATATTTATATATATATGTATATTCATATATATATATATATGTATACATATATATATAAATATTTATATATATATATGTATATTTATATATATATGTATATTTCTCTCTATATATATATATGTATATATATGTATATTTTAATATATATATATATGTATATATGCATATGTATATACATATATTCATATATATTCATATATGTATACATTCATATATGTTTATATATGTATAATATGTATAGTTATATATATATATATATATCTTTATATTTATATCTCTATATATATATTTATATACATATATTTATATATATATATTAATATATATATATATATATATTCATATATATATATTCATATATATATATATTTATATATATTCATATATATATATATTTATATATATAGATATTAATATATATATATATATTTATATATATATATATTCATATATATATTTATATATATATATATATTTATATATATATTCATATATATATATATATATATGTATATATATATATATGTATTCTAATATATATATATATATTTATATATATATACTCATACATATATTTATATTTATATGTATTCATAAATATATATTTACACATATATTCATATATATACTTATAATTATATATATTTATATATTTATTTATGTTTTTATTTATATATCTATTAATAATGGAGTTTATGTATCTGTCTGTCTGTCTGTCTGTCTGAAGCCGAAACTCCAGTATGACTATTTTACTGAAATTAATCTTTTTGAAATTCTTTATATACTGTCACTAAAAGTCGCTTAGACACCAGATGGGTTTTGCCATTAACATAAGTCATTCTTTTAAACCTTCAATTAAATTCATATTTACAAATATACACTTATAACTGCTATTATCAAATTTACATATGTATTTACAATATTTTCCGATAAGGTTATATTAATAAACATTATTCATACAATTAATTAAAGACATTTTCATCATAACCTGCGTGTTTTCTAAACCATTTAAACTCGATTACTGTTAAAATTGCAAAGTCATTGGGTGTTTAATAAGCTGTGTCCTCCCTCCCTCCGGTAATTAAATATGGCGATCTGATTAAGCAGCTGAGTGGCTTTTTAATCAGTAATGTCCTCCCTCCCTCCGGTAATTATATATGGCGATCTGATTAAGCAGACGAGTGGCTTTTTAATCAGTAGTGTCCTCCCTCCCTCCGGTAATTATATATGGCGATCTGATTAAGCAGACGATTGGCTTTTTAATCAGTAGTGTCCTCCCTCCCTCCGGTAATTAAATATGGCGATCTGATTAAGCAGACGATTAGCTTTTTAATCAGTATGTCCTCCCTCCCTCCGGTAATTAAATATGGCGATCTGATTAAGCAGACGATTGGCTTTTTAATCAGTAGTGTCCTCCCTCCCTCCGGTAATTAAATATGGCGATCTGATTAAGCAGCCGATTAGCTTTTTAATCAGTAGTGTCCTCCCTCCCTCCGGTAAATAAATATGGCGATCTGATTAAGCAGCCGAGTGGATTTTTAATCAGTAATGTCCTCCCTCCCTCCGGTAATTAAATATGGCGATCTGATTAAGCAGCCGATTGGCTTTTTAATCAGTAGTGTCCTCCCTCCCTCCGGTAATTAAATATGGCGATCCGATTAAGCAAACGATTGGCTTTTTAATCAGTAGTGTCCTCCCTCCCTCCGGTAATTAAATATGGCGATACGATTAAGCATACGATTGGCTTTTTAATCAGTAGTGTCCTCCCTCCCTCCGGTAATTAAATATGGCGATCTGATTAAGCAGAAGATTGGCTTTTTAATCAGTAGTGTCCTCCCTCCCTCCGGTAATTAAATATGGCGATCTGATTAAGCAGACGATTGGCTTTTTAATCAGTAGTGTCCTCCCTCCCTCCGGTAATTAAATATGGCGATCTGATTAAGCAGAAGATTGGCTTTTTAATCAGTAGTGTCCAGTCTCCCTCCGGTAATTAAATATGGCGATCTGATTAAGCAGACGATTGGCTTTTTAATCAGTAGTGTCCTCCCTCCCTCCGGTAATTAAATATGGCGATCTGATTAAGCAGACGATTTGCTTTTTAATCAGTAGTGTCCTCCCTCCCTCCGGTAATTAAATATGGCGATCTGATTAAGCAGACGATTGGCTTTTTAATTAGTAGTGTCCTCCCTCCCTCCGGTAATTAAATATGGCGATCTGATTAAGCAGACGATTGGCTTTTTAATCTGTAGTGTCCTCCCTCCCTCTGGTAATTTAATATGGCGATCTGATTAAGCAGCCGATTGGCTTTTTAATCAGTAGTGTCCTCCCTCCCTCCGGTAATTAAATATGGCGATCTGATTAAGCAGCCGAGTGGATTTTTAATCAGTATTATCCTCCCTCCCTCCGGTAATTAAATATGGCGATCTGATTAAGCAGCCTATTGGCTTTTTAATCAGTAGTGTCCTCCCTCCCTCCGGTAATTAAATATGGCGATCTGATTAAGCAGCCGATTGGCTTTTTAATCAGTAGTGTCCTCCCTCCCTCCGGTAATTATATATGGCGATCTGATTTAGCAGGCGATTGGCTGTTTAATCAGTACTGCCCGCCCTCCCTCCGGTAATTAAATATGACGATCTGATGAAGCAGGCGATGGGCTGTTTCATCAGTGGTGTCCTCCCTCCCTCCGGTAATTAAATATGGCGATCTGATTAAGCAGCCGATTGGCTGTTTAATTAGTAATGCCCTCCCTCCCTCCGGTAATTAAATATGGCGATCTGATTAAGCAGCCCATTGGCTGTTTAATCAGTGGTGTCCTCCTCCCTCCGGTAATTAAATATGGCGATCTGATTAAGCAGCCGATTGGCTGTGTAATCAGTGGTGCCCTCCCTCCCTCGGGTAATTAAATATGGCGATCTGATTAAGCAGCCTAATGGCTGTTTTATCAGTAGTGCCCTCCCTCCCTCCGGAAATTAAATATGGCGATCTGATTAAGCAGGCGATTGGCTGTTTAATCAGTGGTGTCCTCCCTCCCTCCGGTAATTAAATATGGCGATCTGATTAAGCAGCCCATTGGCTGTTTAATCAGTGGTGTCCTTCCTCCCTTCGGTAATTAAATATGGCGATCTGATTAAGCAGCCGATTGGCTGTTTGATCAGTGGTGCCCTCCCTCCCTCCGGTAATTACATATGGCGATCTGATTAAGCAGCCTAATGGCTGTTTTATCAGTAGTGCCCTCCCTCGGTAATTACATATGGCGATCTGATTAAGCAGCCGATTGGCTGTTTAATCAGTAGTGTCCTCCCTCCCTCAGGTAATTAAATATGGCGATCTGATCAAGCAGCCGATTGGCTGATTAATCAGTGGTGTCCTCCCTCCCTCCGGTAATTAAATATGGCGATCTGATTAAGCAGCCGATTGGTTTTTTAATCAGTAGTGTCCTCCTTCCCTCCGGTAATTAAATATGGCGATCTGATTAAGCAGCCGATTGGCTGTTGAATCAGTATGCCCTCCCTCCCTCCGGTAATTAAATATGGCGATCTTATTAAGCAGCCGACGTTAATCGTGCACGTTAAACATGTAAACAACAACGCTGGAAAACACCGTGCTCAGTTTTCCATTTTTAAAACCGTCCTAAGTTTGTTTATTCTTAGCCATTATGTTTTAAAACACAAATTTATTAAATCAAATTGTTTAATTAAAATAATAATTGATTTAAAAATTACTATATAAAAACGCGCGGGCGCACGCACACACCCACACACAGTTCAGGTAAACTTTTTCTT
>OY744531.1:59417199-59449699 GCA_963556195.1 Sepiola atlantica
TTAGACAATACATTTTAAATATAAATTAATTATTCAATGATAGAATTGTTATTGTGGGTGATCTCCCTTTGTTTCCTGGCTACCAAAATGTTTAAGCCAGTCCGCCACATATATACATAGTGTAATAGTGTGTCGGGTTAAAATATTGTTCTGTTTAGTGTCAGGAGGTCCACTCTCCCAGGATTTACCTTATTTTAGAGAAAGGGTTGGTTTATTGCTAATCGCCTGAGGCGCCCCTATCGGGGAATGCCATCGAGACTGCTCGGGCATTCTGTTGTAGGCCGGAGCGCGCTTATCCTAGTGCGCTCACTTTTCACACTTGACCTTGTGTCTAACCTCCTTGAGAAGACGTAAATAAAAAATATATAGTGTTATAGAATTCTGCACAGAGTTTTCATAAAAAATGAACAAGTGACCAAAGGATGCTCTCGAAATACCGTTCACTTCTGTTCTTTTCAAAACTCAATAACCTCGTTTAGTCTGCTGAGAACTGGAGATTCCATCGAAAAATGTGAATGAGAAAACTATAAATTCTGCAAAGCAACAAAGTCCAACACGCAATCATGGTTGGTCGTCGTTTTGTTTCGTTTGATTTGATTCTATGTGTTTATTCATTAAAACAGTTTTTGTCGCGCGTGCAATTTGAATATGTCAATGAATTAATAGCATTCAGTAAGGCTCAAGCCTATCATAATTCGATGTGTTCCTGGTCTTTTTAAGAGTTGACACGCAGACGGCGAAATACAATAAAAACTCTATAGTACTTACATTTGCTGATGTGTATATGATACGTTAGATAGAATGACAAGAGCATACGATAAACAAATCGATGTGAACAGACATGCACATTATATATATATATATATACACACGTATATATGGGTTAATTTGAAAGTAATATTTATTTATAAATAATTGTTTAAAGCTCTCGTTACATGGGGCACTTTAAGTACGTTGACAACAGGCTGTCATTTATAGCGTAATGCAATAATCTAGGTTTCGCTTATCAATTTCTCGTGACATCATCCTGATATGCCCGGTGAATTTGGCATTTAGACGTAAATTTACTCTTCCATTTCCATGGCAATGCGTGGTTTTCACATCGGTACGCACTCCGACTACTGAGTCAAATGTGATTTTCGTATTGGGGTTCGAATCGTGTGATTGGAAGAGATTGTCTCCTGCCATACTGATGATTGCAGGGTGGTATTAAACTGTTATATCGTAAGAATAACAATATGTAAATAGGAAACCCAAGACAGGAATTGAAAAGAATAGGAATTGTATTAAGAATACTTAATTACAATAAAATTATCGCCATTACCGGATCTAAACAGACGTGCTAAGCCGTCCTCTTTGGTAAGGGAAAGGTGTCGACTTCATAGTGACCTGATGAATCCATCCTGTCACTATGGGTGAATCCAGATTAGTCACTATGGGGAAATCCGAATCAGTCTACAACACTTCCCTCTTAAGATTTATTTCTTCCTGGAAATATATATTTTCCTTTTTGGGTCAATCTCTAGGCGTTCAGTTAAATTTCTCTTTCTTTTCGTTGAACGTCTTACTTCAGTAGCAGGAGTATTAGTAAGGTTTTCAGGAATCGGTACATCAAAAACATCGTAAAGTACCTCCATCTGCGTGGAAAAACAAACGTCTCACTAGGAACCATGGAGGTACTTTACGATGTTTTTGATGTACCGATTCCTGAAAACCTTACTACTACTGTTACTGATTTACATGACGCTTGTTTTCCCACTTTGAACTCTGAACCATGTATATCAAGCTTCCGATTCTCTTGGTGGCAATACCGTCTTACCAAAACATTTTACCCTTTCTGTAATTCTTAAAAAAACAACTTTTTCACCAACATTAAAATTTCTGGTCTTACCATCTGTGTTTTTAGAATGTTTTTTTTTTCACTGGCAACAATTTGTCAAAAATGGTTTTAATTTTTCTTTCGAACATCATATCCGCCGGTGACATGTTTGCCGCAATGTTTCTGTTCGGTGTGCCCCTGTAAACCCTTAAGAATTGTTGGATCTTCCACTCATCGTTTTCTTCACCTCCAGCTTTTCTTAAAGACCTTTTGAAGATATCTACAAACCTTTCTGCCTACCCGTTACTTCTCGAGTGGTAAACAGGTGTAGTAATATGTTTTACCCCAAAGTTTTTGCAAAACATGTTAAACTCTCATGAGGTGAATTGAGTCCCATTATCTGTGACAATTTCATCAGGTAATCCAAACCGGGCAAACAGTTCATTCAAAAATTTATAGTTATGGAAAATATTGGCTTTTTGCATTTCAGAATCTCTGGCAATTTTGTTAAACTCTCCACCACAATCACGTAATATGCACCATATAGCGGTCCAGCAAAATCTACATGTAGTCTAGACCATAACGTGTCCACTTTCGCCCATGATGCTGTCATTATTGCCAGAGAACAAGCTCCACAGCTCTTAACTGTCCTCTCAATGTCCTGGTCGATACCTGGCCAAAAAACGTATGAACGAATAAGCAATTTCATTTTGCACATTCCTGGGTGACCACAATTAAAATCCTTTAACAGTCTATTTTGCAGTGCTTATGAAATCACGACGCGCTCGGCGTACATTAACATTTCGTCACAAATTGAATAGTTATTACTTACCGGCGAATTTATATTTCCCCTTTTTTACACTTAACTTTATCCATCATGTTTTTATCATCTTTAGATTGTATTTGTATTTCTTGCACAGTCACTGGGAGTTCGCGTACGGTGCTAATCAGTACTTCTTTTATTTAACTTTCAGCTTTGAGTGATGCGATCACCGTATCTTCCTTTGCTTCACAATATTTCGGAATTAATCGCGACAAGCCGTCCGCATGGCCTAACTTTGAAGGAATATATTCCATTTTGAAATTATAATTTAGCAGAATAGTACTCTATCGCTGTAATCTATTTGCTGTAGGAACTGTGATTTATTTCTTTGATCGAAAAACCGAAAGTAATGGACGATGATCCATCTGTAAAATAAATTTACAGCTATGAATGAATTAGTGAAATTTTTAAATCGCGAAAATGATGGATAAACGCTCCTTTTCCACATGGCTATAGTTTTTCTCAGCCAAGATTAAACTTCTGCTCGCATGAGCAATGGCTTTTGTGCATCCTAAATTGTCTACATAGAGTAGTACGGCCCGATGCCGTAATTATTCGCAATCAGTAGCCAAAATTAATTTTACTTTTGGGTCATAATGTATTAAAAAGGTCTGATGTAAGCACATCCTTAATCTTTTGAAAACCTTCTGGCAATTTTCTGATATATATATATATATATCTGTTAATAAATAGCAAGATCTCGAAATGCTTGCAATTCAGCAACATTTGTCGGGGCGGGCATATTTTTAATTGCACTAGACCTTTCTGGGTCGAGTCTTCTTCCTTTAGCGGCTATAATGTGTCCTATTATTATTCAGCACAGATTTTAGCTTTACACGTCTTACCTCCAAGAGAAATGTTGCACATAAATTCAGCTTTCTGCCAGTTACTCTTTTTGCGTCCCTTTCGCTACGAACCAATGTTGGTTTATCAATTTTTTCCAGGAGTCTTCACTGATTATAGACAAGTCTCGTTACCAATGTCTAACTTAAAACGAATATTTTTGTTCATTTTATATCAAAAAAGTTTATTTTATAATGTCCGCCGCTATTTTTCCTGGAAATTACAGCATTTACAAACTCTTAGTGCTCGACCTTTTTTCTCTACACAGATGCATTACGTTCCCTAACCATCCACAAAAATAGGAAATTTTGTTTTTAAAAGGGACCCCTGCTTTTTATATGAACTCCTAAACATAAAGGACATGTGTCTGGTTTCCGCTTCTGTGTGTTTTGCCATGTTTATGGTTTCCACCTTTATGTGCTTTCTGCGTAGCGAGGAATTGGTTTCAAATGTCTATTTTTTAACCGTCTCTTCTGGCATATCGGACCTGAGCCACGTCTTTATCTTCAATCTTCGCCGAATTATGTTGCATACTTACGATTCTATTACATTCGTCAACAATCGCTTGTAACGTTAAATTAGCGTCCCTCTCAAAGTTAGTCAAAGCTCTTAGTCGGAATCTTTGCTTGCAGTAAAGCCCTGCAGAAAAATAAGACATCTGCAGTCATTTTTCCCCGTTAAAACTGCTTAATTTCTCTATTTGAGATTCCTGCATAGCTAAAAAATAAAATCATCGTTGTCTCTTTTTGTTAGGTGTAAACATTTGTCAGGATTTGCACAGTTTTATCAAATGAAATTTCGCCTGGTATCCTTGATAGAATATAGTTGCAGTACCTATCATGGCACGTTGTTTCAATTTTTGAAGAAGTAGGCGAACCTTTTTTTTCTTGCAACCATTCTGAACATTCTTCCTTGAAAATGTCGGCAAACCGCCGAAAGTAGGCAGTATGAATAGAACCATTATCTGGGTCATAAGTGAATTCTCCAATCGAATTTGCAACCGTATATGGTGAAAAGAATGCAGCTTGCTTTGCTTTTTGTGTTCGCTGGACAATAAATTCCAACATTTTTTTCAGAATTTTTGTAATTTCTTTGCTGGTCTTTCACTTGTATTTTTAAAAGGTGGACCATAGTTTGCTGCAATTCCCCCATTTTTTTTAAATATTTTGTTTTGTTTTTCCTCAGACAACAGTTGTTTAACATACACTGTAGCTATTTATAAAAGGAAACAATGATACGTACAGTCTAAATACAATGAATACAAATATATCTTTTCATCTCAAATCCTTTTAAAAAATCACTGTTAAATTGTAAAAGTAATTTGGTTGGCAATTTCCTTTGGAAGAAGAAAATGTTCTTACATGAGAAGCGTGTCCTTGTGTCTTTGTAATGTTACCATCGAGAGTTTTAAATCCACTGTCATGAAGTGTTTTTTTAATTTTACTTCATTTTTTAAGTGAGTCCTGATTGAAAATCGTTAATTTGTTATGTATTAACAAACTGGATTTTAAATCGTAATCTCTCGTCGCCCATTTCTTATATCGTAAGAATAACAATATGTAAACAAGAACCCCAAGACAGGAATTGAAAGGAATAAGAATTGTATTAAGAATACTTAATTACAATAAGTTGGTCTCCATTACCGGCTCTATGCAGACGTGCTAAGCGGTTAGCTAAGCGGTTCAATATTTATTTACATATAAAAAATGCATGTAAAATGTTGCACAAGGGCAAAAAAGGGGCGTCTAAAGGTTCGGCCATTCACTAACATTTACTAACTGATCTAACTAAACTATTTTCACCAAAATACCGCGTTCATACTACATTTATGCACCATATACCAAAAGAATTCATACCATGACTATCCCACTTAAAACCCATATATAAAAGTATGCAATTGGACTTTTGGGAGATTAAAATGTTATATACAACTAGCGGAAACCGTCGCCCGGCGTTGCATGGGAGAAAGTACTATAGCATGACGTCAAATAAAAATGAAACGGCCTCTTGTTGTTTCTTCCCCCCCCCCTCGCTCTACCGTGTTGGCGAATGCTATAAATTTAAAAAAAAAAGAAAAAGTGGTAGAGTAGAATGGGATCGAACGCTGAAAGTGGCGATCATGAAACCCCCCTTCCTAACGACTGAACCACCGTTTTGAGCTAAAAGTACATGTGAAAATAGGTCAATTAAGCTAAGCTTGATTATGGGCATGCGTGTTATGTTAAGATTCAGCAATGACACGGTTCATGTCATTTGTAGATGATGAAAATGACTGGATTTGGGCAAGTTTTCTATAATATGCGTGTTAAAGGTTTATGATTTTGAAAATGTAAATGTATCGGGGTCTACCAGTATCTTGGCGCTTATTGAATTAAATAGGATGTTGATTCGATCAAGAAATTGTAGCCGTATGTTGAATGAATTAATGTTGCAGGCACTGTGTTCGTTAATTTCATTCGCTTAATTCCGGAATGAATATGAATGTAGAAGTCATAGGTAGTATTAGAAATAACGTAATCTGATATTCGTAGAAAATCATCGGATTGAACGGGAGCGGTCATTAAGTTATTGCGTATTGCTTTATATTATGTAGTAAATTAATACCAGGCAAACAATAAATAAGAACGGGTGTTTTGTGAAAATTAAACTATATGTATTAGTTCCCGATGTCGATGAGTAGAGTGACAGTACAGGATTGTTAGGGAGGAAAGTTTTTGCTATGAGGTTGGTTTTTCGGAGAAACGTGGATGGTGAGCCAAATGTAATATTTAGTGTTAGGTAGAAAAAAAGTAATAACAAATTTACTAAAACACGCTCGAGTGAATAAGTGTAGTATAGTGGTGAGTTTAGTAGCCTGTGATGTATGTGGTTATTTTCCTATACTCCGAGAAGGTACAGGGGAAAAAACGTCTCTACTTTGTATATTAGATAAAAATGAGAAATATTTAAAATGGGAAAACATTTTTAAAACGGTTTAGTAAAAAAAAACCTCCATTTCTGAGCAGTGCCAGATATGCAGATTTACCAGTTAAAAACGAAACGAAAGTTGATACAGGCCCCACGCTCTCCTATCTTTCACCAAATAATGCGGGTGAGAGTTTCGCCTTCTCAGCCCTAATGCGAATCTTCAGGCAATATTTGAAAATTCGAATAAGGCGAAGGTAGACTTTTTCAATTGTGTTGACCATATAACTTGTCTCGCAATCGCTAGTAAGCTATAAAAGACAACACGTCTTTTCCTATTCGTTGTCGGAGCCCAATTGCTACAAACATTAATCGGTTCTAGGTCGAAAGACGATACGTTCAAAATGCTAACCATGAGACTTTCAAGAAACTTGATCAGCCGCTGAATGATCCGGAAATAATATAAGGCATGACTCAACGTCTCGTCTTCATCGGACGCAAGTATGCGAGTTTGTAAGGCCAGCTGCATGGAGTCTCTTGCCGACCCAAAGAGCATTTCTTATTATCAGCCAGGCCAGAGATGCCTCGCCGCTATCGAAACATCCAAACCCAAGCGCCCACGGCCATATTGATCGTAGCTCCCCCCATCGCCAAACCGAGCCCCTCAATCCTATATTTATTCATAGTGTTTGGTTTGATTTTTGTCAAGGAAAAATGTTTTTTTGTGTTGTTTTTGGCTTAGGAGTTTTGCAAAGGGAAATGAAAAAAAAAACAATAACATTAATGTTGGTTCATTTTGGGTCAGGAAGCTTGTATCTTCAGACAGCCTGATCTGGTAGCAGCAGGTTCTAAGTATTAAAAAACTATCATTATTACCCATAACATGGCAATATTAAATCTACCTAGGTCCAGTTTGGAATAAATAATAGGAATAGGGAACAAAATAAAACCACGCATCAGCAAAATCTAAACATAGATACTCATAAACCGATTAACTGATTAACTCTAAAAGTAACAATAGTACAAATAGGCGACGGACTTGCTTTTTCTTCAACCATCGCTTAGTAAAATTATCTAAACAGGAACCTAGAAACCTTTGCTTCAATCGCCGTTCAGTAAAATTATCTAAACAGGCATTCAGAAACCTTTGCTTCAATCGCCGTTCAATAAAATTATCTAAACAGGCATCCAGAAACTTTTCCTTAGAATTATAGAGGATAACTTTAGAGCTCCACGTAAATATAATAAACTCATCAATAAGAATACAATCAAAATCTCTTTTTTTACATTACCAGACTTAGAACAACGGATAATAGGTTTCAATACGGTTAAATAAATATGGACCAGAAAATGAATAACATTCTTATCCCAGACACTGAATGCAACTGTCTGGATAGCGATTCATGTCCACTGAATGGTTCATGCATCCAAGATGGTGTATGTTAAGTTGAATAACATTCGTTGATGATTTTATGTAGTCATATTGGATTGTCTCTTTTACAAACGTAAGTATATCTATATCTATAATAACATTCAAACATAATTATTTTATCTTTACATGAATTGAATCTTGTAGTAATTAAACCCCCTCAGTAATCTTAATTATACTTCCCTATTTTTCTAAAAAATATTTATCTATAAAGTTTACCCCTAAATATTATCTAATATTATTTTATTGACATGTCTCCACCCCAACTTAAATAAAATAGACCACTAGCTATTTTAGATTAAATGATATATCCCTTTCTTTATTGTTACATGGGCTTTTGTCTGAAATTTTTTCTGATGATTGGATCGTCTATAACATTATTTGAAACTATATTAGTCATCGGATTTAGAAATTGTCTTCCCTGTTTAAGGGTTTACACCGCTTGAAACACCCGATCTGCTTTGAAAGTCATTCATTTGGAAAATAACCTGAAAAATGATTGTTCTGAATGATTTTGCCGGTGGAATCGATTTTGGTAACTTTATCAAGAGATTATTTTTTTGTTCAGACTACTAATTCTTAGAATGTAAGCACCGCATACTACTTTAAGTAATATGTTTTAGTGAGACACAAGGACCCCACCCCCACCATTTTCTGAGAAGGATTCTTTGGGAAAACTTCTTCGGCTCTAGTTTGTAGTATTGTTCTATGACTCTTAGATATATCATTGTATAAGTATTTATCTGTGATTATTGTTTTTTTAATACACCCCCCTTTTTCTCTATTAACCATATATTTAATTATATTGGTTATTCTTTGATATTTTTCATTTTTATTTTTAATATTACTATTGTCTTTTTATATTTTGTATTTTTTTATCATTATTTTGTGTGGTTTTAATAAAGATACGTATATTGGTGTCTTATACCCAACTTTTTCTCAAAGAACTGTGTATTTACTGAATAATACAATGGCGTTGGTGATTTTTGTAGATTACTCATGTGGGGTTCTAGAATATGGGCTGATAAGTGACAATTTGACCAATAAAAGATTCGTCTCGGAAATGATCGTTCACAAACTTTTGTTGATGTTGAATTCTTGGAACATATATGAATATGTTATATTTTTTATTTCTAAATTGTCATTATATATATATATATATATATATATATATATATATATATATATATATATATAAAGAGAGAGGGGGAGAGGAGAACGGGGGAAGGAGGGGGAGAGGAGAAAGGGAGAAGGAGAGGGAGATTTATTAAACAGCAAGAAGTCACAAGAACAGTCAAGAGAAAGCAGCGACGGGTTACTTGGTGCAGAAAGATCAAGTCGGCTAGTGCCGTGAAATAAGTCACATTGTGTCCCTACCCCTACCTTTAATGGGACTAAATAGGGAGCGAAGACTTTAACGTCTGTTCTTGCTTTTGTGTCGCTAGGAAAGAGACAGAATTTTCTCTCCCGGAATCACATTGTTTCGCCAACTGTAATTTTTACATTAAGGTCGATATTTGAACTTCTACTTATCAATTATTCTCTCCATTAAGACGTGGTTATGTAAAGCGCGTAGGCACACAGCGATTTATACAGGAACAAGGTCGCTTTGGTCAGACCGACACGGGTAATTAAGTATCAACTGAATGAGACAAATAGTTGAAACACAATGAAATGAAGCAATTTTGAATTGGCATCGTATATACATATTAAAAAAGATTCAGATATATAACTAACGAAATGAGATCGATGCGGACAGAAAGAGATAGATACGAACGGAGTTAGATAGATATAAACAGAGTGAGAGCCAGATAATGAATACCATTACGTGGTTCCATATAAACGTTCTGACATACATATATACATACTTACATATGTATGGTTTGACTAAATTATTGAAATTTTAAGTGCGATAAGATTTAACTTCACGAATTGAATTTACGACACATTTGTAAGGCGTATATGAGAATCTTATTCTTTTTCAAAATCCGCCAACGCATGCACACGAACTGAAAAGCGATCTTTCTGTAATTTAATCTCCTTTCTTCTCTAATTAAAAAGCTACGAGTCTAACAAACACGCACAGTCGCCATTTTTATTACTGGTGTTATTCAAAATGGCGGACGCGCTTTCGATTTATTTGTGTCGAGTTTCACTTGCAAAAATACATTCTACTCCTTCCCGTTGGTACATTTCTAAAACTGCTTACCATCGTTTTAGATGCGTCCTCACATCTTGATGAAGGGTTCTGTCTGTTGTTCGGTCTTTTACGCTTCAGCTAAGTGCGCAGATTGAATGAACGTACATTATTACCTACGCTAGATCGGAGGTTATGTTTTCAGTCGAGTTTGTTTGTTTGTGTACAGCCTGGCGTCCACATTGCTTAACCAATGATCACCAAACTTGGTCAAAATATCGATCATGGTCTAACTTAGAACTGATTTAATTTTGTAGATACCTATGTCAAAGGAAAAGTTAAAGGTTACATTTTGGCTATAATTTCGGTTTGGTTCATCGTAAAGACTCGTTACTTTGCCTACATTGTAGCCAAGGAAGTCCCACGTCTTATATGACCTTTGGCATTGATATAGAAAATTTCGGTGGCGGTCGAAGTTTTGATGGAATTTTAACTTCCGATTTCTTCCATATTTTATGCATGTACCTGATGCTTTTTGATGACAGTAACCACAATGCGCAATTTCAGTCTGATCACATAACTAGTATTTGAGTTATAAAGGTGTTTGTGGCTGAACTCCAGGTATACTTCATACAAATTGGAGAAGTAACAGCATTTTCGTCGATCCGTCACGCTTAAGTTTAAAATAAAATGTAATCGTTAAACGCGCTGATTAAATTGACACATTGTTTGTGTCTCGCTCCGTGTTTCACAATCAATTTTGAAATATAATTTTTATTGGTCTATTACGCTTAAGTTTAAAATAACATTTTTGTTAGAGTGTCACGCTTATATATGAAATAGTACTTTCGTTTGTGTGTCATGCTTACGTTTGAAATAGCATTTTGTTGGCCTGCCACGCATGAGTTTGAAATAGCACTTTCGTTGGTCTGTCACTCTTTAGTTTGAAATAGCACTTTCGTTGGTCTGTCACGCTTTAGTTTGAAATAGCACTTTCGTTGGTCTGTCATTCTTTAGTTTGAAATAGCACTTCCGTTGGTCTGTCACGCTTTAGTTTGAAATAGCACTTTCGTTGGTCTGTCACGCTTTAGTTTGAAATAGCATTTCCATCGCTAATCGCACAGATTGAATAGACGCATCTAAAGAATATCCGTTCTTTAATAAGTATTAGAACATGTATAACTGAAGAGATTGGAAGTAAACACAGATTTAGGTCTTAAAATGATAACCGTCACTTCTGTTTGCAAACAGTCACCTCTGATCTTAACGAGTCCGATCAGTTTGCCTTTCGATAGCGTTTAATGATATTTATCGACGCAAATCGGAAAAGCGAAGGCGGTATTCACCCCCTCTCACGCCGCTCATTGCAAATATCCAATTCGAAGTATATACAAAAGCTGATAAATAATCTATGTAGCATCCTGCAAAAGGTTGTTGAAATTGTCGCATTTATGTCTCGGTCAAGAGTGATGATTTTGACAACGTAAGTTTTTAAAAATTTTATAGGGCGGTGTCGCTACCTTCGCACATGCAGCGTTTGGCATTTCTAATTTTAATCCATCTGATAGTGACCAAGCTCAACGTCGCTTAACTTCGGTGATCTAACTTTTCTTTTTCCATCTCTCCGTACCAAAGGCCAAGCGGAACTTCCATGAAATCTGTTTCTTTCCAAGAGCGTTCTCTCCGTGGAAGAAAATACAACAAACTGCTTCTAAGCCGGCTACAACATAATCGTCTTAAGGTCTAATGTAAACAAATACTTGTTTATCCACGAGAACGGCTCAACAATTCCTCTTAAGTAATCATCCACAGTTGTTTCCACAACAACTTCCGTAGTGGCGCTCATCGTCCAACCGACTGCTCGAGTGGCCCCCGGCCTTTCATAAGCTGTGACCCATTAGTTATGTGTCCACTTAAGTATGCCATAAGCTTTTCGTATTTAACCTCCAACACACATACTCACTCTAGTAGGATATGACAGAAGGTCTATTGAATAGGAAGTACCCCCCGTCTTTAACAATCAGGCTAATTTTATAATTCCCTCGTTTTTTCAACGTGATCAAATTTTTTGTTACGGGGGCGTAGATAACGACTATATCAAGTAAATAGGGGCACATATTCTACACGTTGGTCTGAATGTTTTCTCAGGATGGTAATTTCAGTTGTTGTTGCCGAACATGTGACGTGGAGCAACGAAAGAGGCGAATGAAAACCGCGGCAGTTAAGGGGAGCATTCTTCATAAAGAAACCGACACAAGTTACGAAAGCTTTTGTGTATACGATAAAAGTTGCACGGTCTTAGTGGTCTTCATAGATGATGAACTTTAGTGAATGTCAAAAATAACACTGACACGATTTCAACCATAGTTAGTGAGTTCTATGAAAACATACATAGCCATAATCCTCCGCTCTATAATAATGACCAATGTGTATTTATTTTTATAGAAATATATATTCATATATAGGGGAAAAAGGTATAAACGTGACGGATGAAACTATTTCGAGTGTTTACGTAGAAAGGATGAAGAAAATCGCAAGTCAGACGACCCCCGCCCCTGAAATGAATTCGGAAAAAATCCTCCACTATTTCAATGTCAAAACGTTTTCTGTTTTCTTCCTATTTTTTTAAACTTTCCAGTTTTAGACGTCTTCCTTATTTCTTTTTTTTAACTTCACCCATTGAGACATTCTTTTATATGAATATTAGTGAGAACACTGGTGAAGCATCATTTTTCCCGGAGGATGTAGACTTATCATCATCATCATCATCACAATAATAACAATAATAAAAAAAATTTAAATTAAAAGAAAAAAAAACTGACTATTTCGCGTGTCTGTGTGTGGTTCTCTACCTGACGTACACATACTTTTCTTTACTATCGATTCTTTATGGAAATTTGGCCTTTTGGTAGGAACAGAGTGTGTCTTACTCTGCCCTCGTGGCGAGGCAAGTAAATAAGAACAAAGTACTAAATAAACTTTTTAAATCTCTTATTCAAAAAAATAGTTAAATTACGAAATTTAATCCACCAAATATATTCGTAAAAAAGGTCATGTTAAATGTTTGTTTGTAATTTAAACAAAAGTATGAATTATTTCGAAATTCTGAAAGAATTTGGAACCATTTAAACTGTGTAATAAAAAATCATTTCTGGCATTAAAATTCTTAGCAAACACTCGTACTTTAAAGGATTGAAAGTTTTGAAACTTGTTTAAATCCAATAATTTTATAAATAGATATTAAAATAACATTACCGTAACAACATGTAGCTATCAATTAGGTTGAAATTATTATCCAATGACCACACTATATCGTAATAATTACATTTAATGTTTAAGATTCTATATAATAAATATAAATTTGTTTAAAAACATCGGCGTAGTTTTGTTTTATTTTTTAAGAAAAAAAACGCAATAACAATGAAAGCAAAAAATACCCGGGTAATGCTGGGATGTTCGGCTAGTATTTTAGAAACACGCCTATTAAATTATATTATAATATGATGAGTGCAAAAAGTAGGTTATTTAAAACTCGTTAAGTTGACGGGACAACAGAATTTTATTTTAGGACAATTCATTTTAAAATGAGTTAAAAGTTGAATTTTTACCTTAACGACACTGATTAATTTCCATTCACTTCTTTGCATTGCATGTCCTCTTTAACGATCAAACGATCTCATTTTTAAACATAAGTTTGGAAGGTGAATAAGCGTATTATCCATATCAGTAAAATGATGCGCAGGCATTTCTTGTTAGTAAGTCCATTATCACCACCCACATGCATTTATTAAAATTATATCGTCTGGTGTCGAAATATGGAATTCAATGCAAAAAAGTTATCGACAACTGGTATTGTTAAGGTAAATGTCTTGACTTTACCCATTTTAAAATGAATTGTTCCTAAATCCAATTCTGTCGTCCCGTTTTAACTTTTTAAAACCTACTATTTGCATTCTTTTTACTTTCATGCAATTTTGATAAATATAAAAGTGCTACAATTTAAAATAAATAAATTAAAAATAAAACAGACATATTCGTTTTATTTATTTAAAGTTTTGTTAATAATAACAATTATTTTACGGAAGAGGAAGGATACAATATTGTATGTATCTTATTAAACCTTAAATGCACGTGTTATTTCACGAGATATGTTAGGATTAACAGTAAATTATATCGATAAATAGCAGATGGCGGTGATGAAATGATTAACGACGCAGGATGACGACTGTGCGAAGTCCGAATCCAGTCGGTTTCATAGCATTATGTTCATTTATGGATGTTGGCAACCCTCACCAGGTCCCAGTTGTAATACCTTATACTAACGAAATCGGGAAAAACAATGCCAAGAACAAAATCAAGTAAGTAAAATATGTCATGCCATGCTGATCCATATGAATTTATTTTTATACAGAAAGAAAGCAACTGTGGAATCTCAACGGGGTTCCACTAGTATGGGCTATTTAATGCCGAATACAGTTGCCAAATGGAATCTTCAGGTAAAGTAATTATTTTATATCGTTTTTGAAGAGCCCAACTTCTTTGAAGTCTTAGCTATTTGTCGGATTTGGGTCTTTAAACAGGTCCTTTACATTTTTCAAGTTGTAGTATTTCCTTCGGCTTTGGTGCAGATCCTGACAGACATTAATATAGTTTTGACTGTTTAAGATTATTAACACGATATACGCATTGCATACTCTTCACCTTCCGATTAATGTTTGTAAGTAATATGAGCATGTGCTATAGCGGAGTCTGATTATTACAACCTCTTGTCTTGACTTTATATAGTCTAAGGGCCATTCATCAATAGTTGGCCAGATCTTCTGTAATGTATTACTTTGATATTCATATTAAGATTCTTGCCATTTTTCTTGGATTATTTTATTTATAGGAGGTCGAATATCAGTATGGAATTTTAGTATTGGTAAGTATCATGTCCAGCGACTCTTTCGCTGTTTTATCTGCTTTTTCATTTCCACGAATGCTGATATGACTCGGTATTTGGGTCCCACTAGTATTTATATATTGTAATAAATATGTTTTAATAAAACCACGATCTTTTAATTTTTTCTGTGGTTAGACTAACCGCAAATAATTAATTTAAATTTAAAGATTTACTTTTGTAAGCACTCAATAAGTATTGATTAAAAAAAAGCACCAAGTATTTTCTAGATAATTAAGACAACGATATTTTTTATACTAATTTGTCACCACTTAACAAGGCCATTGGAGAATAAGGGTTAATCAGATTGTTAGTCGGATTCTATGTGTTGAAAACGATAGACGGAAAGGACAAAATATGATTATATAAGACTCAAGCCTTTGTTGAAATTAGATTTGAACTCAACCATCTTGTAGTCGACGAAGAAGCGATCTTGTGGAAACGTGTTCCACTAATGTAATGTTCTTGGAAACAGATTCTGTTCATGGAAATTCTGTTTGCTGTTAAGAGAAAGAATGTGGTCGTAGTAAGACGAGTTTTTGTCATGAAGGTTTCAGAAGGAAGAACTAGAGATTGCAGCTCAATCGAGCACCTACTATTGAACTAACAATAGAGTAAAACATGACTAACAACGCGTCTTCTGCGCATTTTAGTGGGGAATGATCTCTTTTGTTCTCTACACAAAAGAGAGCATTCCCCACTAGAATGCGCTGTCGATTTTGAACATCGTCATGGCAAGGAAGATTGCTTTGACATGTACCTCCCAGATGAGGCAGCAGTATATATATGAAGCATGACATGTCGTCAGGCAGACATAACCTTTCATACTGAGGTGAGGATGCACGCATCTAAAATAGCGATGAGAATTGTTACCAAATTGTCTTCGATGAATATAGAAGAATATGTACAAACGTTAAAAGATTTACTCATTTCGAAATATTTTGTACAAAGTTGAAACTTCTTATCCTCTTTGAAATGTTTTATTGACAAATCTGGAACATCTGTTTCACCCTCCGACGCCACCTTTTATTCTGTCTGTTTGGCTAAATCGAAGTCTATTGTCAGGCTGATTCATACTAAACGTCGTTTTAGGTGATTTGTGGTCGCCCCAAGAATAAAAAATGCTTCCATATTCCAATAGTTGCAGACGTTCCGCATTATATGGCTGTTAAGAATCGGTAACATTCTTCTATCCGGTGTGGAACAATTATTCTTTGATGGCATCATTCACGGAGATTTTTCTACAACTAATGATTACAAATTGAATTAACAGTCCACTCAGCAGAATAAGAAGCAAAATATTTGCGATTTTTTCACGAGTTGAGTGCATTTCCTTTTCGTGTTCACGAGTTGGGTGTCACTTATATAGTATATACATGTCTACTGACTCAACATAGTTTTGTATTCATAACTCTTTATCAATTGTATAAATAAAATTGATTTCAGTTGTAGAGAAAAGGTGTGTTCTTATTACAAAACGATGGTTAACGGTTTTCTTCATATCCAGCACTCCAGAAGGATGGATATTTACTCAACATCTCTTTCCTTTATACGACAATCTTCTAACCTCTCTAAAAATATATCCCCGTGGATAAAACGCGTTTCACACATCCGATCCAACTTTCTAAGTGACTGCCACTCTGACCCTAAAAGAAGAGCAAGTGAGGGCATCTCTCTCGATGATTTTGCCGCACTCTCAAACACCAACCAACATTGTTACGTCCCGACACACATATTATTCGTATTAGCAGTAATGTCCTGTGTTAGTTTTTCTCGAGTCTAGTTTGCCTTATTTTTATTCCCATGTATAAACCGCGTTGCCAATTTTAATGTACGCCACTGCTAAAGAATAAAGAGGGACTAAAAGATATAAATCAGTGATATTTTAGGGAAAAGGAATTTAAAAAAATGTGGGTGAGATAAGTAAAACAGTTTTTTAGACACAGATAAATATTGCAAGTGACCATGTAAGACTCCCTTTCTAACCATAACTTAGAAAATGACCTAACAGTGAAATGTTCTTAGAATTCATGAAGCAACGCAAAAACCTCGCCGGTGATTCTTGAATTCAATTTATACATACATATTGTAAGTAGTCTACGTCGTCCGTCGGTATCAATGCATCCCGACGCAGTTAACAGTCACATACATTGAAGATGACCAGACGGTCTACACATGGGAATCCAAATAAAGCCACTGCGAAAATTGATAGAGAATACTACTACAAATACGAGTAATATGTGTGTGTGTGTGTGACGGACATGAACATACTCAGGTTGGTGTCTGATGGCGTGGTAAAATCACCGGCAGAGATGTTCTCTTCAACCTTCGTTTAAGGCATCAATCTAGGAGAAAGATGGAATAATACCTGCGGCAACTGTAGCTCCCAATGATGTAGACTTCCACTTCTTTTGTGGACAGGGTGGTAGCTACTTCGATAATAGGATTGGTTTTGTGAAAAGCATTTTAATCAACGGTGGTAGATTGTTCTTATTCGTTATGTTATTCTTAGTTATCAACGCCGATAGTAAGGACTAAACCTTCAACCCCCAGAAGACTTTCGCTTAGAACTGTTTGTTAACAAATGCTCTTAAATCTGAAATTATCTCTCGATGTGAACAATTCTACTATGAATTTTAGGAGTCTTAAACCTAATCATGTCTAGATGTAAATTATTACTACTTATTAATATAGAAGTATTATTATTATTATTATTATTATTATTATTATTATTATTAATAATAATAGTAATAATAATAATAATACATAAATGGTCCAGTTCGAAATTATATCCCGGCTCCATAGTTCAACTAGAAGGTTCCCAGGCTAGAAAAGGTTCACCTGAAGAAGTTCGGGTGTGACATCGGCCGAAACGTGGTGAATATAACAACGAGGTGGAGAATAGTAATGCAACCATTTGACTGTAAACTAACTGAGCCGCCGTCTTATCCTTGAACTGTTGAAATCTCATGCTGATCCCTTCTCCCTCGCACTCTTTAACACTCTTCTCTCTCTTCCTCTCTTTGAACGATAATTTTTAAGAATAATCAATAAAATAAATGCAATGATATTTCTAGATTCGTGTTTGTTTCCTAGAAATAAAACGGCAAGAAGCGTTTTAAATGTTATTGGTAGACGGAAATAGTTGGAGAAAAGCGGACTTCCTCTAAACAATTTCCACTTCCGCACTTCCGACTGAGTCTTGTTTCCGGTTGATAAAAAACAATGAAAACGAAGGTGATAAAAGAATATTTAGAATTTTAATTCGATTTGTGATTCTCACATAATGAAAGGCGTGAATCATGGCAATATTTTAGAACACTGAATAGATTAAGTATTAACACTTTTAAATCAGTACATCCAACATTTTACTTATATATGAATAGTTTGAAGGCAAAACGCGATAAATCCAATTTATTTCAACACAGAAATAAGACTATAAAAAACGAATATTTCCAATATAGAAATCGCTTGTAAAAGTGTATTTTAATTGAAATCAAGGAAATTAAACACGTATTATTTTAAATTATTATAGCGTAATAAAATTCAAAACATTTTGGCTAGGGAAAAAGTGTAGTATATGTTCTGATGTTGCCTCAGTTAGTGTCTGGTGATATTAGATCAGGCTGCCTTAATATACCAGCTTCCTTACTTAAAATCACCAAACATTGATGTGATTGTTTTTTCACTTTGTAAAACTCAATCATGTTTTACAAAGCTAAAAACAAAAAAATAACTTTCCAATACACAACTACCAAACCGGATTTGGCATATAATAACTCGAAAAGGGTTGATATGCCGTAAAACAAAGTAACAAAAGCTCAGTAAATGAAAAAAAAAATCATTCTTTTTTATTTTTGCTCCAATACAGAGTGCCCCTTTTGGGAGAGCTGGATTTCCCCACATAAAAACCGAATATGTGTCTAACTCTGCCCTTGTGGGGAGGCAAGTAAATAGTAAAATTCAAAATATTTGCTAGTGATAACTTCACAATTTTGAAAATGGCCGTTATCCAACTTTGCATTCGACCTCTTCATCTAATAAATACACGAGTACACACCCTCCGTCAAAAATAACGGAAAAATCATGCTTCGTCACTGTTCGCACTAATATTCAATCAGTGAAGTTAAACAAAGAAATAAGAATGAAAAAAAACCTCTTCTCGTGAAAATAGAGTGATGGATTCATTTCCGACAACGATTGTTTTTAAAGTTTCTATTTGCTTACTCTCTTCCCATAAACACTTGCACGGCACGTATTTTTAATCGTGCGACGGGAAAAAAGTGCATACATTATATATATATATATATATATTATATAAATACAAACTGGTAGAATATCCGTCCCAGGACGGGTATAAGTAACAAATATGGCATCAACTTTTAATTATAATGCTTTAATGTGTCTATGTAACTCACTTTATTTTTTACAAGTTCATAGTGACACGTCCATTACTTAAATAGATTAAAAATAAAATTGGGGAGGCAACCCTTAAATAGTAAAGTTTACAAAAAGTGACCAGGTTGCCGAAAAAATATATATTCCAAAATTCATAATGATCGGTTGATGAAAAATAAATTTAAAAACAACTAAATGTACCCACAAAATGTTGAGATTTACAACAACAAAATAATGTGCTCATGTTACTCACCGTATTTTTAGAATCCATATTCAAAAACTCATAACGATACGTCCATTAGTTTAGGAGTTGAATTACCTACGAGACACCATCCTCGAGTGTCTTCGATCTCTCTGTACAAAGGTTTGTCAGAACAACCTGAAATGAGGATACTTCACTCTACAAGTACAATGCAGCTCTAAAAATAGTTCTTACCATAATGCCGAAATTTTATATAAGAAACACTAATAATTATCATAAAATTAAAAATAAAAGAAAAAGAAATATAATCTATTATAACCAGGCAAAAACTTCCGAAATCTGATGTAAAAACACTTCACCGTAACCAATCCCCTGCATAAAATATTAAATAAAATAACCTAAAACTGTCCTACGAAAACCTAGATATAATTAAGGCACACAATAACAAAATACTACAAGAGAGGAAGAAGAAACTAACAAATTGCATAAAAAGGTAACAAATTTAGCAAAAATAACACTAAGAAGAACACAAATAAAATAAACAAAACCCTAATAGTAATCACCCGAATAGAAATGAAAAAGTTAGCAATGAAGAGAAAAGATGTAACTGCATAAAGTGTACACTTTGTCCACTACAAAATAAATGCCTAACTAAAGTTACTCTTTACCAAGCCACAATATTTGCCAAGGAAAGACCGAATAACAAGAAGTACTACGTGGGCATGACCTCCCTAGATTTTAAAACCAGATATTGTGACCACAAAAACACATTTAAAAACAAAGAACGTCGAATTATAACAGCACTAGCAAACCACTATTGGGCGCTCAAAGAAAATGGACGCTCACCAATAATTGAATGGAAAATAATACGATAGCCCAGTACATGTAGAAATTTAGACGACCCGTGTAGATTGTCTGACTGAGAAATTTGAAATCCTAAACTTTAAAGACCACCAAAATATATTCAACTGTAGAAGTGAGATAGCAAACAGCTGCCTGCACAGAATAAAATGTACCTTAAGCTAACAATACATAAATAAATAAATGAATAATCAATCAAATAAGTAAAAAAAAACTGAACTGAACAAAAACCTAACAACCTAAAAACTAAACACTAAAATAGAAATACAAGGAACTACATGTTAAAATAAGTTCACCCATTATATTGATACAACAAAGAAATAGGATATAGGCAACTCTATAGAAAACAGAACAACAGAACATGAAATAGGAAGAAAAACTAACCGGACCTTTGTTCGTGAGAAGCCGAACGATTGGCTAAGAGAACAACAAAGAATCTGATTAGTTAACTAGCTAGCCGTGTATATAAAGACACCCGGCACAACTAACTCCATGCATTTTAGCCTGAAGATCCCCCCGAGAATAAAACATGGGAGCCTCTGTATAGCTTAATTGCCATAAATATATGTTCATAACTTATATATATATATATATATATATATATTTATATATATATATATATATATAATATATACCTAAATTTATAAATTTAGAGTTAAATACAAATTGGATTTTATGATAGATCAAATGATTATCTTTCGACGTTCGTCATAGATAGCTTCGTTTCTACGAACTTGATACTTAATCCTTCTAAATTTCATGTTGACAAGGAAAGTATTGCAATTGCACCCAAGTAATTCGGCAGAAAACCATTTGTATGTTGATTGCGGGAGTAATACCTTTTTTTTTCGGTAGCCATCTTGTTTTATGCCTGCTAAGTATAATACTGTGAACGTAAGTAACTAAAAGTATTTTTTTTCCGCTAGTGATTCCTATTTTATGAGTTGCATGAGTGAAGATAAAATCTATTCGATATTTCATTTAACTTACTACTTCATCTATTTAATATTTCTAGTATGTACTAGTTATATCTATATATATATATATAGCGACAGATCGTGAAATATATATATATATATATATATATATATACATATATACACACACACACTTTATGAATTTTATTTTTTATCTATCAAATAAAATATGCCTCATGTCCGATTTTTTTTTATATCAGCGAGACGGGCAGAAAGATAAAATCCCGTACTTACGAACATAAACAGGACTTCAAAAACAATAATTCAACAAGTCATACAAAGGAACACTTTTACTCACAATTTCGATCTTACAAAGTGCGCTCTCCTCAAGACTGAACTGAATCCTTTCTAGCCACGCTGCAAGTGCTCTCATTGCCATCCAACGTAAGCTTTAAGCTTGGTTTTTACTCTCTGGTCAACAACTGGAAAATATCGCACTCAAACAATGCAATATGCCCCGTCACTGCATCAACTCTGACCCCATGAAAAAGTACTTATTTTTACGGCTATTGATCTATTTTTCAATTTTTAACTGTCATAATTTTCACTTTTCTTTTTACCTATTAAAGTATTTTTCGCACACGTCGCATAGTTTTTCAAATGTTACTATGTGCCCCAAAACATAATTTTGCGTCTTTTTACCTATGTTTTTCCGTTTTACAATAAATTTACAATGTTTATTTTTTTCTGAATACATTGGTTGATCCGAACGAAACCGAAAAAATGCCTGTGTCTTATTGTGTTTCTTTTCTGTCTTCGATATATGCTGTGTCTACGACATTTTATTTCACGATGTCTCGTGTATTTCATATATATATATATATATAAATATATATATGAGAGAGAGAGAAAATATTTCTCCACGGACACGTGTTTCGCCGTTACTGCTGCTCATCAGCGTGGCTGAATATGACAGGATTTGAACTCTTGATCTGTGACCACTTCTAGGTACATATAGATCTTAATTTCACTTAATTACGTGACAGTTTCCGTTGGCCGAGTGCATATGGCTACAGCTTGCAGATTCTAGACTGACTCTGTGAACCGGTTCGCGCCTCCCGACCGTCTAAAATTGTTACTTTTCTGCACTGATGAGAGCAATAAGCTTGAAACGCTAGCGTCTGTAGGTACTAATAATTTAATATTTATTTATAAATATTATACAAAGCCCCTTTTAGAAATTAAAGTTAAGCACTCTCGGGGATGTTAAAAATTGACTGTCAAAATTCCGAATACGTTCGTAGAACACTCTCGACTAGTCTTCTATCTGTGCCCCCTTCTAGGTACATATAGATCTTAATTTCCCTTAATTACGTGGCAGTTTCTGTTGGCCGAGTAGATATGGCGACTGCTTGCAGATTCTAGGCTGACTCTGTGAATCGGGTTCGCGCCTCCCGACCGTCTGAAATTGTTACTTTCCTGCACTGATAAGAGCAATAAGCTTAAAACGCTAGCGTCTGTAGGTATTAATAATTTAATATTTATTTATAAATATTATATATATATATATATATATAATCATCTATATAAAGTGGACTCTTTTTTCCCTGTACCTTTGACATGAGTAAGAAAATAACGACATGCATCATAGGCTACTAAACCCAGCACTTTATTCACTTCGTACAGATGTTAGCAAAAACTTTCCTTCTAATCTGTATCCACTCCTACTCTCCCACTTAACACCGGTAAATAAATTTCTTCGGATAATTTATCAGATCATTATCGTAAATATTTCATTTTATTTTTCAAATAATATAGTACATAATATACAAGACTCCTTGATATTCCTTCATAATTACAGAATATATGATTAATTTTACTTATTTGTGTCCGTTGTTACTTATAACTATTACGCATACACTTAAATATATTATTGCATCAATCACCCAACATCACAATATAATTATTATTATTTGTACTCACTAGGAGTTCTCACACAGATCATCGTCAGTGATTGCTCACCGATCAGTGGTATTTCCTGGAGTCTGAGTGACAACAAGCCTCCCCAGATTTCCAGTATTCTTCACCTCTTTTCGATAACGATGCGGTATCGCAACAGCCAATTACCATTGATTTCTCGCTGGTAAAGACAATTGGTCTTCTCTGGAATTTGGGTGGCAATAAGCGTCCCCAATGTCTCAGCATTTTCCCCAATTTTCAAGTGGAGGTCTGGTTTGTGTTGTCCCTCCTCGGTCTTCTCATACTCCTCGACTATCTACAAATATGTTGTCTGGTGTCAGCTTAGCCGGCACCATTTAAATATATTTAATTTCCTTTTATTATTATTATTATTATTATTATTATTATTATTATTATTATTGTAATTATTATTTTTAATATGATTTTTTTTCTTTTACAATTCTCGGATAATTTGATACTTTGTGTAATTTTTATTTAAATTCATTTCTAATCATTTCTTTTTTTTCATTTTAGCTTTTATCTATTATAACCATCCGCTCTCTATTTATTTAATTACTTATTACAATAAAATTGAGACTCTTTTCGCATAGTGTAGAAGAAACCTTCTCGAATGTCCAAAGTTTGGCTTTATTCTCCAATAGATAGATTGGGGGCTAACCCCCACAAAAACTTCTTTTTTTAATTTACTTACTACATTACACAAAACCGTTAATTTCATTCGGTTTATTTTTACTTATTCATTTTTAAATGTCGAAATATACATGACTTTACAGTCTACTATTTCTTACTTAACCTCTTCTCTTCTCGGTCAGTGACGTACTAAACTTATTCTTTTCTTTCTCTCCCCTCTCAGTGAAGAATAAATCATTCTAGACTGAGGTAATTTTCATTTGTGTCCTCATGAAATAGATTTTCAACACATTAAAAACCAACACTGCATTTTATGGTTGGTAAAGTCATACTACAACCAAATAGGGAACTTTGGATTGGGATCAAAATTGCATCAGTCTAGAAGGATCTTTCCCTCACTGAACTTGGAAACATTCACGCATATTTTTGGTTCACATTTACTAACATTCTTTTTTTTTGTGGGGGAGTGGTTATTTTTAAAAATAATCCGCTACTTAAAATCGTATTGGGGGCAGTCATACAAAACAGAGAAATTGCCGCTGTCAAGAAGGATTACTCTCAATGGCAAAATTGCAATAACTAACCATGGCAAGATAGTTATTACTCCACGTTCTGCATTAATTATTTCAGATGCTGTTTTACATTAAGAGTTTCGGGTCTGAATTCGCGCTGGTCAGTCATAAGCATCAAATAATTTAAGAGTTACAGATTTTGCAAGGAATTCCTGGAGTTATTTGACCTTCCCGGGCAGCGCCGGGGTACGGGTCAACTAGTATGTATGTATGTATGTATATATATATATATATATATATGTATTACTAATGATCTACTACTTATAAAGGCCTCAGCGGTACCCGATGATAAGGAGTATTGATTTACTCCTCTCCAGGAGTTAGGCACAAGGCCAGTTTTTATCTTACTCCCACAAGTAAGATGTGACCCAAGGTCGGGTCGGGAAAGTGGAGTTTGAAAAGCCAGCGCCCGAGTGGTGAGCACTCTGACCATTAAAAATTGCCTGGGCAGCCCCGTCGGCATTCCCCGGTAGGGGCGCCTTAGGCAGTAAGCAATAAACTTACTCCTCCCCAAAGAGAAGAGGCAAAGCCTGGGAGGATGGACCTCCTAGAACTGCACAGGACAGACCCATAGACCGGCATAAATCAAACCCCGAAGGCCAAGACAATACCAGTCTATGGGGTGCAGTATCCATCGGAACAGATACTACACTTTCATCTTAGCCAAGGAGTAAAGCGATCGTAATCCCCATAATCGCTTCCACGAGACGACCGAGCAGAAAGGGTAAGATTGGCAGAAGATTACACAAGAGGAATTCATTATCCAAGATGACTGCTCAAAAAAGTATTTGTTCACATAAGATTTAAATACAACAATGCTATAATCGGTTGGGAAGCAGACCCGTGGTATCTTGTTCCACAGATAGGATGTTCTACAATAGAAACTTTTTTAGAGAAAGCGAGAGAAGCTTTTGGCTGTCGTTGTAGTTAGATTAGTTCCTTCGGAGAGTTTTTTTTTATAGGAAGGTACAAGGAAGTGTAGCTAAGTGAAGCACCTACCATGAACATAACGATCCAGTAGAAATAGGCTAGCTAAATCACTTCTGTGTGGAAGATGCTATAGAAGCGAGGTGATTACCCCCTCTCTCACTAAATTGCGTAGTCGATTTTGTACTCTGTCAAGACAGGAAAGGGTGTCTGAACGGTACCTCGCCAGATGTGGCAAACGTACTCCATCTTAGGACTATGTGACTCTTATACAGATATATGATTTCGTCAGGGCTAAGGTACCTTTTTTAAGTGGTAGAATTATCCAACCCTGTTTCCAGGAAACTTAGCAACAGATTCGATATAAGTCTTCAATTTCAAGTCTGGGGTGAAAGTCAGTCCTAGAAGCTTATGAAAGAAGAGGGCTTCGTCGAGGAGCGAACTATTCGTTTCAACTGGGAAGAAGTGAACATTAGAGCGTTAGTGGTGACAAAATAGAAGCTTGGTTTTAAGGGCATTACAAGTAACAATCCACCTTTTCCAGCATTGCACCCCGTGCTCTATGTCGAAAGAGAGAGAGAAAGATGTTTGTCATCGATTCTCTTCGAAGTGTTGCAATAAATAGTTGTGCCGTCTGCAGATATGCCAATGAATGATCTCAAAATATGATTTGGAAGATCCTTTATGAAGCTCAGGAAGAAAGTTGTGCCCAGATTGATTTCATGTGCTTACAACTTTTGCTCATCAACAGTTACTTGTATAGACCTATTCGAGAGAAAAGAATTTATTGTTGAGAGAACTTTTCCGGATATTCCATAATATCACTAAGAATTTTTTTGTCGAGGTAGAGATTCAAGCAACTAACCCAAGACGCACAGAAAACTGATTGGTCTCTACTGGGATGCAAAGGGCCGGTCTTCAGTATTTTCAAATACCGGGTAGACCAGAGAAGTCTTTAAAGGTGATGGAAAGCATTTCTCCTTTAAGAAACGATTGAACAGCTTTGTTAGAATGTACGCTATTTCAGGTTGCAGGTTTTTGAGTACTATGACCGGGTGTTGTCAGGACTAGTTGCCTTGTTTGCATCGAGATTTTTTATAAGTTTAGCGACATCACGGACATCCGGATGTCGCTTAGAGTTTTTTCGGTCATGTGGGGATTCTACGGGATAGGTGGCCCTGATCGCAAAGTGGAGGAAATTTGCTATAAAGTTCTTTGAGAAAACTTTTGCTCTATTAGATGCTGAGGATATCACCTCTGGTTCATTAATGAAGGGTTAGATAGAGGCCTTGCATCTGATGAGAACCTAGTTTGTTATTCTCCAAAGCTCATAAGAGGCAAGCCACTTATCGGCCACTCTAGACTTAACCGATTTGGCATAGGACTGGTTAGCGTTTTCTATAACCCTTTTGTAGTGGTTGCAGGCAGTATTTTCATCGGCGTAGGGTATGCGTGTTGGCTGGTCAACAATTTGAGTATGTTCGTATGCAAGGGAGAAGTGAAAAAAACTCGATTCATCGCCAGTCTTGTTTGAGCGGCCTAGTTTGTCTTTGATTTTCTCTATGAAAGTAACTCCATCGGTGATTAGACGACAGAGGGCAAAGATGAAAGCGGCGCTGTGCGAAAGCGAAACCAGGAAACACATATAGCACAAGTTTGGGTATTTATAGGCAGTGACCCTACATCATGGAAAACCATCCCTGATGTAAGCGCAGATTCTATGACCATGGCGATCTTAGGGGTCGGGTTTTTAGATTATGGTTGAGTATCTTGAGATCATGAAGTCATCTATGGAAACTGACGGGCCCATTCCGGTTTCAGATAGAAACAACAGGTCGGATTTAGTTTCCTGTAAATAGACTTCAACCTCTAGAAGGTTGAAACATAGAAACCCTAATGTTGGGTTCTGGGTTTATGCTTATGTTTTGTTTTGTGACTTATCATGTTGGCATGAGAGGATTTGTGGCAGAGGAGTTACGAGCAGAATGCAGAGGAAATGAGTACAAAAAGATTATTTGTATAAACAATTGAAGAGAGAAAAGACTTAGCAGTTCCCTACCAGAAACTGATGCAGGGTCGAGACTCCCTTATCCAAATGGCAACACATCAGCCATGGTATTTTAAAGATGCAGATAAGACAGCCTCCTTGTGAGTTACTCCAAGGTTAGGGTCCTTGGTTTATCAGGTAGATAACGTCAGCCCATGTAAAACGAGATAATTCAAGGGGAAATAAAATAAAAATCTAAAATGTTATTTGTTTTGTTTTGTAATTATGCCAATAACTGTTTTATTTACATTTCTCACAAAATTGGTTTTGTAAAGCGAACTTTTACTTTAAAATGAAATCATGTACATTGATTAGAAAAAAGTTATATTTTCTCAGTATCCGTTTAAATTTTTTATTTTGAACGGAATACAGAAATAAACTAGTGAAAAACTATAATTTTATATTTTGAAAATAGTAACTAAAACACACACAATTGCTAAAAAAATAGTGACGTGTATTTAGAAAGAAACATAAAATAACATAGCGATACGTATCACACGGCACAAAGAACAATAAGTCTTGGAGATTTATAGAAAACGAGAAATTATCGGCGAACGGAGTATCCCGAGCGAGTAAGCTTAGTTTCAATTGCGTTTAACGCAATTACTTGGGAGGGAAACACATGTTCACATGATCTATTCCGTCAATAATCAGGGAAGCGGTTAAAAAGTCATCAATTACAAAACATCGTACTAGGAGTATTGCATATAGCACAAATAAATCGGGACTAATATGTCCCCTTCGTTGTAGCATTGTTATGTGTTCAATTGAAACACTGGGATATGGTAGTGGCTCAGTGGTTAACGACACGGACTGACAACTTGGGTGTGCTAAGTTCGAATCCAGTTCGTTCCACAGAAACACTTTCACTTTCACTGAGGAGGTTAGCAACTTTCACGTGGTCCCTCCCGTAAGTACTTGATGAAAGCATTCTAACTAGAAAGATATCGGGAAAACCAATGCCAACAATAGAATCATCTGATTCATACGAAATGAATGAATGAATTGAAATGCTTGGCCCTGCATTTCAGACCATTCAAGTATTTCTTTGAAACCGGATTGCTTTCTTTTAAACTGTTCAGAAATGAATGTAAGAAAGGTGAATACTACACTACTTTCCTTTGTACTATTTTAGGGTTTCATCTGGTTGAAACAATAAAACTCTAATTGGCAACTATTTTAATGTGATATGTTACGCAGGCAATGTAGGTATTTACATTAATATGGAGTAACATATGATGAATAGTGTTTACTATTGATACTGAATTTGACAATGGGATTATAGTCCTAAAATATTAGATCTGCATTTCAATGTAAAATTTGTACATTACTGGCATAATTTGGTTCTGTAATAGACGAAAAAGACGACGGGTAGTCATACTAGTAACAGCTCTCCTCAATATTAGCCCAATCTATTTATACTAACCCAGCAGTGATAATGACATTCATATACTTTCGAAGTCATTTTCTAGTATTTTTCTATCATTCCTCTTCGCAATGTTTTTGCTATTAGTTTTTTTTATATTCGCTTGTTCTCGACACCCACTGAGTTTATTCGGTGTTTCTATTCATCACATTTACAGATGTCTATCTTAACAACACATTTAAATTTAGATTTAATATTCTACGACTACACTCCTATTGTAACTTGTGGTTTAGCATTAAATATTATTAGGGTCATCGCTTACTATAAATGTCTGATTTTTATACGTATTTTTGTTCAATTATACAAACATTGTGTTATATTAATCAGTTGAGAGGTGGTCGTGATGAAGTGGGTAACAGCGCAGATTGACAATTCCTACGTTCCGGTTCGAATTTTTTTGGATTAATAGCCCCGTTTTCACTATAGATGTTAGCAAACTCTACGTGATCACTTGTATGAGTACCTGATCCTGGGAAAAAAGGGAAACCAACATTTTCAACAGGATTAAGCAGGTAAAAAACACATAAAAATCTGATTCATACGAAAATAATAAAAATTAATCCCTAATTTGGTATTAGGGTTGCTAAAATGAAAAAATCTGTCGTTGAACATTATTAAATGACCTTGTGGCAGACTATGTATCATGTTTTAGATTTTGCACAGTGAGTTGAGGAACGAACATATGCCTTTAAAATGTGTAACAAATCAGGAGAGAACATCCCGTATCACGCTAGAGTATGCCTTGCATGCATACAAAATACCAGTAGTGAGATAAAGATGAAAGTCTTGGGTGAGATTATTTACAATCCAGCTTACCCATCCTGTATAGTTAACTTCCTCTTCGTCTGGTTTCGCCAAACGTAACTCGAAGTAATAAATGATATACAACATAATGATAAAAAATACAGAATAGTTAACACTCGAGAACTGGTAAACAAAAAAAAATAGCAAAATCCGACCGGTGAAAACGATTTGTAAGATATGTTAAAACGAGACAAATGTTTAAAATCGTTTCTACACGTTTAAACTAGGCGAGTTCTCACAGTTTTGGGCTTCTCCGATGTAAACTATTCTGTATTTTACTGTTTAAAAATTCTTACAAAGCATATCTACACGTTAAAATGTGGCGAGTACAGTAGAAAATGTTATTCTAATTCGTTTTGTATAAATTGTGTTTTTTTTGGGGGGTGGGGGTTATGAGTTTTTGGGTGTTAACGATTTTGTACTTTTACCAAATAACTTTCTTTCGTAGGTGTGCAAATACAACGGATGAAGAAATACTTTTATTTCTTTACAGTTATTTTGTTTTGTATTACATTGTGAACGACAAAACTGTATTGAACGAACGCCGTCACCTTCTGTAGTTGCCTGAGTTTGCTTCCCCGCTGCACAGGTTTCATTTTATCTGCTACACCTCATCTAAATTAAGATATCATGCGTGTTACGATGACACCCAGACAAACAGTCTTATACATTTGAAAAACTATTTCTTGTCATTGTAATATTCCTGCAATTTTACTTTTTTGTTTTTATTAAATAAGGTGAAGTATTATTTCATGCTAAATTAGCTAAAGCAATTCCACACTCAGAGCTACTGTATCATCTTTCTTCCATTAATTCAATACATTGTGTAATTTTAGAAAATGGTTAAGACGCACTCACTGATATCATGACGTTGCTAAAACTGAATCCCCAAGCGCCACCTGAGACAGACAAGCTATACTTAATAAAGTTTAGTTTATAAAAAGCAACCTGTTACGTCACAGTGAAAACTTCTGGTCTTACGTATTTCAAAATAACAATAACCAAGGTAACGTCTTTTTTAGTCACAACAACCGAAAACGACAGCGTCATCTGGGCAATATTAGGCTGTAGGTGGATTCTTTGTGTTTCGAGAATAGAATCAGCGAGTATTACAATCTGAACTATGAATATATAAGATATAACATACATATAAATGTCTACAGTTTTCATATGTACGACATAAATCACACACATACATATATACTTATCGATGAAACGATTGGTATGTTCACTGATCCGCCTTATATGGGAGCATATACAGTCAAATCTCTACAAACGAATTTAATTCGTTCCGGGACTGAAGCGGAACTGTGAACTGAACTCTCCATCCCGTCCCATAGCGGGCTAACTACGAAACTTTGAGGTTGTATGTTTGATTTTCCATCGTGTGTAGAATCGATAAGTTAATCGTAGTTCATGTCGTATGGTGGAAACATTCGTATGTAGAGGCAATTGTACGCATAGGTTGTATTGGATATAAACAACATTTAGAAAGTAGCAAACTGTAGAAACACATACGAAAAATAACATACTGAAATTATATATATATATATATATATATATATATATATATATATATATATATATATATATATATATAATCCGGGTATGGTATATATCTACAGGGTATAAATCCAGGGGAGTTGAACCGGGTTTATGAGAGTGCTCAACAAAAATATAGAGCAGAAATATAAATATATATGAGATAATTTATTTCATTTTGACTACAAAATTGATTTTGTTTCACGAGAGCGATTTGAAGCGCTCCTGATCGTCAGGTCATGAAAATTCATTATGCCTGTTAAGATAAGTTCAGAATCACACACAGTTTTAAGAAGGTGACAGAAATTTAAAATAAAAATTAAAAATTGAATATGAATAGAAACAAAAACGAAAACAAAAGCAAAAAGCAAAAATAGAAATACAAGTAAGAAGAAAAATAAAAAGAAAAAGAAGAAAAGGAAGAAGGAAATATTAAGAGCTACACGGGACATAGAAAAGAAATAGAAAGAGGTGAAGAGAACGCAGACGTGATTTGGTGAAGGTTGGTCGAAATATGAAAGCGTCAACGCGTGTCAAAAAAGAAAACTCTGTCTGGGTCTTGCTTTTGCAGAAATGGGCAAGTAACCGATTATCAATTTGGTAATATGTCTATGAAGGGGGAGGGAGAGATTAACCCTATATGAAGGGCGGGTGGATGAGTAGGGGGGTGGAGGGATAAAAATATTTAAGGTGCTAATAATAATAAAATCAAAAAATTAAAAAGTTAAAGAATTGAGGATTTAGAATGTCTATATACGGGTCAAAATAAATATAAAATTATGAATACAGCAAATATGTAATCGTAATTATACTAATAATATAAAAATATGAGAAATATATATACACATATATGCACACACACAAATACATATGTATATATATATATATATATACATACATATGTATTTGTATATACATATGTATTTAATAAGCAGATCACATCACCCCTTGCGCTTGTGGCTGGCTTTTTGCAACACCCTCATACCTGTTTAACTTTTTAAGCTCAATAATATAGAAGCGTGATTAAGACAATAATAAAGAAACGCTCGCTATAAGTGAGGTAAAATGAAAATTAAAATATCTCGTAAACTGGCGATGCAATTTAAAAAATTGAATCATTTTTATGAATAAAATTCGTGTGCTATTCCTCTGCGGAGTATGCTTGCCCTGTTTGGGAGAGATCAACACATGCCAAAAAAAACTAGACTCAACATTTAACAACACCTGCCGATTGATTACTGACTGCCTGAACAACCTGCATCTCCTCACTGGCATTTTCCATTCAGATGTAAGACGAGAA
>OY744531.1:59460809-59463309 GCA_963556195.1 Sepiola atlantica
TATACAACTATATATATATAACTATACAACTATATATATATAACTATACATATATATATAACTATATATATATAACTATACAACCATATATATATAACTATATATAACTATATCTATATATAAAACTATATATATATATATAAAACTATATATATATATAAAACTATATATATATATAAAACTATATATATATAACTATATATATATATATAAAACTATATATATATATATATATATATTAGGGGAGGTCGATTTTGAAACTGTAAATTATCGCACTCGAAGAAAGTTGCCAAATAATGTCAAAAGTTACCACAAGAAATATTTTTCTTCAAAATTTTGTATTTATTTGAGCATTGCAACTTTAACATCAAATAAATCGAGATTTTTTATCACTGCCGAGATTTCACCGGCAGATGTGTCGCCTTAAATTAAACCCGGGTTTTAACAAAAAAAAGTAATACATTACTTAATAATATTTTAAAGTTTATTATTATTTTTCTTAAGAAATTAAATGTACATATTCAAATTAAAAAGGAATAAAACACTATAATATTTAATGTTATATATAAATAATTATTTGTTTACATAGGCGTTTTATTTATTGGATATTTTTTATGGTATTCACCGGTTGAAAATTCATCGGGCGAATTTGAGTTCCTGTGTTGATTCTGTGTTTAATTATCACACATATATATTGAATTGTCGAGCGCTGGCTTATCTAATCCCACTTTCCCGACCTTTTGTCACACCTTACCTTGTGGGAGTTAGATAAATAAAAACTAGTTCAGCCAGGGGGTTTTACCCCACCAAATAAACCGGTATCGTCCGGGCCTTTGGGTCTGGATTCACGCCCGTCTATTGGGGCTTGTCCGTCCTGTGCAGTTCTAGGAGGTGCATCTCCCAGGTTTTGCCTTCCCTCTTTGGGGAGGAGTAAGTTTATTGCTTACTGTCTGAGGCGGCCCTACCGGGGAATGCCGACGAAGCTGCCCAGGCAATTTTTAAATGGCCAGAGTGCTCACCTCTCGAGCACTGGCTTTCTCATCCCACTTTCCTGACCTTGTGTCAATCTTACCTTGTTGGGGGTAGATAAATAAAATCTAGTTCAGCCAGGGGTTTTTACCCCACCAAATAAACCGGTATCGTCCGGGCCTTTGGGTCTTGATTTACGCCCGTCTATTGGGGCTTGTCCGTCCTGTGCAATTCTAGTCTAGGAGGTGCACCCTCCCAGGCTTTGCCTTTCCTCTTTGGGGAGGAGTAAGTTTATTGCTAACTGTCTGAGGCGCCCCTACAGGGGAATGCCGACGGGGCTGCCCAGGCAATTTTTAAATGGCCAGAGTGCTCACCTCTATAGCGCAGGGTTATCTAATCCCACTTTCCTGACCTTGTGTCACATCTTACCTTGTTGGAGGTAGATAAATAAAACTATTTCAGCCAGGAGTTTTTACCCCACCTAAAATATATGTATTGGAGTTGATGGGAGAATGGATAAGGACACATTGATGTATAAGGAAATTGTGGATGAAAATAGACAGAGAATTATGAAAAAAACTAAGGGACCAGAACACCATTTAACTTTTACAAAAGAAACACCATGTGAAAGTAAATATCTGACACATTCTTCCGAATAGTGGTGCAACAGGTGCTGTTCATGCAGATCAAGTGGTGGATGTTTTGCATGAATTCCACAGTGAGAACAGTATCAAGGCTATACTTGTTGACAACACTAATACCAACACAAGTTGCAGAGGTGGAATGGTTGCAATTTTAGAAAAAAAACTTTTTAAAACTCTTCACACAATTGGTTGCTCTTTGCATCATAATGAACTACCTTTCAGAGCCCTTTTTAAAAACATAGATGGTTGCGCAAAGGGCCCTACAACATTCAGTAGCCCTCTGGGGAAATTATGCTCAAATGATTGATATGATTTACCCCAAATATCATTTTCCACTATTAGCAATCCTCTAGAGTCAATTTTTAAAATTGATGAAATACATGATCTTAGTTCTGACCAAAGACTCCTTTATGAATACACAGTAGGTATTTCTAGAGGTAAGGTTGACTCTAGATATGCCTCCTGGAAAATTGGTCCTTTAAACCAAGCAAGATGGTTAACTTTGGCCATCAGGCTTATGTGTTTATGGACTCGTGGTGCATACCCACAAAGGCACACAACAAAACTACACTATGTAGTAAATTTTATTGTAAAGGTGTATGCCACTTCTTGGTTTGAAATTAAAAGAAATAGTAAATTCCACAATCAGTAAGTGCACATTTTTAATATGATCCAGAGGATTAAGGAGCAGCCTCAGGAAATCCAAGATATCACATTTAGAAATATACAAGGTAATACATTTTGTTTACTGCCTGAAAACTTTCTATATTCCATGGTTAAATCTGAGGAGATTGAAGTAAGAGAAGAAGCTTTAAAAAGAATTTTGGCCATTAGGTACGTAATATTTATTCATATATCTCTGACTCAATTATTTATTCCAATTTATA
>OY744531.1:59470809-59520809 GCA_963556195.1 Sepiola atlantica
ATATGTTTGTATATGTATATATATAAATATATATATATATAATAATGTAACATACATATATATGAATATATATATATATATATTAATATATATATATGTACATATATATAAACATATATATAGATATATATATTTATATATATACATATATATAAATATATATATTAATATAACATACATATATATATATATTAATATGTATATACATATATATATATATATAAATATATGTATATACATATATATATATTAATATGTCTATACATATATATATATAAATATATATATATATGAATATGTATATCCATATATATATACTTTTTTTATATATATACATTTATATATATATATATGTATATATATACATATTGATACATAAATATATATACATATATATATATTTATATATACATATTTGTATATATACATATAGATATATATACATATATATATATTTATATATACATATTTGTATATAGATATATATAGGTACATATATACATATGTATACATATATATATATACATATACATATACATATACATATACATATATATTCATATATATAAATATGTATATACATTTAATAATATATATATATATACTTATATGTACATCGATATATATATACATATATACATATATATCCGTATGTATATACATATATTTATATATACATATGTATATAAACATATATATACATGCATATTTATATATATATGTTTATATATATGGATATATATATATGTATTTATATATGGATATATACATAGTATATATATACAAGCGGTGTCGAGCCTGGCCAGTACTAAATGGATGACCATTTGGGAATACCACGTGCTGTATGTGCTCTCTGCTTATCTCGGCTTTGTTTCCAGTCGTCTTTTACTAATACTTGCTATTGGAATCTAGCAATGCCGACTCAAGAGAGCGGTTGTTGGGATTGCGCAACCCTTGCAATTACAAATTCACGCGCGGGCAGCCCCAGGCAGGGCACTCATACGTCGAAATCGACGGGAGAGTCTATCATATATATACATATATATATACATAGTATATATATATATATATATATATACAGTAAATATATATATATATATATATATACAGTAAATATATATACATATATATATATGGTATATATATATGTATACATAGTATATTTATAGATATATGTACATAAATGAAATAAAATAAAATATGAAACCAAAAGTATACTTTTAGTACATAAAACATAGTGAAATGGTTTTAATACAATATACGTGATAGAGCTATTATAAAGATAGATGAAATAAGAGGGATAAACATGTACAAATGACAAATTTATTTTCACTTCGATTGATTAATGCAAGGTATACTCGGTAATAGAGTTGTTTATTATTTTCTCTTAAGCCAAGGCTTTTCAAAGATTAAAATCTTATCACCAGAGGAATTACATAGATAGATAAGTCGGCAGTGGAAAAGCCAAAATTCAACCAAAAAAATGTTTAAATCCTATAATTTGTTAATTTTTAACTTTTCCCACCTTACAAATAATCATCCCAATAACATCACGTATCCTTCCTTCTACACCTAATTACTATATTAACCCATATCACTTAATGTAAATTGAGAACTAACATTATTCTTCTCTACCCAACGAATCCTTAACCGCTTTTACTTCAACATTATAATTCCCATTCAAAATTATAATTCCTATTCCTCTTTTTTTCATTTTTACATTTATGTGCCAACCTTCGCACACACTAATCCATTGCTTTTTATCTCCCTTGTATTCATTCCATCGACTCTGTATATGCTTCGCCCTACCGACAATATCTTTCTCATAGATTCCATTTCTCTCACTTTTAAACTACGCTCCCTAGTTACTCCTTTAATGGCCCATTTGCTCCCCGTGAAATCTATTTATAATTTCAATGCACTAGTTATACACTTATATCTACATAACTCAACCCAACCTTACCTTATAATACTTGTTAATTGAAATCAATTGTTGTAAGCAGACTGACGTTGTTTCCAATCCTAATTTCAGTGATACATAATTTTTTTCTTATTTAGTCATACACTAAATATTTAACCAACTAGGAATTCTTAAAAATCTTTATACATCTAACACTGAAACACTAGTTTTTGTTCGATTGTATCACATATTTAACACGTACATTCCTGAATCCCATTCACTTGAATCCTAACTTCCCAACTAGAACACTTTTAAACTCTCGAAATTATATATATCTTCGTTCAAAATCCGTTTTAATCACGACCCCCCTTCTTCAGAAATATTTTCACTCAATGACCTGAATTTTACCTCTGCCCCACCCCAATTCGCACATCCGTTAGTGCTTAATATTAATAAACTGTATCCAAACAATCCCTCCCCCTCTCCCTTCCCAGCATCAGCCATAGCTCATTAAACTAACCATATCCCCCTCTTTCCTTTATGCTTTTTCTTTAACCCTCCCCACCCCTCTTCCTCTTTTGGCGTCGTTGTCAACTAAAGGATTTCGTTTTTCTTAGAACCGCTTTAATATTTCACTGCCAACGTTTAATGTACACAGTTCAACTTCAATTCCTCTCTCGGCCCACGGAAGTATTTTTTAAATTGCCCGAATTCTAAAAATTAATTCCGAATAAGGGCGCTCCACCTACAACTGAACTAAACATCTCTCTATTGGATTTACTTCATTCTTGAACTCTTTTCTATGCTGCCTTCACGAAACTCCTTCTTTTCCATCTGTAAATCCCCTTTCATTGGAGACCTCATCAACGGACATTTACCAACTGGACAGACCACATATCTCTGGTGATACCAGATCAGGCTGCCCTGTGGCTCCCTGAGACGAAATTCACCTACATTGACGGTTTTTTTTTTTTTTTTGTAAAACTTAATTATGTTCTACAAAACCAAAAACAAAAACAACAGCCCCTCTCCCTTTCTCCCTCCCATTTTTTATTTTTATTTTTCCTACCCTACTCCCGGTCCTGGATATGACCTTAAACTACATCCGATGGTGAGATCCGGCTTACGGACTTTGGGGAATGTGGAGCCTCATCTTAATTACCATTGCTCCCAAGTCCACCCTGACCCGGAGTGGTAGTACCTGTTAGGGTCCCAACTATGGGTTAAATAGAAACAGATATTAAAAGGGGAAAGAAACAAAAAAGAGAAGAAAACAAGACCAGATTCGGCATTAAATAACCCAAAAAGGGTTGATATGCCGTAAAACAAAACTACCAAACCATACCAAACCAGACCACATATCTATTTTACAGGAACTTTTTCACTCTCCATTACTTAATATTTTTTCAAATTTTGAATTTTGGCTTTTCCACTGCCAACTTATCTATCTATGTAATTCTTCTTATGATAAGATTTTAATCTTTGAAAAGCCTTGGCTTAAGGAAAAATAACAAACATAACTCTATTACCGAGTATACATTGCATTGAACAATCGAAGTTTAAATAAATTTGTCATTCGTACATGTGTATCCTCTTCTTTCATCTATCTTTATATATATATATATATATATATATATATATATATATATATATATATATAATGATGTTTTCAGAGTTTAGCTATACAACTTTACAGACAGACAGGAACCAGTAATTTATAAATAGAATACTCAGTGAATCATTTGGGTCGCATTCTGAAAAATGTTTTTTTTTTAATGTTACATAATATAAAGCATAGTGTTTACTGATATGAAGTTAAACATAATTAGCATAAACCTGATAAAATACGAGCAAAAAAGTACAATTTAAGTTAAAAGACTTAAAAACAGGGAATTAGTGGGCGGTGGTCGTGGTATTACTCACCTGTGCGAATGCCTTTGTTTGAAACATGGTCGGATTGTAATCCGTTTGTGTCCGAGCATAACTATTTTCACCATCTTCCCAAAACACATCACGTATAGAGACAACCTGGAAATAAAGATAAAAACGTTATGTGGGTTTATTAAGACTGAAAAATACACAGAAGCTGGTTGGCTTGATTAAGGACCTTTTCTTAATGTACGTACATTGAGTCTGCGCGTTTAATGGTGACAATGCTATTTCAAACTTAAGTCTCACAGATGCGGCCTTCTTATAAAGACACGTGAACACGTATGAAATGGAATTTAAAACTTGAGCATGTCAGTCTGACAAAATTGCTATGTCAAATGTAAACTTAGCAAACAAACAATTAGGATAAATAGAGAGAGTGAGAGAGAAAAAAGAGGGAAGGAGAAACCAAGGAAAAGAGAAAAAAGAAGTGAGAGAGAAAAGGGGGGGGGGGTAATGAAAAGCGAAGGTGAGAGAAAGAAAGCAAACGTAGGGCGACGAAAAAGACAAGCAGACAACGAAAAAGCGAAGGAGACAACGAAAGAGCGAACGAGACGACGAAAGAGCGAACGAGACGACGAAAGAGCAAATATGACGAAAGAACAAATGAAACAACGAAAGAGCAAATGAAACAGCAAAGGAAAAGGGTAGCCATCGAGCGGCCGAGGTGACAAGGAAAGAGCGTGCAAAGGAGAAAGAGAATGTGAGAGAGAGAGAGGGAGCGATTGTGAAGGTGAGAAACAAAGAGCGAAAGAGAAACAGCGAGATAGAGAAAGGGAAGACAGAGAGAGAGAGAGAGAGAGAGGAGGGAGACAGCGAGAGCGCGCGCAAAGGAGAGAGCGAGAGAGAAAAGGTTCGATAGAGAGAAGAATTGTGAAGGTGAGAACATTCGTGTTGAATTGTACAAACAATCCGATTTTCATTTGTTATTGTTATAGCGGCAGATTAAAACCTGGACATCTTACCAAACAAAAAAATAGATGTTGATCGGAAAGATTAGAGGAAGTTTCCGATTCGTCCATTTACATTGGCAAATCAGATTTTCCGATTTCAATGGCGGATTTGTCTGATCGAACGGAGCCAAAAATCTTGGAATCTTATCAGTAGAGCCCGGATTTTTCCGCATCGACAAGACGACTTTTTTATAAATAATTTCTGGTTCGTAGATTTTTGTATCGTATTATTTGAACAAGACACCATTCTGTATTAAGATGCACTGCACCTTGCATGATATTTTGAAGAACTACAGCAGCCACGAATAAAATTCCTTCAGCTGAATTACTGGGTGGGCAACCCAGTTGGCGCCGTTTTTTAAATTTAAAAGGTTTAAGAAAGAAAGATAAGTATTACTGTTGTGAAGTTGTCCAACAGTAAATAATAAATAAAGGAAGTCCAGTCGAGGGTTGGTTTAACAAGTGTATTAACAAAGTAAGAAAGTGACTAGCACTTGGCTAGACAGTTACAAGACTGTGCTTTGTCTTCTCTGTGTCTCTGGTGACTCGCACTATTTATAGTGACAACCGGTGCAGTTTCTCCTGTTTAAGAACGGCCGGTGTAACAATTACTAATACCAACAGAAATTATATTTAAGAAAATGCCGTTGGGAAATTGGTCAAAGAATTATTTATTTTTGCATAACCTACTCATTTGTGATTTGTTTGCGTTAAAAATATATATTAAATAGAAGTTATGAGTTTTTTAAGTTTTATAAATATTTGATTTGAGGAAATTAGTTATTTTTATTTTGTCAGTTCGTAAAAGAAATAAAGATGGCTACTTTATCCAGATTCGATATTTACGACACTTAAAAGAGTTATAACTGTTATTAAATATTATTTTTTTAAACGTAACTAGGTCAAAAATAAGTAGGTAAAGCAAAATAAATTGTTTCCCAACCGCATTTTCTTAAAATAATTTATGTCGGTAATAATAAGGATTACCCGAAAAAGACACATCTAATTAATAAAGAAGGTATTATCATGTAAATCGTTTACAACTTATTCCCAACGTTTAACAAGATTTTCGATAGCTCGTTGTTAAAAATTATGTTCATATTTTTTACATTCGATATTAATGATTTTTAAAATAAATAGAAATTAGATTAAGTTAAATAATAAAAAAAGATTACAATATTATTCCAAAATGGAATTTTCAAAAAAAATATTTAAAAATTTGAAAATACAATAGATTCTAAAAATATAAAAAAAACAAAACAAAACAAACACAGCGGGAACTTAGTTGCTTACTCAATAGAGAAAAAGGGAATGACAAGACAATGGAGATGTTAACACTTGACGGGCAGTAACGCTTTGTAACGCGATTACTCCGGGGTGATCGAAAAATTAGTAATGCGACTGTGATTACTGTGATAATTTCAAGGTTTCGACGAAAATGAAAATATAAACATTTCATTGTTTTTATTTTGAAGTATGCCGATTTGAGGAATGTGTTAAAAACAATTCTCAGAATTACGTCACCGATCGAGAGAGTATCGGAAAAAGGAGCAATGCGAGATTTGCGATGTTCCGTCTATTGCTCTTCCCAGTGAGGGCTGGGAAGTTGAATGCATTTGTTAGGCAAGAGTGTAGTAAGAGAATGTCGATATTCTACTCCAATAAAGTGTCAACTATTTAAAAAAACGGTGTTGATGTCTTTTATCTTTGCCATTTTGGAGCCAGTAATAAACGGGGCAAAACTTGACAGCTTGTAAACTCCACAAAACCTCACAAATTAGGGTCGAGTCATCGGGTTCAGTTTTGCGTCATACCCAAGACACGTTTTATTATTATTTGTTTCTTATTAATAATAGTTAGGGTCGGTGTTGCTTGGTCGTCACCAATGATAGCATTTGTCGGTGATATAGAGTGGCAGCAATCGCAAACAAGCTCCGTTAATTTCGACTGAGATTATACGGCCATGTCCTACGAGCCAAAGTGGCGTACGAGCTGACAGTTTGGGGTCGGTGGCCAAGAGGACAACCAAAACAGCGTTGGCTCGACACGCTTCATCAAGACTTGAAAATTGCCAGTGTGCACCCCAATCAGACCATCGAAAAAAAATGGAAGAACAAGATCTGCAGATCCTGCGATATAGTGCCCACAAGGCAACGAAGAAGATATATCATTGGCCATCTCCCTTTTTAGTTATCTTCTCAATTCACGTTTCGGATTGAATAGATATATAAATAGTTGAGCGGTAATTCCGAAATCATTTTATCGTGCCAAAATCTCCTTGAAATATGAATTTAAAAGCCTAACGAGTCTCTTTGTACATATAGCTGCCCTGTAATCCGGTAAACATCATTATCATCATCATAAGATATTAATGCCTACATAAATCCGCCTACGGTTTTCGGCATGTCGATTTATGGGTAATGACGTCATCTTACGCATGCGCATAACTGCTCCAAAGGCGATTGTCTCTCTGGAATTATCGTTTGAGTTAGTTTTTTTTTTTTTAATTCATTGTTTCTTTTCGTATCGACCATCAAATGCGAAGTGTGCTTTGCTGTTTGTTTGCTTAATTAAAGATTTTAAACGGAGATACACTTTATTCAATCAATCATAATGCAGTCAAAAGAACGGAAATTCATCGATTAAAATCAATAACGTTTGAATGGAAGAAAGGTAAGAACGTGTTAAGCAAGAGAGGATTGTTTACATATGTTGCATACACATATATAGATACATATTATATATTCGTGATAAACGTATGAAGAACGAGGTTATCAAGAAAAATGAACTTGAAATCAAATTTGCAGCAACGTTTTGCTTTTATCAATGAATCTTTATTAACAGAAGAACCTAGCATCTTAAGCATAATCACATTGACACACCGTTTCTCACCGTAGATCACCGATGTTAAGCAACGTTGATCCTGGTCAGTACTAAAATGAGTGACTATTTCGAATACCCATCCGTCTATGTGGGAAGACCGTGGATAAAAACGAAAAACGACGTAGTTATCTAACCTGATCAGAATACACAGGGTGTCCCAAAATAATGTATACACCATTTAAATCATTATCACTCGTTCAATTTACAGATTTTACTTGCAAACAAGATTGATAGAAGAGTAGAAGATAAAGATTAGACACATTCAAAAATACTGACAGTAAAATTAACAAAAACATAGAAAATCAACTTTTAATAACGGTAAAGGCTAGTTGAGCTGATTTTAGAATGTTCATAAAATGAACTCCAACCTGTTCTGCCCAATACACCTTTGATATGGTGAACAACTTACAAATGTTCTGCAACATTTACTCCGGTACTTGGACACACTCTACTTCAATTACTACTCTCATTTTTCTAAGCTAGTTTCGGGATTATTGCTTTACCTTTATTAAAAATTAATTTTGTATGTTATTGGTAATTTAACTGACAGCATATTTAAATGTGTATTTTAATCTTCTATTCTTCTACCAATCTTCTTTGCAAGTAAAATCAGTAAATTGAACGAATTATAACGATTTTAGACACCCTGTACATGCGACTGGAGACATCTTGTGAATTTAATAAACTTCCTACTTCGGAGGAAGCCGGATAAACTGGACCAAGGTGAATGTAGTAATCCCAGAGATTTAAGATATCATAATTGGGATGGAAGTTGGTATTGACACAGGTAAGTATTTGATAGCCCCCACTGACTCTAAAGACAGTGAATACGACTTTAAATAGTTTTCGGATGATAACGAGTTTATAACGAAGCAATTGTGTTGCAATCTGTACCTACACTTCAAAAATCTAGTTGAAGAGAAAAATCTAAGAATATTTTCAGAAATAGGAAAAATTAGTGTATCATAATTAGTTCGTACTTGGAATTATTATGTTCTAAATGTAATAACAATGTTGTAGATAACAGTTGATAAAATATAAATAAGGTATGTAATAACGCCTCATCTCATCTAAATATTAAAATTACAATGAGGATAACAGTCCGATAGTTTTGTTTTGTTTACGGAATATCAACCATTTATGAGTTATTTAATGTCGAATAAAGTTGTCAAATATAATTCTATAAACAGAATAATTATTTATATTCCGAGAATATTTTGCTCTCAGAATACGTTGCTCTCGGAATGCATGACCCTACTACGGGAAAACGTTGTACTACTCTTGGAAAACATTGCATCATCCTAATAAAACATTACTCTTAGAAGAAAATGTTGCAAAGGTTACCATAATTACAACACAATCATTACAACAGGAAAACGGAGCACCTTAAGGAAGCAGCTCTACCAGTGACACTTCTCCCAGAATACATTGCTCTTTGAAAACGTTACTCTTTGGCATTAGTTTCTCGACATGATTGAGTCTCAACCACCATCTTCTAGTATCTATTTGGGGAGAAAATAGAAAAAGAAATAAGGTTTTGATTTTATGAACAACCGGATTGCATGATACGATCGGGGATAAATTTATAGAAACTAGGGCATGACGTGACCAGCCGATTGATCGGATCGGGCCTCTCAATCCTTCTGTCTAGCCGAAGTAAGGGTCGAAGTGGAAGAATAGCTCAGTCCCCAGGAACACGTGCTCAGACATCACGGGTCGCAACCTACGACTTACAGGTGGCTCTGTTTACGGGGGGGGGGTCCACCTCAGCATTCGGCGAATTCGTGACCCCATTGGCAGGGCGAACATAACAGTCCGAATCATGTAAATAGCATTAACACCTCATCTAAGATGAACGGTTAGCACAGCACCAGTAACGTGAAGAAAACAACCACGGTACGGATGACAGTCCGTAAATAATGTACAGAATAACAACATCGCAGCCAAAAAGGCCGAAGATTACATCAGTCGAAACACTGTGAATATAACAAACGCGGCGAGAATAATAACCCAAACATGTAAATATCGGGTCTTCGAGACAAATTTGCCACTTTTTAATATTCTTTCATTTCAGAATAATTTGAAGTATTTAATAGGAAAGTGCAAGGGGTGGTTATTTCTGTGTACTCTTGGTGAGTTTTAGGACTAATGACCTAGGACGACCGGAAAGCATCAGAATATTGGAAAAGACTATGATGATTCGCGCTCGGTAAAAAAGTTTGGAAAACTTTAATGCAACTGAGTGCCTCTTGAATGAGTGAAGGCCGTGATAACAGTAGGCTAGAGACACACGACAGATATGTGGAAGAAGTGGCTAACAGGAAGGGTCACGGCAGGCGTTCTGACTGTGATTGCACAATGAAATTCGTTGAGAAGCTGCAAAGAAAGGTGCGGCGAGATCCGGACAAGGCAATGCGGACTTTGGTGAGAGAGATGAGCGTCGGGAGCGAAGAATATGCTAAAGTGGGATTTTTGTTAATCATCATTCAAGAGTTGCAAAGGAACAACTACAAACTGCCAATGCGCAAGTGAACCGCCTTACAAAAGCGAAGAAACTCATCGACAAGGTCAAACATAAAATTGCGCTGGAGATGCTAGGTTCTTCTCAGAAACACTTGCACAATACCCAGAACAACAAGTGACTATCCTACAGGCTGCACGTACTAACGCAGGTCAAGAAGATCAAATTCCCTCAAACTTATTGTCTCTTGGTGTGTTTTCAGCTAAGGACATGTCATGCTGACCCACATATTCGAAAAGGAACCCATACTCAATTCAGATTGTTACCTTGATTTGTTTTCCATAGTTGTCAAACACCGGCTAGAGAAGGTATCTGCGGAATATCCAAACATGTGGCAGTAGGTCTCTTCTCCCGGAAAACACAGAAGTAGCTTTTGAGAACTACCAGGACTTCATCATTCCAAACATCTGCCCTCTCCTAACTCGCTTCATTGCAACACCATGTACTATTATGTGTTAGGCGCAGTTGAGAAAGACACCAATCGCACCGCCTGCAACACTATGAACGTGCTGATTTCCAGGACTAAACTTGTTTTCAGGCCTCTCGCGTGCTCCAGGTTCAGGTCCAGCCTGGATCCGTGGTGCGACTTCTTCAAGTGAGCTGTATTCGTCTAAAAGTATTCTAAGAAATTCACAATTATGAATTACATCAACTATTGTCCAAGATATGACATGTTTCTTTTCTAAAAGATAGTATATTTGTCTCGAAACACTATAAATACTAAAAATAACGATATCCCATCGGAGAAATTTGGAGGGTATAGCGGCCGAAACGTTCTGAACAACAGCGCGAAATATAAATAATGTACATAATATGCCAAAACTATTCTATCAAATCCAAATTTTATGATAAGTAGTTTACTTACCTGTGTCTCCACCAGCATTCCGAGCAGATCAATCACCGTGGCAATATCTATTGGGTTGGTATACGAATTGAATTTCGTGTGGTTGTTTAGTTTGTCAGCTAATTCCAAGATGGAGATTTCCGCCACGATTGGTGTTCTCAGAGCCGATTTGAACTGAAAAAGAGAATAGAAAAGCTTATTAAACAGACAAAAATAGAACAGGTGGGTGATGTGGGTGTATGCTGTGCACAGCGTCCTCGCTAAAATTATTATTTAAATTTTAAAAAGAAATCACAGAATTACTATTAATTAATCGCCACATTTTTATATTCTACATTTTTTTAAAATTTGTATAATCAAATTGTTTAGGTTTAAGGTGATGATAACATTTTCTATGTGACGTTAACGTACAATGATCCCCCTGGAGTTTTTATTCCCTGCAAGATTATTCGCCACTCTTTAAAATGTTTGTTATTTATTTTTATTAAATAATCTTTCGATTATTATCAAAAATTACCGCTTTTTATATATTTTATCGACTTTTCAAGTGAGAGATTAAACGTAGAATGATCCTCCTGGGGTTATTATTTCCTGTGGACTTATTTATCACTCTCTTAAATGTTTGTTATTTAATGATTTTTCAAAGAAAAACCTTCCCGCATTAACATCAAATCCTAAGATTATAAAACATTTTTTTAAAAATATTATTCAGTTTTATACGAGAAGTGTTTTCTATGTATCTTTGTAGTAGAAAAGGCAACAAAAAAATGACAATGCCTATTCATAGATAAATATATTGATTTTATTCATGACTTCTTAGAACAACTAAAAGTAAAGAGTTAATAAGAGTTCAAAGGGTCAAGTAAAAGTTGTTTTGTCTGTATGTGTGTTTGCTTTTGAACGAGGGAGTTAGTAAGATGGGGTATAAGCTATCGCTATGTTGAGTTGTCTATGACTATATCTTGTGCTGTTAGCCGAGAACCTATGACCTAGCGATCAAGGTTAGATTTAGTTTGCCTGTAAAGAGACTGTGTAGTAGTATTGTGACTGACAAATATATGTGTGGCAAGTTTAGTATCAAACTACTGATTGTATTTAAAGCGTCGCTTAAATAGTAAATGCGAGCAGATGCTCGGCTCCCAGTAAAAATGTTTATGGTTTTGTGAAGTTCAGCTTCGGTAAGCAATCAAGATTACGTATTTTGATAGAATTAACCAATCAGTATTAAGTATGTCAACCACCAAACATCGAATATTTTAAAGAGATCGTTTTTTCTCCTGCTCTTGTTGTTGCTGAAACAGGGTACCACATGTTTAACCTGAAAGTGATTCTTAACCGAAATTTTGAAAAAAGGCGACTCGTTTTGGCTAGAATTGTCGGAGAATTTAAATAGGGGAAACATTTTACGCTAACTTTACATAATAAATTGAATCTATCTCTTAAAACTGGAAGCAGTAATATTTGTGAACATTTTTATTTAGAATTTGCAAAGTTGGCGCTTAATCGATAGTATTTCGAAGTTATAAAAACATAATGCCTGTACGTCCATCCAAAGCATTTATGCCACCTCGATGACGCTATATCAAAGCATTCTAGGACGTATGTGAGCTTGGAAGGTTCTCTAAGATCTCCCATGTTTTACCCACTAATGCTATGACAATGAAGTTTTTCACATAAATAGATCATATCTAAAGAAATAAGTTTCTATAACGAAAAATATTGCGGTCGTTAGTATTTTTGATGACGTCATCAACTGTACCCATTTGTGTTACAATTTAGTGATTTTATGTGAAAAAAAATCCCCGACAAGTAAGGTTGTTGTGATCAAACTTTGCAGATATAAAGGCACTGCATTCAAAAATCAATATAATACTTTTTAAAATATCGGCAAACATCAGAGCTCTTATGCGAGGCTGAAATTTGAACTCAGAAGTGAGTTTTATTAACCCTGGCGATGTTAAGAAATTATGTTGGACGTGGCATCTTTTTAAGACTTCTTATAATTTCGGCGGAGATCCCCACGTCCCGAGGATCAAACATTAAAATTCTTTAGTCTAACATTCATAAGCAACATTAATTGGAATAAATTCCTAAAAGACACTGCCAAGTCTGTTACAAAGAAGGTTAGCTCCCTCTACCGGACTAGAAACTTTTCACTATGCTATATATCTGTAAAGCCACTTTTCGCCCGTGAATAAACTATTATGACCACATCTTGACTGGTGCACTAATCACTAGGTTCCCCTTCTTGGACAGGGTACTAATATATCTCATACTGTCTGTCAAGCTCTAGCGCCTGTCCCATCGCTGCAATGTTGCACCCTTTGCTTGTGGTACAAATACTTTCACTAAACGTGCTCTCACAAACTTAATGAACTTGTACCCCCTAAACACAAATATCCTCGCCGAACGCAACTAACAGCAAAATCCCACCCCACAATGTAGTGCTCTCCAGATGACGGAAAACTTTCTACTCTAATAGCTTTTTTTCTCGAACAGCTTGCGTTTGAAATTCCCTCCTTGCTCCTTGTTTCCCCGACTGTATCAACATGCAGAAATTTAAAGTAATATGAAAGAAACATATTGCTTTACAACTGCCAACTTAGAATGCCCTCTATAAGCTGAACCCTAATCACAATAACAATATGTTTGTTCGGGATAAATAAAAGGAAAAAGGAAAAAAGAAAAAACGAATATATAACATATTGTGATCTTGTTATACATCAGTCCATGTTTCGCTTGATTTATTCCATCTTCGTCTAATTGGTTTCTGTTTCAAGTTTCCTATATGGTAAACAGTTTTTTTTGCATTGAATTCTCTTTCATCTTACTACTTTTACCCGTGGTAAATCTGCTTCAGATATGTTAAAATTGGAATTAAACCAGTGAAATACTACGATTAAGAAAACCAGTCGAGCATACTATTTCGTTATTTTTTAATAGAGTGGAGTGTTAAGACGACACAGATAAAGTTCGTTAGAAATAAAAGGTAATGAGTGGACGATACAAGAGAGAAAAGTAGAAAGAAAGAAAAAGATGATATAAAATAAATGAATAGCACGAAAGAAAGAGACAATTAGAACGAATGAACAAACAAATAAAAACAAAAAAAGAAAAGACTAAAATAAACCAAAAGATGAAACAAAAGGAAATAAACTCCAAAAAGAACAAACATAAAGAACAAACAAGTATAAATAACAAACAAAACGTAAAAACAAGAAAAAGAACGAAGAAACAAATATGAAGAACAAACATAGAAAAGGAACAAGCAAACAAATAAAAAGAACAAACAAATGCCAATTATGTGAGAAAATAAATAAATAAATGTCAGATATGAAGAAGTAGAAAATAGTATTATTTCAAAATGAAACAGAAGATATGTAGAAAGTATATAAAAGAAACAAAGAAATATTAGATGGGGGTGGTAAAAAAAGATAGGTAAATGGGAAGAATTAGAGACACATGATACGAATTGAGGGAAGGGGAAACACCCAAAAAGAATGCATCAAAAATATTTCAAATGCAAGGATTGGCTTTAAAAAGCAATCAACTGAATTCATTTCTACAAAGCGAAATCGGGCGGAGAGAAAAAGCGCACCCAATATTAATGGAAAACAAAAACACGAAAGAAAAACACAAAACAAACACGAAAAAAACAATGAAGGACGTTGAAAATGACATAGGAGGAGGGGGGCAGAAAGTCGATACGAAGACGAAATGATTTCACAAAATAAAGAATAAATATTTTAAAGATACGTCAATTTCAATCTGTGCGTTTAACGATGAAAATGCATTGACAGAAACAAATATAATTTCGAACTTAAACCTGACAGACGAAAATGATATTTAAAACTTAAGTGTGACAGACCAACTGCCAGAATCAAGGTGTAGTATTTGTTCTGTCCCCAGTCGGAAGAGGAGAGATACTTCTTGACTAGGCCAATGTTAATTTGTATCTCATACAGAGTGCTCCTTTTGGGGCTGCTGAATATCCCCTACATAAAAAATCGACCTTCTGTCTATATGTGTCCTCGTGGGGAGGTAAGTGAATAGGGATCGACCGATAGACAGGCATACAGACGGACAACGCAACGCGTCTTCGCGAGATGCGAGGTTACTCTAAAAAATAAAAAAATAAAAAACACTGTACAAATATAATTGTCTGCCAAACCATCGTCTTCCCGCCAGTGCTGGGCGCCATTTCAAGTGAAAATAAAACAAGTCAAAAAACTGTTTTCCTATTTGTTATTCATTCCTTCCACAATTGATTTCATCAGAATTTTAAGCAACACAACAAAATAAATCTACTTTCAAACCCCCTGCCCCCCACAAAAAAATCTCTCTCTCAGTTTGTTCAGTCTGTTCGCGATGCAATTGAAAATAAAAACCCTATACCAAGATCAAATACAACCTGTCTCCAGATAAATTCTCTTAAATATCCAATAGTGGTATTCATTTTTGTACAGGGTGAACCGACCTAATAAGAAAACACACATGGACACTTCATAAAAAGTCTCAATCCTTTCTGTAATACAACCATGTTTGGTACAAATAAACTTTAGTCGATGCCTGACTTGTCCACCAAGTTTCAGTCATGAATGTCCAACGTTCTTTGTTTCATCGCCGTTCAATTATATGTGGATCCACTTTGTGGGTAACGGTCTCATCCTTAGGAAGCATGACCCAGAATTGACTTCACACTCACCAAATTCTAACCCCTCAGAGTTTTATCTATGAGCTTCTCTTAAAACTAATACCAATAAAAACAATGGCCAAACTATTACTAAACTGAAGTGCACCATTACAGTCCAAATCAAGGAGAACCCTAATCCAAAAGAAGAGTGTGTCCTATTTATTGACCATTTTGTAAGTTATGCATGGAGTAGTGTTGCCACATCTGGACTGGTTTATCCTTGTTGTATATTTGAATGAGACGACGACAAACGTACAACTTACCTCGTGTGGGGAGCCGGGCACAACGAAAGAAAAGAAAGAGAAGGAGCAATGCGTTTTTATGGGAAGGAAGTACTTCTGGCGGAAACGGAAGTGCTTCCGGCGGAGACGGATTGTGGGAAGGAGGCTGCACTATAAGAGCAATCAATGTTTGGGTAAGAGCGGCGGGGCAGTTGCCTGAGAAACACGTAGTGCCGTCGTCTAAAGTGATAGAAGGAAGAAGAGAGAGAACGAAAGGGAAGAAGAAGAAGAAGAAGGAGACAAAGAGGAATTTATTTTTTATTTCGGGTTGCTACCTACTGCCCGAAACTTAAGAACATTAGACAGGGGCCAAAAAGAGTCTCCGATCTAATAGGTCCCGCACTGTCAACAAAGCTCCAACTCCTGTCCCATCGCCGCAATGTCGCATCCTTGTGCTTGTTTTACACCTACTTTAATTGAATGAGCTCTGACGAACTTATAGCACTTGTGACCCCTTGCCTAAATCCAACCCTTTCATTGTAGAGGTCCCTAGATACCGGAACGCTTTCTACTCTAATAGTTTCTACCCTCGAACTGCTAGACTTTGGAATTCCCTCTCGGTTTCCTGCTCCGCTTACTGTATTAACATGCAAAAATGTAAATGCAATGCGAACAGGCATCTCGCTGCTCAACTACTTAGAGTATCTCCGTACGCATGACCCCTAATAGTAGCCATTACGGCCAAGTTTGGAGTCAATAAGAGTAAAAAAAACTTTTTTTAAGTTGTATCCAGACGCGCTTATAATTGAACATTGATACAATGTTTAAAGTCTATTTCTAGTTAATATGGTTGAATTACAGAAAGGATTGGAAAATTTATTATCGATTTCATGTGTGGCATTTTTGGGGTCACTCTGTATTTGTTCGCATCGGACATCTATAAACAGCAAATATTATGTTTTATTATTTTTATTCATACAATAAAAATTGAAATTAGCTTGAAGACATTTTTAGATGAAGATTGATATGTTGTATTATTTGTATCATTCGGACTACTGTTCTTCTCTTGGCTGTTATTCTTACAATGTTTGGCCGATGTAACCTCCCACCTGCTTTTAGGTGCGTCTTGTCGAACTCGGTAATCTGTACGGAATTTTGAACGAAACTCTTCATTTAATCCACGGGTATAGCTTGTTTTCGTTCCGTCAACCATGACCGGGTTGAAGTATCAAGTAATTCGTTCAACCTCTAGAAGACCGTCACTTAGAAATGATTATTTTTAGCACTCTTATCCATTGCACCACAGGTCCTTATGAGAATAACAAACAAGTTTAGAACAGTAGTCCGAATAATCGAAACAATAATGAAAATTGAATATTCTTAAAATTAAAAATCAGAATAAAAATGATAATCTGAGGTTTCAGAGTTATTAGCCATACTACAGAGGTGTTTTTATTTCCGGGCAAAAACGAGTGTGCCCACTCATACTATCTGTTAAAGCCACCGGTCTAGCGTTAAACACGTGTACCAAAAAATCGTTTAAGCATAAAGAACAAATGTTAAATATTAGACGAGTAGGTGCGCTAGTATATCATTTGGTTAGTTGGAAACAACCGGAAAGTAATGTTCAGAGGCTTCAACCTTGTGATATCGAGGTTAATTCGACTCGACTGTAAAAATTTATTGAAACAGACGTGACTTCACATGGCTCACAGATATAATGAGTGAGAGACGTGAGCATGTTCTGTTAGAGTAGGCACTTCTACAGTTTACGGACCGTGCTATTTTTGGGTTAGGATTTACGAGTAATATTCAATTTTTACACTATCTTTTGTTTATTAAATTGTTTGGTAAAAGTACAAAATAGTAAACAAAGACCCCTCCTCATATTAATAATGGGTTTCTAAATAGCAACGTTATTATTTCAGCACGGTCCGTAAACTGAAGAAGTACCTTAAACTGTCCAGTAATTATCGACCTCTCTTTGCCTACCCCGCCCTACTAATCAGTGATCTGGAACACGAAAAAAAACGATAAAAATAATAAAAGAAAAAAGAAAGAATTCCCGGTCGGAAGTCACGTGGTTTCGTTGACTTCGGTGTTCAGGACCTTTAAAGTTTCACTCAAACCGTTCGATACAAATACGGTCATCGTTATGTAACACAAGAACGGATTTTCTTAATAGGCGTCTATTCAATCTACGCGGTTAGCAATGGAAATGTTTTTTAGAACTTAATCGTGATAGACCGAGAGATAAAACAAATGAACAGACTAAGCTTCTTATAGGGATACATAGGCGCATCTAAAAATGCTATTTTGATCGAAAGCGGGACAAACAGTCCGGCGGTTTGTTTTTATTAAAAATACACGGGTTGATTTGAAAAGAGCTATTTTCAACTTAAGTGTTCGATCTACTTGTAGCAATATTTATATACAAGTGTGTAAAATAGCGGTAAAATAAGTGGTAAAATAAGTGTTAAAAGCAGTAATTTTCTACATAAGGCTAGAATAAGCATAATGTTAAGTTAGTGAAAAATTCCATTAGGAGTCAAGTTAGCGTCATAAACAGGAAGTCGTTAGTGACACGTAACCGTTTAGCTGATGAGATCTTTCTCTTTTTTCTGCACAGCGTAAGCATGGTACAAAAATGATTTTGTGCTGCCATTATTTACAATCGTTGCTAATAATCAACATGCATCACGACGGAACACAGCGAATAAAAATAAGGAGGAAGAGCGAATCGCTGTCACGTGTGCTTAAACAAAGAAATGTCATGAGAAGGACTTTACACTGCATTCAGTGGTGGTGAGGCCCAAATATGGGAGTTTTGTGGAGTGTTGAGTAAGCCTTTAGTTACGATTGCTCCCAAGTCCGCTCTTGTCCGGAATGGTAGTACCTGTTAGGCTCCTATATAATGATTAAATAGAATATCTGCTGAGAATATCAGGGAACTACGTCCGGTGGAATGCACTTTTATCCAGAATAACTCATAAATGTATATCCTATGAATAATTATTTTATATGCTGGTAAAATGAATTTAAATGACTGGATTCAGCATTATATGACTCTAAATAGGTTTATATGCCGGTAAAAAGAAATATCAAAATGATGTAATTTGGCATTAAATGATACTAAATGGGTTGATATGCAAGCAAAAACAATGTTAAAATGACTGAATTCGTAATTGAATCATTTTGAATGGGTTCATATGTCTATAAAAACAATATTAAAATTACTAACTTCAGCATTAATTTATTTTGAATGTGTTGATATGCCAGTAAAGACAATATTAAAATTACTGAATTCGGCATAAAATAATTTTGAATGGGTTGATATGCTGGTAAAACATTTTTTTAATGAATCAATTCGGTATTAAATAAGTCTAAATGGGTTGATATGCCGGTAACAAAATGAAGACTTAAAATGGAGATAAAAAAACAAGACTTAAGGTAAGTATGTAATGAGCCGCCGTCCGGATAATCTTTTGGGATCGAAGAATTGTCCCTCGTAGTACTTCATACGGATGGAGATGCTTCTAAAACAACAAAAAAGCCCCCCAAAACAAACAATATAGAATACACGAAAAAGCCTCGTTTTGAAAGAAATCAAAAACTCTCGTTGTCGTCCTTGTGAATGGCATTGTACCTCCTTCCTCCCACTTTCTACGAATTGTAATCAAAACAGAAATTACTTTTTACTTCTTTTAAAAGAAAACAACTAAGAATTGAATGCATTGTTTATGTCGACGAAACTGTTGTTTTTGTGCCCGTCTTTTATTTTCCCGTCTGTTGTCTGAGAAACTATCGATTGCCGCGTCTTCATATAATGATTATGTTAGTTTCACTTTCGAAAATTCAAAATGGCGCACGGACTGATGAAGTTTAAAAAAAACTCACTTGACGACGAGACGCTTATATCAATAAAAACTATCGTTAAGAATTCGTTTTTTTTTAATAAGTACACGATTCTATATTAAATGTTTTCTATGTCGGTCGGCTGTTCTGTGACGCTTTATTTTTAAATTCTGTGACGCTTTATTTTTAAATAGAATTTTGATTGTAACACGCGCAGATTTAATAGACGCATCTCATTTTAGATGCGCATAAACACCTTCATAAAACGACGATGTGTCCATCGGTTGCTCTGTCGCGCTAAAGTTTTAAATAGCATTTTGTTTAGAATAGTATTTTCGTAAGTTTCTTACACTTACGCATTAAATAGCATTTTCGTCAGTTTCTTACGCATTAAATAGCATTTTTGGGGGGTTTCTTACGCATATTATTGTAAATTCGTTAGTTTCTTACGCATTAAATAGCATGTTTTTGGGTTTCTTACGCATATTATAGTAAATTCGTCAGTTTCTCACGCATTAAATAGCATGTTCGTCAGTTTATTACTCATAAAATAGCACTTTCGCCAGTTTCTTACGCATTAAATAGCATTGTTGTCAATTAAAAAAGAATTTTCGTCACTTTCTTACGAATTAAATAGCATTTTCTCTAATTTATTACGCATTGAATATCAATTTCGTCAGTTTCTTACGCATTAAATAGCGATTACGTCAGTTTATTACGCAGTAAATAGCATTTTCATCAGTTTCTTACGCATTAAATAGCATTTTCGTCAGTTTATTATGCATTAAATAGCATTTTAATCAGTTTCTTACCCATTAAATAGCATTTTCGTCAGTTTCTTACGCTTAAGCATTAAATAGCATTTACGCCAGTTTATGACGCATTAAATAGCATTTTCGTCAGTTTATTAGTCAAAAATAGAATTTTCGTCAGTTTATTACACATTACATGGTATTTTCGTCATCTTCATGCGCATTAAATGGTATTTTCGTCAGTTTCTTACACACTAAATAGCATTTACGTTTGTTTAATGCGCATTTAATAGCATTTTTGTTAGCTTATTACGCATTTAATAGGATGTTAGTCAGCTTCTTACGCATTTAATAGCATTTACATTTGGTTATTTTTAATTAAATATCATTTTTTTTAATTTCGTACGCATTAGAAAAAGAGAAAAACAAAGCCAATTTATTCGTCTTGAAGTGCGTTCATCGTTTTATTGTGACAAGTGTTTTTGGTTTCCACTCTCTTTGAAATTTAATAGCCATTCCAAGATAAAACAACAACAAACAACACATGGCTGCAATTACACCAAATGGAAGAAAAGGAGTGACACCTTGTGCGTGCAATGACGAACCAAAATTTAAAAAAAATACAAAATGAAAGAAAAGAACTTATATGGATAAATCCAGATTTCACGACAACAGAAAACGAAGCTGCATTCGATAAAAAAAGCAAATAAGCGAAAAAAAAGAAAATAGTAAAAGCAAAATCATTAGGAATAAAAAAAACAGCGAAAAAGCGTCCAAGGAAATCAATTTAAACGAGTAAAGAAAAATAGAGAACATTTGAAAATAATGTATACTAACGCAATCTCATTGAGAAACAAAATAACGGAACTAAAATTGATTGCTAACAAATATAAAATAATTTGTATTACAGAAACACATGTGTCTACTGAGGTGTAGAAGACGCAGAATTGGCAATTAGGGGGTCTGCTATTTATGTACATAATGCGTTAAAGGCTTCTAGATTTGATAAAACTTAATCTTTGGCGTTAATTATAATCGATGCTAATAACAGTTTTCGTCGTAGTATGTATATACAAATCTCCGAATTAGTCCATAGAGGAAGATTATAGATTAAAAGAACAAATGAGTGAGATACCATTTACGTCAGAAGAATCTAAAGATATTATAATGGTCGGGGATTTCAATTTGCCAAATGTAAATTGAACTAAGGGTTTAGTTGTGTCTCCTATGAATTCAATTAGTCAACACTTTAGAATGCAGAACGAATATTTGGAGTTATTTACAACAAACGGTTTGCAACAAACGATTTGCATTCGTATATAGAAGAGGATACTAGATAAAAACTAGTGAGAAATAGATTAGAAAAAGGTACATTGGATCAGATTTTTTCAAATAATGAATGCATAATAGGAGACGTAAGTTTGAAAGCACCGTAAAATAAATCTGATCATGCATGTATTGAAATCAAAGTTAAAATGAAAGCAGAGTTTGATTATATAAACAGAAAACAGAGGAACTGATCTAAGATTATAGAAGATTTTGTGTCAGAGAAAGTGGAAATATCGATTGGAATTATAGCTCGAAAACATCTAATGTTAATGAAATGTGGGAGGAATTAAATGGAAAGATAAAATCTATAATAGAAAATATTCCAGAAATTATTATAAAATTCTCCAAACAAGGGGTTACATTAGAAAAATTACCTTGGGACAGTAATCGTCTATCTCGTAAAAGGAAAAAAAAAGATAAAGCTCGGAGGAAATTTTGAATCATACCAAGTATGGAATATTATCAAATGCTGTAATGAAACAAACTGAATATGAAACACTAGTAGTAAAATAAAAGTTGAAACACGAAAATAAGATTGTTAGAAATATTAAATACAACTGTAAACTATTGTTCAAATATGTTCAAGCAAAAACTACAATTCAAAAAAGCGTGAGTACAGTAAGAGATGATGAGACAGGGGATTTAACAAACACGCTAGTAGAAACAGCTGTTGTACTAGCAAGTTTTTGTCAATCTGTTCATTCTTTTGAAGAATTTGGTCCACTACAGGAGAGTTGTTATGGGGAGGGTACAACAAAAATTATGGATGAACTAAAAATAGAACCTAAAGACATAACACTATTACTATCCAAGTTGGGTGTTAGTAAAAGTATGGGACCTGATGAAATTCATCCTAAAATAGAAATACTGCTACATAAAAGGCTCGATACATTTAAAAAGTAATTACAGATCAGTTTCTCTAACATGTATTTTGTGTAAGGTATTTGAAAAAATAATTAGAAACCACATATTAAATTTTATAAAGGATGATATAAATAGTAACCAACATGGCTTTGTCCATGGTAAATCAACATTATCTAATATTTTGGAAAGTATTGACATTATAAATGAATATTTGATGGCGGAGGATAGTGCGTATATCATATATTTCGATTTTAGCAAAGCATTTGATACGGTATCTCATTGTCGTTTACTAATGAAAATGAAAAATTTTGGTATTACTGACAAACTGGTAAATATTGTGAGGGAGTTTGTTTAAGGTAAAGGTTAGTAACAATTATTCTGAATCACAGTGCATACCCTCCGGTGTCTCGCAGGGTTCAGTATTGGGTCTTTTGGTGTTTTTGATATTCATAAATGACTAACCTAATGATATAAATTCAGCAATAGAACTGTTTGCTGATGATGTTAAACTATTTGTAAGACCTTTATCAAAGGACATGATACAGATGGATCTAAATAAATTATCATGTTGGGAAGACATTTGGAAATTGGGATTTAACCTAGACAAATATAAAGTACTACATGTAGGATCCAGGAATGTGGGAGTTGAATATGTACTAAACAACAGAGAAATCAAAGAAGTAGATGGAAAGTGCGATTTGGGAATGGGGGTTGTATAATACATTTAGGGCAAATAATCATATTTTGAGCATTGTATCGAGGGCAAATAGAATGATCGGGTGGATGGTAATGAATATTATTTCGAGGGAGACAAATGTTGTGTTAAGGATATATGAAGCTCTAATAAGACCTCATATAGAATACTGCACCCAGGTATGGGCTCCAGCGACTAGACATAGAAATTGGAATGTAATAAAAGGCGTACAAAGAAGGATGACAAAACTAATAAGTAAAGTAAAGGGGTGCAGTTACAGGGAGAGATTTAACAAATTTGGATTGACTGCTTTGCTGGAGATAAGAATGAGAGGTGATATGATTGAGACTTTTAAAATAATTAATGGCATGTCTAACTATGGTGGTCATTTTTTTAGAACTTCTCCTAGATTTAGAAGGTTATTGTCAAGGCAGTTTTCAAAAACTAGATCTGTTAACCAGTTAAGTATTTTTGCTCATAGTATGATATGTTTTCGAAATAAGTTGCCATTTTCGTAAGCTTCTTGCGTGTTTAATATCATTTTTATCAGATTCTTACGCATTTAATTGCATTTACGCTTGTTTATTACGCATTAAATAGAATTTTCGTCAGTTTCTTACGCATAAAATAGCATTTTCGTCAGCTTATTACGCATTAAATAGGCTTTCATCAGCTTATTACGCAGTAAATAGCATTTTCGTCAGTTTATTACGCATTAAATAGCATTTTCGTCAGCTTCTTACGTATTTAATAGCATTTACGCTTGTTTATTATGCATTTAATATCATTTCTGTCAGCTTATTACGCAGTAAATAGCATTTTCGTCAGCTTATTACGCATTAAATAGCATTTTCGTCAGCTTCTTACGTATTTAATAGCATTTACGCTTGTTTATTATGCATTTAATAGCATTTTCGTCAGCTTATTACGCATTAAATAGCATTTTCGTCAGCTTCTTACGTATTTAATAGCATTTACGCTTGTTTATTATGCATTTAATATCATTTCTGTCAGCTTATTACGCAGTAAATAGCATTTTCGTCAGCTTATTACGCATTAAATAGCATTTTCGTCAGCTTCTTACGTATTTAATAGCATTTACGCTTGTTTATTATGCATTTAATAGCATTTTCGTCAGCTTATTACGCATTAAATAGCATTTTCGTCAGCTTCTTACGTATTTAATAGCATTTACGCTTGTTTATTATGCATTTAATATCATTTCTGTCAGCTTATTACGCAGTAAATAGCATTTTCGTCAGCTTATTACGCATTAAATAGCATTTTCGTCAGTTTCTTACGCATAAAATAGCATTTTCGTCAGCTTATTACGCATTAAATAGGCTTTCATCAGCTTATTACGCAGTAAATAGCATTTTCGTCAGTTTATTACGCATTAAATAGCATTTTCGTCAGCTTCTTACGTATTTAATAGCATTTACGCTTGTTTATTATGCATTTAATAGCATTTTCGTCAGCTGTGTACCTATTAAATATAATTTACACTTCTATATTATGCATTTAATAGCATTTTCGTCAGCTTCTTAGACATTAAATAGCATTTTCATCAGCTTTTTAGGCTTTTAATAGCATTTATGTCAGTCTGTCACGCTTACGTATTAAATTGAATTTTTGTCCGTGTGTTGCGCTTACTTTTCAAATAGCATTTTCGTCAGTCTGTCGAGCTTACGTTAGTAATTTCACTAGGCTGTAACATTTACGTATTAAATAATATTTCCGTCACGCTAAAGACGGAAATAGCATTTTTGTTAAATCTGTCACGCTAAAGTTGGAAACATTTTTTTGTTGTACTTCAATTTGTACTATATTTATCATACTTATTTTGTGACATTTTCTACATGGATTTTAACAGTTGTGTTTCTTTTACGTATCTTATAATCTAGTCAGATGTTATTTTTTGAAACAGTAATAGAGTGTTTAGATGCAAAACGCGATAAACGCCATTTTCAAAATTACGAAACCATCACTACAAAAAGTATTGAATCTCAACATTCGATTACACCACTAAATCATATTTTACATGAAGTGATATAGACATAGTTTTTCTTTGCTTTCAATTAAAATAAGCTCATAGTCGAAGGCGAGATTTACTATGTTCATGCTTTTATTGTTTAATGTCGCAATTTTAACAAATTGGATTAATCGCGTTTTGCATTCGGACTCAGCTTCAAAAAATATTCGTATGTGATTGTATCTTTGTAGTCGCTCATTAAGTGTTTTCTGTTATTTGTTGATTGCAAATGTGAATTTGGGTGCAGCGCATTTTCAATGAAATATGCATGTGTTAATCTTTTGGACCATGTCATCCTTGTTGGGAAAAGTATATTCATCGATAAGCGCGTAGAATGAATGAACTCATCTTAATCTATTCTTTTTATTAATTTTGTAAAGTTGTACATTTTCCTAGTCAGTTGCTAGTGTATTTTCACCTCTTGCTATACTTAAGGAGATACTTATAACGTAATCTATTTCTACTTATGCTAATTTTGCATATCAATTAGCCAATATCACCACATCTCCCTGAACGTATAGGCTTGATGCCTATAGTGCAGCTTGCACTTCTTCTAATGATCGTTTCATTTTCGATATTACTTTGCTCTTTTCTCTCTCCCTTATTTCTTTCTCTGGGAGATCTCAAATTATCTCGCACTAAACTGTAACCAGGGTCGTTTCCTTTCATAATTTAATCCGACTCCGACTCCGAATCCTCATTTTGACCTGCTTGATCTTGCATTGTTTCATATTCTTACGTTTCATTCTGTACGGGTTGTTCTACTAACTCAATAACGGAAGGAGTCGTAGTGATTTTTTCATTTTGCTTTTCGTATTCACCCTGGAACCTTATTTGGTCTGCATGGGGCAACACATTGTTTCCGTTGTCTCTATTTATTAGAGTTGCACAATAAATTCTGTCCTATCAGGATTTGATTATTTGTTCTTTTCGTACCAGATTTTTTCATTTGTAGAATACGACATAGTTTATGGAGCTCGAATTTGTATTCCCATTAAAGCTGATGGGATTTCTCATCTGCCCGCGTGTGGTATTGCCCGATAGCTTAAAAGTAGCATTGGTAGATAAACAATTATTTTTTTCTTTTTGCTGAGAACATGCTTTTAGTCCCGTTTTTACGGTCTGCGCCATTCCTTTCGTAAATTCATTCGATTGAGGGTGATATGGCGGTGTCTTAGACGGTTTAAATCCTATTTTTCCAACCATAAATTAAGACCTTCATCACAAAACTCTGGAGCATTGTCAGATACCAGGGTTTTGAGATACCTATTCTAGAGAATATGACTCATAGAATCTGTTTTATGGTAAAACTTGTCTCTGTCCTGCACACCGACTACTTCAGGCCAGTCTGAAAAAGAATCTACTAATATTAATACAAGTCCAACTCCAGAAATGTACGCATGATCCATATGCATACGACTCTATGGCTCTACTTCTCTGAGCCATGAATGTAAAGTATTCTGTGTAAAATTTCTTAATTATCTACATTTTTTGCAATTTTATATATATGTTTCGATATATCGTGAATATCCCGGCCTCCATGTTTATAGTTGTATTTTTTTGGCATGGCCGTTACTCTACAGTGAAAATAATCATGTATACTTTTTATAAACAAATTTATTTGTGTTTCTTGGGGAATTACCAGATCTCCATTAGAAATCATTCCATTTTCTATCGTTAATTTATGCCTCATTTCTTTGTAAGGTCTCTCTGTCTTGGAACAATTTCCCCATATATTTTTTCTTATTCTCGATGTTATCCTACTTAGTACTGGGTCATGTCTAGTTTCCATAACCATTCGATCTAAAGATAAAACATCAGTCTCTACCCAATGTAAGAATGTATCTTCATATTCTTTTTCTGTTTTATCTTTTGACTCCTTGTAAACTGGCAACCTTGATAGTGCATCTACGTGTGGAGTTGAATTTCCTTTGACTTTATTTCCGACCTTAATATTCTCGATGTCATAACTTTGGGTAATTCTTTTCTTGGATTGAATATAAATGTCAATGGTCTATTATCACTTCTCAATAGAATTTATTTTCTAATTAGAAATTCTCTAGCCCTGGAGGTGCACCATACAATGGTCACTGCTTCTTTCTATGTTTGAATAATAACATTTAGTGTTCGTTAGTATTCTTCATGAATACATTATCGGATGTGATAATATTCCAGATATCGAATGTGCACTTGCATCTGTGGTTAACGTAATGTCCTTTTTAGGATCAAATATTTTTACTGCTGGTTTCTTTGCCATAACTAATTTCAATCTCTCAAAAGCGTTGTGTTGCTTTCCCGACTAAATAAATTCAACATTTTTTTTATTTTAAATTTGCAAACGGTCCGATCAGGTCTCTATATTTTTGTAAATATCGCCTGTAGAAATTGACCAATCCACAAAAGATTCAAGTTCATTTTTGTTTGTAGGTATATATACCTACAAACAAAAAAGAACTTGAATATTTTTAATATTTTTCTATTAAAGCTTGATCTGGCGATTTATCTTCTTTTGAAATAGAATAACCTAAAGATCATACATTACTTCTATTGTTTACGCATTGTTCTTTCATTTATAGTCATTCCCGCATTTCGTAATTTGTTCAAGACGAAGTCGGTTTTCTTTTTAAATTCAATTTCATTATTTGCTCCTATGCAAATATCGCTTGATAACTAACCATATTTTTTATGTCTCCTAAAACCTGTTCGATGGCCTTTTAAAATATGGCGCTTGCTGTTTTTATTCCATATGGTTATTTTCCATTTTAGTAACCCTATTGGCGTATTTATCGTTGTTACTTTTTTGAAATTATCATATATTAGAATTTGGTGGTATGCCGTTTTCAAATCTATTTTTGTTAAAACGCTCTTTCCAGCTAGCGAATGTAATGTATCCTCCACATTAGGTATAGCATACGAATTCGAGCAAACTTTATGGTTTACGCCTATTTTATAATCTCAACATATATGTATGTCTCCGGCTAACTTTCTTAAAACTACAATGAGCGTTGCCAACTTGCTACCCCCGGGTGAACATGTTCAATAAGGTCTTGTTCAATTAATTTTCGTAGTTTTGCTACTACTAATGGCAACAAATGTACTGGTAATTTTCGTGCTTCATAATTCTAAACAAGCTTTGTAGTTTTTTAAATATTCCTGTTCCCCCCCCCCCATTTTATCTCATTAATTAGTTTGGTAGAATTTATTTTAAGCACATCCTTGCCCATGAGTCTAGTTCTTTTTACAATTTGTGACAATTATAGGTATTACCTCGAATCTGTCTTTTAACTCTAAGGAACCTTCAAATATCCTAAAGTGTTTACGACTGATCCATCCAATTGGCGGAGTTGTATACTGCTCTTTCATAGAGTCGGCTTTTCAATGCGTTCTCAGAAATTTCATGGTATAAGCGTTACCTCACTGCCGGTATCTATTTGCATATCCAAATCGACATTGTTAATTTTTACTTTTAATTATTCTTTTTTCTTTTGTTCAATTTTTTCAAAATTCTTATTTTTGTTTTTTAATATAAAGACTTCCTTATTGGTTTCATTTTATTCAACTCTTTCGACGTTTTTCTTTTTGAACTTGCATACTGCTTGAAAATCGTTCATTCTTAAGCAATTTGTACAAGTTTTTCTAAATGCTGTGCATTTTTCCCTTTTTATTTCGTGTTCACGTCCACAATACCAACATTGTATTTCTATTTTAACGTATCAGCGACTATTTGTTCGTCGGGTTGACTTTTATAATCGTTGTATTTCTGTATTGATTCTTGTTGCTGTATAAAGTCAATGCAAGTATTTAAGGACATGTTTCCTATTTGTAATTGTTCCATTATTTAATTCCTGTGTGATGCATTGCACATATATTAATTAAATTAAATCTTCTTCGATAGTTTGTTCTTCTTGTCCGAGTTTTTCAAATTCGTAATATCTACTCACATTTCGTAGACGGTGTAGATATCTGCTGACATGTTTGTCAATTTCTTGTTTCATTGACATAAATTTCGTTCTTTCTGCCATGACTAACCTTTTCTTAGGTCTCATATTTCTTCTTATGATCTGATTAATTCTTCCGAAAGTCAGGTCTTGTAGGTTCATGGGAGACGCCATGGTTGGGACTTTCATGATGGCCTCGCATCCAGCTGTTGTAAAAAATAAATCTGTTATTTCATTTTCTCCTTCTGTTTCCTTGTTGTCTTTTAACATTTTAGTCTTTTCACTAACAGCGAAGCATCTTATCCATGTGTCCACGAAGTCGGGGTCCCCGAGAGACAATTGGGGTCCTATCGGCGACGCCAATGTTGTGAAATTGTAAATTTACCTTTAGCTATACTTAAGGAGAGACTAATATATAGTAATCTATTTCTACTTATGCTAATTATGCATATCAATTAGCGAGTGTCACCACAATTAAAAAAGGCAAATAATATATCTTCGAAATCTTTTTTGTTTTGTATTTTCAAAACTCTCGAGTAACTCAAATCGAACAAGAACCTGATTGTAAAACGAATCGCATACGATTGAGGAGGTTGTTCGAATATAAAAAAAAACAGTTACATTTTTAGGCGACATATATTGCCAATCGCAGGGGGGGGGGGGGAGACTTAAAAAGATACCGTAATTAACGAGAGACGCATTTAGCGTTTAATAATACAAATAATTTGGTTTTGTTCTCAAGTCAGTAACTGAGAATTTTACTTTTAAAGAGACTTTTTTGTTTTTATTTGTCAACACTTGTATCGGCGCGAAATGGCTGACAATACAAATTAAGACAAGCTGAAATCTAAAGACAATGAAAGTAAAATGGAAAGGTTTGCGTTTAATTTCAGAAAGAAATACTCTGTTAATTACAGCGGTATTCATCTAAAGCAGCATATAGAATCTCACCAATAAGGTCCACAACCACTTCTCTAATTATCCCGAGTATTCACAGGATATGCATTCTGAACATTTTACAATCCCGAGTATTTGCGTTCTATCACTGATTTACTAGCCCGACACGCTTCGTTCGTCGGAAATTGTCTATTATATGTGATTCTCAAGCAATTTTAGTTCTTTGTGCTGTGTGATACGGCTCGCTCTCTTTTCTTATGCAAGTCAATGATATTTTTACATATATTTTCAGAAATTGTAATGTTTCATTTATGATTTTCAAAATAGAAAATAATGCTTTTTCATTAGTTTATTTCTGTTAAGTTAAAACGGACACTGCGAAAAATAACATTTTATGTAATAAATGTAAATGTCACTTTACAAAATTAATGCATTGAGAAATGTAAACGAGACAGTCTTTGCCATAATTACAAATAAACTTAGATTTTTATTATGTACTAGCAGGGCTACCCGGCGTTGCCTGGGGCCATAAAAACAAAATAGAAGAAATTAAGTAGTGTGTGTAAATCTTTATAACAAAACTTATGTATGTATATATATATATATATATATATATATATAGTCGTCTCTTTATCTTTCTCTCCTTACCTCTCCTCTATTGTCCCTCCCTCTCCCCAACCATCTCTTCCTCCTTTGCTCAGCTCATTTCTTTCTCTTATGTTAATGCTCAATGTTTAATTTATTGCCCCCTCAATTTCATCATATTACGAAGGTACGTAATGTTAATGAAGTCAACATTCCGAAGAGAATTAATATATGCCAGTTAAGATCCTGGACAACGCTGAGTAAAACAAATAGCCCGGATCAATTCTTAATGTCTGGTCACTGCAGTCCATTGTACGAATCAAGAAGATAGTAATGTTGATAAAGTTAGTAGTCCGAAGAGATTTACTATATACTCATTACTAAAAGTAATACTGAAATCTTGCAATTTTTTATCTCGAACAACGCCATGTAGAACAAATGTTCCCGGCAAATTACTAATTTTTTGTCCCCCACCTCCATTTCACATTATTATAGTAATAAATTGTTTTGATAAAGGCAATAGTCCGAAGATACTTAATATATACCAGTTACCGAAAGTAACACTGTAACCGTAGAATTTTTCATCCAGGACTCCTTCCTATACCATCCGACTCAGACTCCTTCCCATGAAACCCGACTCCTTCCCATACAACCCGACTCCTTCCCATACGACTCCGACTCTGACATATTCCCATGCCATCGGACTACTTCCCATGACATATGATTCCCTTCCCATACAAATCCGACTACTTACCATACCATCAACCTCCATCCCATAGCATCAGATTCCTTTCCATACCATCCGACCGGGACTTCTTCCCATACCACATGACTGACTCCTTCTGATACCACCTGACTTTGATTCCTTCCCATACTATCCAATCCGGACTCATTTCCATACCATCCAACTCCTTCACATACTATTCAACTCGGACCCCTTTCCATACCACCTAACTCTAACTCATTCCCATATAACCAGACCAAAACTCTTTACCATACGATCCGAAGCGAACCGACTCGCACTTTTTCCAATACGATCCGAAGCGAACTCCTTCTAATACTATCCGACTTAGACTCCTTCCACTACATTCGGCTCAGACTCCTTCCCATACCATTCGATTCTTTCCCATACATTCTGACGCCTTCCCATACCATCCGACTCTTTCCCATACCAGTCTACTCCAACATGCGACTCTACCTCCTTCCCATACAATGCGACTAATTCCTATACTATCCGACTCCATCCAATACGACTCTTTTCATACTATCTGACTAACTCCTTCCCATACTAACTGACTGATTCCGTCCCATACAATCCTACTATTACTCCTTCCCATATCAATCGACTTTGACTCATCCTATATCAGCTGTTCAGACTCCTCCTCATACTATCTAAATTGGACTCCTTATCATACTATCAGACTCATTCCTATACCATCTGACTACTTACCATACCATCTGACTACTTACCATATTATGCAACAACTTACCATACTATCCGACTCTGACTCCTTCACATACGATTCCTTCCCATATAAACAAACTTTCAATCATTCCTATACCAGCTGATTCAGGCTCTTCCTCATACCATCTGAATCGGACTACTTACCATACCATGCGACTCGGATTCCTTTCCATACCATGCAACTCGGACTACTTCCCATACCATCCGGCTCTGATTCCGTGCTGAACTCCAGGCTCTGACTCCTTCCCGAACATCAGTTTTTTTTTGTCCATGGCAGTGCTAGGGTTTTACACACCTTCTCTATCTAGGATATTGAGCTTTTTTTTATTAAACCCTCGCTCTATCTAGGATAATGGGAACTTTTAAAATTAAGGAGGCATACAGAGCACTATTAAAACCAAGTTTCCCCCTCCCGTTATCTTTGTAGATAAATTCCCTTTTTTGTAAGTGAGGAAAGAAAAAAGAAAAATGAGTATGTCTCCTAAGCACTACTGAAACACTCAAATAACATTAAGAAGGTCTCCATAAACCATGTTTATTGGAAAAGAAATGATATTATTCACTACAGTTAAGAAACGATTTAAAAAATACGGGTTAGCATCTAATAAAATGCTGACTCATTTCCTAGTCTGTATTACTGCATGAAAATAATAAGAAGGAGAAGATGAGAAGAAGAGTTGCCGAAGTTTGCTGTAAGTGAAAAAGGCGTGCCCAGTAAGGATCTGTCCTCAATTAATATCTAGTGAGCTTGTCATTAAGGGGCAGCGCGTTCCGGACGAGAGTACTCGGAGTTGTTGAGATAACTCCAGCATAGCAGCCAACTCCACTGGGGGCAGATCTCCTCCTTCGACCATCCGAGCTGCTCCACAAGCGGATCCGAAGCGGACTCCTCCACTAACTCCCAATATAGGATTTTCCTGGGCGGTGTGAAAGCCCTGACCCGTAGCAACGCCTTAAGCACGGCTCGGCATTCGGTGTAGAGCCTTTCTTCTCTCCTGACAATTTCTAATATGCGTCTCAAGCCGTTTCAGTGTAGTATCTTTTCCTGACACTTTGATTTGTAATAACCAATCACAATTTCATTTACAACTACTTCACCTTTTGAGATCCCTCCAAGGCTTTATATCACGGGCGAATGTCTACACTTTCCCAGTCTTTAGCTTATTTGCCTAAGCCATCCTAACGGCATATGCCGACACTTTCTCATGCTTTTACCTGAGGAGCTCTTACCAGTGAATGCCGACATTATCCCAGGCTGTTTGCTTGAGGCGCCCCTACCGGCGAATGACGATACTCTCTCAGACTTTTCCTTGAGGCGCTCTACCAGTGAATGTCGACACTTCCCCAGGTGGAGGAAAAGAAGTAAGAAATAAAGAAGAGAAAAGAGGAAGAAAGAAAGGAGACGCAGGAGTAAGAGGGAAAGGAGGAAGAAAGGAAGGAAGGAAGACGCGGGAGTAGGAGGAAAGGAGGAAGAAAAAAGAAAGGAAAGAAACGTGAGAGTAGGGTGAATAAAGGAAGGAAGGGGTTGCGGGAATACGGGGGGTGGGTGGAGGAGACGCGGGAGATGGGGAAGAAAAGAAGAAGGGAACGGCGGTAACGGTATTTTACCCAAATTAGCGTCTATTAATTTTGAATTTCTTCAACACCGCATCCTTATTCTGATGTAACTTCTGGTTGAGTTTTAGGGAATGACTTGCATTTTTTTCTAAATTAGTTCATAATATCATTGGTTTTATGTTTCAAATTTGTACAAAAAAAACGTTGAAAAATCAAAGAAAATTGCCTTGTTGACCTTGAAAGCATAAATATTTTTTTTAAATTCTGATATATTATACGGCCGGAAGCTGGCCGATTTAGAGAGTGTCAACTTTATGGGAGTTTTTTCCAGGAATACAAACATAATCACATATACACAAACAGACAACTTTCCTTCATGTAATAGACTAGTAGGGATACCCGGCGTTGCCCAGGGCGATAAAAAAAACAAAATATAAGATAAATAGTGTGTTTAACATCTTTATATTAAAATTTCTCTCTCTCTTTCCCTCTCTCTGACTGTCACTTTATCTTTCTTTCTTTCTCAGTCTTTCATTTTTCTGTACATCTCCCCAACTTTCCCTTTCTCCTCCGCCCAGACCATTCCTCTCCTATTTTAATGTGTTGAAAAAAAAAGTAATACTGTAATCTTACATATATTGCTTATGGACAACGCCGAGTAAAACAAAACACAATGTATAGACGGGTCAATATACTGCCAGAGTACTCCTACCTAAAAAAATGCAACATTTTGGTTTTCGGTGTTTTTATATTAGGCTGGGTCTAGTCTGCAACATACAAAGAATTGGACAAGATTCGACTATGGGAAGATTTCAAATTTCGAATATGACTTGTTTTGGTTTATAAGTCATTTTCCATTTACATGTGAAGCACCGACTCGGACAGTTTTCATGATAAATCAATAAATCTTAGATTTTTACTTGTTTTCAGGGGCAATCTTTCACATGAAAAGGGTTACCAGTGATGCCAAATAAACCCGTATACCCTATCTAGGGATACCTGACCCCTCATTACATCCACATTGGTACCCATACCCCTAAACCTCTTATTGCACTCACCCAGGTTCACAAACAAGCATATAGGTTGCACTCCCCATGAACGTCTCTTCAACTTCCTAAGGAAATCAGCTACTTGAGATTCCATACCTACACGGTTAACGAAAGCGACATCTGTCCTCTTAAAGCGGCATGTACGTGGAAGAAAATACGAGCCCCTAGTAAAGCCCGTTCACGTATTTGAAGTCAATCCCAGCTATGCTCACGTACGTTTCAATAATGGACGAGAGACGACAGTGTCCCTACGCCACATATCTCCATGTGGTGATGGAACGGACAGTCCGGATACGGAAATTGATCCTATGCCAGAAAGTATAGAGATACAGAATGCGCCTCTCCAGTCTAATATTTCTCCCATTCATCCTTTGTCGAGAGCTCACGAAAACTCCATCGCCGAGAATTCAGTTCCTACTCCTCCTTACTCCCCACACGGTGGCCCGAGGATATCTTCAGAAGATGCCGATGTGGCTAATCTTTGACGCTCTACCAGAATCCGTCGAAGTCCTCAGTATTTAACTGAAAACTATCAGCTTTGAACTTTTTTTTGATTTTCTCTTTTTCAGTTTAATCAGAGATGCCCACCTGAGAGTCTTTAGAACCTTTCTTCCCAAGTAAAACACACAGCCTGTATCCTTCCCTGGGTGGCGGAGAATGTGATGAAAAGAGAACTCTTCTATCCCCTTCTATGCTTCGGAAGTGAATTACTTCCCTTGATCACTCTTTCTTTTTTAGTCAGCCATTGTTTCTCGTTTAGACTAGATCCCTGCGTAGATCTTTGTCGAATAAAGTTTCTTCAAGCAAATTCAGTCTTCCTAAACTCATTCTATTCTATCCTTTTGACTAACTCATTACACTCTCCAACAATCACATTTTCTTACTGTCTTTCTTTTTTCCCTCCCACTACTACCTTTTCTTTATTTTATTTCTTCCTTCCCTCGCACTTTCGTTTTCACCTTCTACGACCACCTTTTCTACCTTTCTTTCTTTTTCCCTTCCCCGATTTTTTCTTCTTTTGTTTTTCTTTCCCTCCCACTTACACCATTTCTTCCTTTCCTTCTTTCTTTCAGCCCAACTCCCATCGTGTCTTCCTTTCTATTTTCTAGCCTACTACCACAATTTCTTCATTTCTTATTTCCCTCTCGCTACCACCTTTTCTTTGTTTTCTTTCTTCTTTTCCTCCCAAAACAACCTGTTCTGTCTTTTTTCTTCTTTCCTCCAACTCCCACCATTTCTTCCTTCATTCTTTCTCTCCCACTCCCACTATTTTCTCAATCTGTGTGTCTTGATTCCCACTACCATTTTTTCTTTCTTTCTTTTTTCTTTTCTAGCCACTACAACCCTTTTTCCTTATTTATGCGTTTCCTCCCACTACCACCCTTTCTTTATTTTTTATTCTCAATTTTTATTCTTCTTTCCCTCCCACCTTTTCTTATTTTTTCTTTCTTTCGCCGCTCCTCTTTTTTCGTGTTCCCTCCCACTATCATCTTTTCTTCCTTTCTTTCTGATTTCCCTCCCACAACAACCTGTTCTTCTTTTATTTCTTCCTACACTCCTACTTCTACCTCTTATTCTTACCTTTCTTTTTTCTCTCCCACTACCACCTGTTCTACCTTTCTTCTTATTTCCCTCCCACTACTACATTTTTTACTTTCTTTTTCATCTCTTACTACCACCTATTTTCTCTTGTTTTTTTTCACTCCCACAATTTCTTTTTTCATTTCTTCTTTCCATCCCAATACCACCATTTTTTCTTTCCTTTTCCCTCGCACTATCACCTTTTCTCTTATCTTCTTTCCCTCTCATTTCTTCCTGCTTTTCTTATGTCCCTCCTCCTACTACTTTTCTTCTTTTCTTTCTTCTTTCTCTCCCACTAGCACATTTTCTTATTTGTTCCTCTTTCCGTCCCACTACCACCTTTTCTTCCTTTATTTAGGTTTTTATCTCCCACTACCACCTTTATCTTTTCTTTCTTCTTTCCCTCTTACTACTACTTTTTCTTCTTTTCTCTCTTCTCTGATTCCTACTACCCCATTTTCTACATTTCTTTCTTTTTTCCTCTCACACTACCACATTTTCTACCTTTCTTTCTTTCTTTTTTCCCTCGCACTACCACATTTTTACCTTTCTCTCTTCTTTCCCTCCTACTCTCACCATTTCTTCTTTCCTTTTGTTATTTATCTCTACTCCCACTTTTTCTTCCTTTCTTCTGTCCGTCCTACTCCCAAGTTTTCAAAATTAATAAATGCTAATTCTGGGGAAATCCATATTTAAAAACTAAAAAGGAATTGTGTCAGCATTTGTTAATTTTACATTTTAGTAGACGCTGTCCGCTATTAACTGCTGATATCTCCACTGTCAGCCTGTTAAAGAAATCGCCAACTAATAATTCATTTTTTTTAATTTTACATTTGAGCAGACATTGTCTGTCACTCTCCGCAATTACCCGCCAGTGTCCGCCAGGTCAAGAAATTGCCAACTCATAATTCACAACAAGAAATGAGTCAGCATTTTTTAGATTTTACATTTTAGTAGACACTGTCTTCCACTCTCTACCAGTGTACGGCGTGTAAATCGACTTTTTTGTACAATAAGGGCTCCACCGTAAACTGTCGACTCTTTATTACAATAAAGGCGCCGCCGTAAACTGTCGGCTTTTTTGTACAATAGGGGCGCCACCCTAAACTTTCGACTCTTTTGTACAACAGAAACAAGGCACTAAACTTTCGTTGTCGTGATATCATACTCCCAGGCATTAACTCCTACTTTTTCATTAAGGCAACGGGAAGAGGGAGCAATGGAGAAAGGTGACGGTGAAATGGGGAGACCAGAGAAAAGAGAGCCCCAGGCAACGGCGGGTACCCCTGCTATTAATATTAATAAATCCCATAATCTGACACCCCCTCAACTCCAAAAAACGCTGTTGTACCATTATCAGTTGGTGCCCAGAAAATAATTGTTAACGTTCGAGGAGGATCCAAAGAAAGAGGAAGAGGCGCATCATTAAGACCACTCATGGAAGGACACAGAGAGTACTGAAATCCGAGGACCCTTATTGTCATACAAATAGAAAGCTCATGTATGTTAACAGCGATAACTCAATGGTAAAAGGTTGTTGCGAGATGAAAGGTAATACGGAACAGTGATCAAAAGAAGAGAGGTATCCTATAAATTTGGAGAGACTTGTTGTCACTAAGTAGTATTAGTAGTAGTAGTAGTAGTTGTAGTCGTAGTAGTAGAGACTAAAAAGGTATGTAAAATTGTGGAAATGCCGGGCATCACCGGAAGGGGATATAAGATAAACACTTACCACATTTGAACAAACTAACGAAAAAAAATAAAGTGTTATATAGGCCTTGGGACTTCATCATGTAATCATTTAATTCTTTTAACTATTTGTTTTAATATAATTATCATGCAATTTGTACAACAAACTCTTAGAAGTATGAAAGATGTATTCACCCATATGATTATTCAGTGAGTGAAAGGCCAATGGGTGAAGAGAAAGAGTGAGTGAATTGCGTATGTTTTAAGCGCATCGCTTTCTTATATTAACGTTTGGTTAGACCATTTTTAATGCGTATTCTCAGTTCAATCGCTTATTCCAAACTATCTTCTCCCAGTTTGAGTTATATTAGGTAATACATTTTTTAAAGGATTTGTCGCGCGCGTGAGCGTCAATAATATTATGTATTTGGTAAAATCCTTATCCATTGAACTTATTATCATTATCAATGGTGGAATATGTATTATAACAATAGGGTGAGTTTTTATTATTTTTTGTCAACTTTATCATTTAGGCGAGTTCCACTGAATCAGTACCATGCTCTTAAATAAATTTTAAAAACATTAAAATTTGAACGAATGCTATATTTATTGCTTCTAACCGTCCCAGGACGGATATTATATATATATATATATATATATATAATTTCTATATATCCTCAACTCTATAATAAAGACCAGTGTGTATTTATTTGTATATAAATCTGTCGAACCACATAGAAGTAAGTGAGTAAAACATGAGCTTTTTTCTGGCCCCCGGACAAAAAAAAACATTTGAAGGGAAACCCGAAAAAAAATAAAAAATAAAAAGTGAACGGTTGGTGATTTTTTTGCTGTGGGTCATCAGAATATAAAATTCTGCGTCAATAAATGAGTTCTCAGTGAACCTTGTCTTTCTCTTCTGTTCTGTATGAGATTTGTTCATATATTAATTTGAATTTGAAGTTATCTTGAACATTCCACCTCTGTAATGGCTGCCAAATGTTTCGTCTCAGATTTCTACTGGTATCAGGGCAAAAATAATGTTCCCTATTATTTTTGCTCTCTTCGATCGTTGCGGATTGTTTTATTAAGATTAACTTTAGCTTGATGCCTACGTGGTAATCAATTCTGCATCATATTTCTGAAGAAGTCGTACCAGCATTAGAATTTTTTTATAGTTTCTCTAAAAAGGTATAGCTGTACAAACTTCCGATAACATTAACACCATTAGATGGTTGACACGGCATGCTTAATCGTTAAATATTGTATTCGCGACAGATGCAAACAATGAATGTCATTCCAAACCGAATGGAAAATATTACATTGATGATTATTGTTAGGCGTGTGCCAAATGTTGCCGTAAAACTATATACATATTGGGACCGTCTTTCAAGGTTCGTCTCCCACTTTATTCCAAATAGAAATGTTGTATTGTTATAATTTTTAAACTTGTAATATATTTTATTTCAATTTATAAAAATAACCCAATATTTTATTTTATTAGTTTTTTAATTAATATTTTAAAAATAAAAATGAGAAAAAAAGACACTTTGTAATATATTTTTTTTTAACACTTACTGTTTTGTTTAATATATTGTTACCGCTTAAATTAGAAAACGGATAAAAACAAACAAACAAAAAACAAATAGGCGAAAATAATACGGCGTATTATTTGTTTCTCACACCGCTCGAAATGTGAGACAAAAGGCTTATTTTATGGTTAGGGTTGCTTGACTGCAGAAGTACAAACAGTTCAAGGCGGCACTGAATGCTATATGGCAGCTGATCTTTGGATGATTACCTCTTACTTTAGCAGCAGCGGATGCAATGGAAACACGATTCTCGAATACAACATAATGAACAGAAATTTAAATCTACATTTCGAGCGCCATGTCCTGCTCTGAACGGGACCCATCAAAAGATGTGACAAAGGCGCTTTTCTCTCAATGGATGAAACGCAGTATTCTCTGTCTATGGTTTGGCTCCGTGGAACAACCTGCCAGAGTTTAAAGTCGCCTTGGTTAAATATTCAGACTATATATATATATATATATATATAGGTACATATTTTCTTACAGTCTTATTACATGGTTTGTTGCCCTTGGCAATTTTGGCAAATAAATTTGATTTGATTCCAAACGAATTCATTAACTGCAATAAGAATGTCTTAAAATTTTCACGAAATATATTCAAAATGCGCCCTTTTTTATAACAATTAAGTATGCTAATTTTATGCGATGGACATCTGTTTGAATAGAAAGTATAAGGTGACTCCCCCACAAAAAAGAATTACCACTCATAGAATAGATAATAAAATTCACAATCTTTTCTGCAATCCAATCATATTTGTTACCAAAAATCTTCAGTCTATGCGTGAATTGTCCATCAAGTTTCAGTCATGATTGGTTCAACACGCTTCTTTTATTGCTATTCAATGTTATGCGAGTACACTTTGGTGATTTCCCTATTTCATCAGTAAGGGCTTCACACCTAGTAAATCGAAACCACCGGATTTTTACCCGTGGGCTTATCTCATACATAATGTCTACTCAAACAATCCCCAGACTATTCCTGAACAGAGAATAGACATCACAGCCTAAATCAGTCTTATCCGAGTGTGTTGGCGACGCAGAGATGCGCAGTTGGAGCATGTCATTGGATTACGATAAAACAAAGACTGTTGGTCATTCATGACTGAAACTTGATAAACAAGTCAGGTATAGACTGAAGTTTATTAGTAATAAGTATAATTGGATTTCAGAAAGGATTGCGACTTTCATAAACAATTTCAAAGATGTGTTGTATCAGGTTGGAAAGAAAGTAATGTAATTTTTGTCCAACACATTTGTTTCATCTGACACATTCACATTAGGGCATTTTGAATATTTACAATAATTTCCTTCATTTCCTATGACTTCTGTCCAACGATCAACTAGCTTCTTGATGCCTTCTTCAAAAAATGTCTCTGATTTTTAGAGAAAAACAAATTTAGGTCGTTTTTTAGTTCGTCGTCATTTTCATAATTTAATTGTTTAAGTGATGCTGCAATGACCGGAGAATATAGTAGTCGGATTGAGCAATGTCAGGTGAATAAGGCGGATGAGGCAAAACTTCCCAATACAAACTCATGACCTTTTCCTGAGTGAGTTTTGCCGTGTGACGTCTCGCGATATCATGCTGAAGCACTACACCCTTCCTATTGAGTAATACTGGTCGTTTTTTTTTTGATAGAGCAATTCTTAGACCATTCAGCTGCGAACAATATTTTACTGCTGTGCTTGTTTGATAAGGTTCTAGTAAATCATAATGAATCAGTCCTCTAATGTCCCACCATAAAGAGAGCATAACCTTCTTTGGGTGTTGTCCTTGTTTTGGAACAGGCTGTGGATTTTGGTTTCGGTCTAACCATTGTCTTTTGCATTAGGTATTCTTCTAAAGAACCCATTTTTCATCTCCAGTCACAATTCTTTGCAAAGATGGTTCTTGGTGATTCCTGGAAAGCAAAGATGTGCAAACAGTCAATCTTTGATTTCGTTGAGCGTCGATCAAATCGTGAGGAACCCAGAGTCCAAGTTTTGAAACTTTTCCTAACTCGTGAAGACATGAAATAATTTTGGTATGGGTTGTATTGAAGTATTGAGCTAATTATCTGCTTGTTATCTTTGGATTGGCCTCTACAGCGTCTTTAATGGCGTCTTTATCAGTTGATTTTGGCCTTCCCGAACGTCGCCGATCTGACCAGTTAAAGTCCCCAGAAGAAAATTTTGCAAACCACCGTTGACATTTTCGATCATTCAGAAAATGTATCCCATAGACAGTTCTAATATTCCTTGTAGCTTCTGCAGCTGAGTTTCCTTTTTAAAATTCATAGAGCATGCAATGTCTCAGATGCTCCTCACTAATATCACTTTTTTGACGGCTGAGACCGTTAAACTTCATATTTTCCAACTAATTACTATATCTGAAATGCAAAGCAAAATATTAAGACACCAATTCACCAAAAAATCTAGAACTGTGTAAAATGTAGGAGGCTGTGAAGTGATGAAATAAAAATACAATATTACTTTCTTTCCAACCTGATATTTAATTCAAGAAACATTATACTAGCAGGTGGGAGCGATATTGCTCGGGTATCAAATACGCAAAAGGATTTCGTTTAAATGTATACGGATCTCATGTGCATTTAAAAAAAATTGTTTATATTTATTCACCCCAAATAAGGCATATTACCACTAAAGTGTAAGGGGCTACTTGTATTAGGGGCAAGATTTAAAAGGCATCATGAGTAGGGAGTTGTGCAACAAAATATTTACGTTTAAATTTCTGCATGTTAGTATAGTCGGGAAAACTGTAATCAGGAAGAGAAGCTATCAAAGTAGAAAATTTTCCGGCATCTAGAGACTTCTACAGTCAAGAGTGGGGTTTAATTGCTAGTTTGGGTGGGCGTGGGTATTTATATTGAGGGGTATAAAAGTGCAGTTAGTTCGTGAAAATACGTTCCGTGAAAGTACTTGTAAACCAAGTAAAGGGCTGCAATATCGCTGCGACGGAACAGGGGCTAGAGCTTGGTAGACTGTGACAGGCCTATTATGTTATCTGTAAGATTCACTAATGTCTACAACTTACATTCAGCTCAAGCTTGTATCCCATCTAGCTCTCGTGGACAGGCAGGCAAACAGAGAGATTAATCTATTACAACTACAACTACAACTACTACTACCACCACTACTGCTTGAATTCTTGCAATAGTGTGATAACAGAGAATAACTGTCTGCAAATCGACGAGATTCTACAGAATTTTCGGATTATGTCGGGCAGAGGTTAACAGAAATGTCAAATCCTGTTGCATGACAATATACGACCACAGGTATTACATTGAAGAAAAGGTAATAAAGTACATTGAAGAAAAGGTAATAAAATAGACTATGAAATTCTGTCTCCACCACCGTATTCGTCATACCTCTCACACACTGACTATTACTCTGACAAGCAGCATGCCCAATTCTTACGGTCAAATATTCATTTTGAAAGTCACGAACTTTAGAAAGTTATGCAAATGGAATAAATCAACCTCTATGTGTTCTCGTTGGATCACCGAAGTTAAGTCAGTTCAAGATGGGTGACTATTTGGGAATACCAGGTGCTGTATGTGGGGGAACGGTGACATCCATATGTGTTTTACATATGGATGTCACCGTTCCCTCACATACTGTAACGTAATTAAAATCATGTCGTTCGAGCGGGATACGCATGTGACTGGGGACTGCTTGTGGACTTAATTTTCTCTATAAACTTTCTCCCTCACCAGAAACCGGCTCTCAACCCGATCAAAGTGCATGCCAAACAAAACAATGTGTTGATTGTAATGATTTTAATTTCGGTAACTAACATTCACTTTTTTCCGATTCATAAGTTTTTAGTTAGAAACGTAACATTATGTTGCCAACCTAATACCAATACTGCCTATTTTCCCGACACTCAAGTGATGAATTCTTTCGATTTTCTTACACCTATGAAACATAGGAGGATATTTACTGGAAATATCGTATTTTAATGTCATATGCTTATTGCTGAATGCATAAGCTTTAACTTTGCGTAGGACAAACGAGGTACAAAATGGTGTTACTCTAGTCGAGGATTTAATGAAAGATTTCGGTAATTTATTTTGATATCTAATTGAAGTTTGCCGTTCAGAATTAATTTTGCCGTATAAGAGGGTTTGTCAATCAAAACGAAATGCACGCAAATGCTATGCAAATGCACACTAATATATATATATATATATATATATATATATATATATATATATATAACGGCGAGGAATACGGACGTTTGGGAGGGTAGAGTGAGAATAAACAAATATAAAAACGAGAGAAAACGATTAAAAAGAAATTAATTAATGTACTGAACCGGTTTTCGTCCACACTCATCAGAGTAAAACGTGGAAGTGATTAAATACGACTAAAACCTAAAAAAATATTGTAATGAAAACTAGTGACAAGTTTAGGAGAAAACAAATATGGGGAGGAGAGTCATAAGTTAATCACATTAAGTCCTAAAAGCCACTCCTTTTGTTTACAAAGGGAGGGTTTGATTGACTTGATATATATGGCTTCCAGGACTTTGAGGTGGAATAGAGAATGCGATCTACTTATGACAGAAAACCAGTCACTAGTGTACGTCGACGCACATTCGGCGCTATTTATAAGATGGTCAGAAATAGCAGACCCGGATGTATTGACTAAATTATTTAAATTATTTAGTCGGCCCTGGCGTATGGCAAGGGGGATGTGTTGTTTGATTCTGGATTCAAACCTTTGCACTGTTTTCCCACGTATACGGCATCGCACCGACATTTAAATTGATAAATAATATTACTGATATGCTGGGGTGGGAGAACATCCTAATGAATAGATTTGAGAAAAGGTCGAGCAGAAAAAACAATTCTAGGATTAGATGCTTGGTAACACCGACGCACAGCTACAGAAATTTGATTAGCAAATTTTATGCTAATATTACCCAACCAAGGTAATCTGAGGTACGCCGGGCATTTTGGAGTACCAAACAGTTTAGGCTTGTTAAAGTGAGCGATCTTAGTAACGTTATTAGAATTAACAATATCGAGAGGGTACCCATTTTCAACGAGCACCTCTTTGATAAATTCAATCTCCGAATCAATCAGGGATTCAGAGCAAATCTTTAAGACACGATGAACCAAACATTTAATCAGATTTATTTTTCTTTGTATGGGACAAAAAGAGTCCCAGTGACAATATAAACCAGTAAATGTAGGTTTGCGGAAAACAGATGTTAAAAACAATGAATCAGATTTATGCACTAATACATCTAGGAAAGGAAGGGTGGAGTTGTGTTCCTTCTCACAAGTGAACTTTAAGGCTGTGTGTAATTGATTGAGTGCATTAAGGAATAATATGGAATCTGACTCATTGTTAAACACGCAAAATGTATCATCTACGTATCGAAAATAAGTAAGTGGTTTATTGATACGGGCCAAAAGATTATGCTCGTGAAAACCTACAAAGATATTGGCACACGCAGGACCAATGGGTGACCCCATAGAAATGCCGTCGATTTGCTGATACATGACATTATCGAAACTGAATTCGACAGACATGGTAGCAAACCGCATCAGTTCTACGAACACCTCCTCAGAGATAATAGGACCAACTGAGAAACCGCGATATAAAACATCAGCACAAATATCGATGGTTTCTTGTAAGGGAACGCATGTAAATAAACTGCTGATGTCGAAAGAACACATAAACTTATTCTCAGCAGAAAAAGGGCAATTACGTATATATTCAGCAAAAGTGAATGAATCTTTAATACAGTTGGCCGAATATACTTCAAGCACAGGTTGAAGCAATTCAGCCAACCATTTAGCTAACTGATGCTGAACCGACCCGACCATAGAGAGAATCGGTCTTACGGGTATATTTTCCTTATGCGTTTTTGGTAGGCCGTAAAGACGTGGCCAATATCTTTGTAGGTTTTCACGAGCATAATCTTTTGGCCCGTATCAATAAACCACTTACCTATTTTCTATACGTAGATGATACATTTTGCGTGTTTAACAATGAGTCAGATTCCATATTATTCCTTAATGCACTCAATCAATTACACCCAGCCTTAAAGTTCACTTGTGAGAAGGAACACAACTCCACCCTTCCTTTTCTAGATGTATTAGTGCATAAATCTGATTCATTGTTTTTAACATCTGTTTTCCGCAAACCTACATTTACTGGTTTATATTGTCACTGGGACTCTTTTTGTCCCATACAAAGAAAAATAAATCTGATTAAATGTTTGGTTCATCGTGTCTTAAAGATTTGCTCTGAATCCCTGATTGATTCGGAGATTGAATTTATCAAAGAGGTGCTCGTTGAAAATGGGTATCCTCTCGATATTGTTAATTCTAATATCGTTACTAACATCGCTCACTTTAACAAGCCTAAACTGTTTGGTACTCCAAAATGCCCGGCGTACCTCAGATTACCTTGGTTGGGTAATATTAGCATAAAATTTGCTAATCAAATTTCTGTAGCTGTGCGTCGGTGTTACCAGGCATCTAATCCTAGAATTGTTTATTCTGCTCGACCTTTTCTCAAATCTATTCATTAGGATGTTCTCCCACCCTAGCATATCAGTAATATTATTTATCAATTTAAATGTCGGCGCGATGTCGTATACGTGGGAAGAACAGTGCAAAGGTTTGAATCCAGAATCAAACAACACATCCCACCCTGCCATACGCATGGGCTGACTAAATAATTTAAATAATTTAGTTAATACATCCGGGTCTGCTATTGCTGACCATCTTATAAATAGCGCCGAATGTGCGTCGACATACACTAGTGACTGGTTTTCTGTCATAAGTAGATCGCATTCTCTATTCCACCTCAAAGTCCTGGAAGCCATATATATCAAGTCAATCAAACCCTCCTTTTGTAAACAAAAGGAGTGGCTTTTAGGACTTAATGTGATCAACTTATGACTCTCCTCCCCATATTTTTTTTTCTTCTAAACTTGTCACTAGTTTTCATTACAATATTTTTTTAGGTTTTAGTCGTATTTAATCACTTCCACGTTTTACTCTGATGAGTGTGGACGAAAACCGGTTCAGTACATTAATTAATTTCTTTTTAATCGTTTTCTCTCGTTTTTATATTTGTTTAATCTCATTCTACCTTCCCAAAAATGTCCCAAACGTCCGTATTCCTCGCCGTTATTAAATTTTGTACCACGAAAAATTTATTTATATATATATATATATATATATATTTATATATATATATATATATATATATATATATATATATATATATATATATTTATAAAATACAGAAATTCAATGTAACATCAGTACCGTCGGTTTCAAAGCGGAAGGTTAATCCCGATTATCGTCAGCTGATGAACATTTCTAAAATGTTTATTTACATATGTATTACAGAAAATCAAAACAACATCGGTAACATCAGTTTGAAATCCAAACAAAGGGGACTAATTGTGTACGTCCTATGCCGAGCTCTGTTAAACCTGAAGGAAGCTGAAGAGAGTGCGGAATATTAGATCAACTTTAGGCCCCATCTGTAATATATATATATATATATATATTAGGAGAATATACGTCCGATGACGGGTATAAGCAGTAAATATAGCATTAGTTTTTAATTGTTCTTTCTTTCGGAGTTATATTACGGTTTCGATGACACCTCTAAATGATAAAGTGCCTACCTCACACTGTTGCCTAGAATACATATTCCATAGTTCATAATAAAATCAATTACGTACATATTATTAATACACACGCTCAGAGAGATCTGTTTAAATATTCCCTATTACATATAACTCAAGCTTTGATGTAGAGCAATTTTTTTCTTTAATTAAATTCTTTGTCTGTAGCTTATTACAAATGTTTTGGAGTGGGTTTGAGTAGGCGCACAACTAAATGGTAAAGTTTACAAAAAATAATATGCTAATGTTACTCACTGTGTTGCTGAGAATATATATTCTAAAATTTATAATGATCCGTTCATTAGATTATCCTGTACACACACACACACACACACATATATATATATATATATATATATATATATATATATATATATATATATATATATATATATATATATATAATGATAAGATAAATCTACATAAGCTTTTGTTGTAATTCAAAGTGTATTTCTCGGCTAAAAATGATGAATTTCTTCACATTTGACAAATAAAAATATTTTTTTCCATGGACAACATAAAAGCATGAGAATTATAGGTGATATAATTTAAATTCTAATATTTCAATCGCTTTTCCGCTCCTTATCAAAAAATGTATTTCCTGATAAAAAAATAAGTGGTTGGCTTTTGGGTGGCCAGATATCGATGGCAAAAATAAATTGTGGTCAAAACAGCTCGGCCAATTTCCGCCAATAAACTTAGAGAAAACCGGACGTCTCTGCATTCTAGTGGAAAGGAGATATATTCAGGAGACGTTGGCTGTGAGGCGGAGAACGGCGACAGAGACTGAGAGGCAACGATCAGGATAAGAATAATCATAACGAGAAACGAGGAGGGTTGCGAACGACGAAGTTAGTTTTAGCTGAGGCGAGACATAGGTAGACACTAGCAACACGACTCGAACGACACACACACGCTCGTGTTCAAAAAGTCGCGGGCATTGTCTATATCTAGGTTTATTTTTATTATGCATGTAAATTGTGAACTGTGTCTTTGCGCCCCGACAACCGACGACACTAGAATTCCGACACGGCCAATACTAATAATCCGAAGATTCACGACGGGGTAACGTGGTCGCTAAGGGGCGCGAGAGAGAAAGTCAGATAGCGAGAAGGAGGCTAATTTTAGCTTTCGTCTTTTTATATTTAACTGACTTGGCAAATTCACTTTTCCTGAGTCAAACGACTAAACCCGAGCTCAATGAGTAACGTAACAGGTCACATTTTTTCGAGTATATATATATATATATATATATATATATATATATATATATATATATATATATATATATATATATATATAATCGACAGCAAGTTTTCTTTTAAGCATATTCCAATTGATGTTTTCATATATTTTTTTATCTTTTCTAATTTTCGTATGTGTGTTCTGATTTCGAGCGACAACTGGCCGATGTATCTGCTTTAATCATTTATATCCCGAGTACTTTATGATCCGTCTGGATCCATCTTTAAAGTATATATATATATATATATATATATATATATATATATATATATATATATATATATATATATATATATATATATAACGTTTTAAAAAGGTTGAAGGCAATGCGAAGTTCCGGATCGCTCGAAGCTGTGAAGAACAAAAACAAAACAAAACCGAAATAAGTCGGATATAGATTGAAAAGGTTTGTTTATTTTTCTAGACGAACTTACAAGACAGCAAGAGTGTTAGTTTTTAATAGTCCGGATGATCAGGGATCAATTTGATATATTTCGAGAGATTTTTTTCCTCTCCTTGTCAAAAGTAAATAAAAGAAAAATCCCGGATTCCGAGAAAATGCCAGGAGCGCTGGGGGGTTAAACCGAAAGTGTTCAGGATAAAGTATTCAGAGGAAAATGAAATAGATCGTAATAAGTTCTGGATGAGTGTTGTGTAACTGTTAATTAGATATTATATCCTATATTATTATTCTTTATATATATATACATATATATATATATACATATATATATATATATATATATATATATATATATATATGTACTTGTATGTTGTTTCTATTTATTTAATTATTTTTTTAACATATTTACTATTATTATTATTTTTTTCTTTTTATCGTATATAAAACGTTGATTTTACTTATAATATATATGTTGTCAACATGCTGGTTCCGGCATTATATGTTATATATGTTGTAGATAATTATACACCAACTCCTATACATTATCATTAATAATACATATTTTACCTTCTAACACCACATATTTAAGCAGATTGCTGGTCTTCCCATGGGTTCTAGCTTCTCTGGCCTCTTAGCCATATCCTACATGGACAGACTCGAACAACAAGCCCTCAACACCTGCCACTCCCATATCTTCTTCACTAGGTACATAGATGACATTCTTGTCCTCACCTCATCTCGTGAATAAGCTATCAGCATTTTCGATATTTTCAACAACACCGACCCCCATATAAAATTTACTATAGAACACCCTAGCGACTCCGGCTCACTATCTCTCCTCGATTTTAATCTTAAAATCACAGAAG
>OY744531.1:59525809-59533309 GCA_963556195.1 Sepiola atlantica
TTCAGTTATTAAAATAAAACGATGCTAAAACAAAGAGTTTATAACTAACTAGTTGGTACAGCCGGCGTTGTTCTGGAATAAATGAGGACGCCTGTGCATCCATGATCCTAGCCTACTACCTTATATTACGACTTAAGTCTTATATTTTTCACTTTTGTATTTTTAAAATGTCATGTTATAAGTAAAATAAAAATCCACAGCAAGAACTGGTCTTCCTTTCACAACTGCAAAGAAATGACTGTTCTTCCTCTGTGTTCCTAATATCAAAAGAATATTAATTAACAGAGTTTTTTCCAAGAACTTCCAATCCGTGGAACGCATTATCATGGGATTGATACCCTGCATACTACAACATGATCGTCTTTCAATCGAATATCAACAAATACTTGTCATAAACCTTCCTCATAAGTAATCAAGTGCTGCTCATTCCATTCATCAGTCTCATCCATCTCATCATTCAATTGACAATATATCGATCTCATGAACCCCCGTCCTCGATTGTCTAATTGCAATCCCCTTCTATGTGAGTAAAAGAGAATTGGCGTGATACGCTTTTATGGGGTGTCAGAAAGACAGAGTGTTTGTGTACGGTTGTGTTTTGGCCATAAATAGATTCGATTGTGTGGAAGGATGTATAGGTTAGGAGCCCTAGGCGCCGAGTTATTATTTTCCGCAAATTGCATCCAAGGAAGCGTTACTGTTATCTTAGTAACACGTTTGAAACGGCTGAATATATTTTAATAAACATTTTAGGCGACGGACATTTTCCAGATCATCTCACAATTTAGTATCGGATGCGTGAAATACTTCGCAGACACAAGATTCAGGTCATCTTGAAAAGATCAAAAAATAAAATAGTGGTGGGAAATATAACGGCTGGGAAGCATTCAAAACTTACCTCATGCTTTAATTCCAGCAGAGAAAGTGATATACAGTCATCAATTTGGGGTTCACCCCAGTCTCCATTGTTGTCCTCAGTTCTAACACAAGGTCGGGTCGCATAATCTGAAAATCAAGCATGGACAATGATGAATACAGAAGTGTAAGTACAAAGCACACGATACACCATTATAAAGAGGTTGCTGGAAACATGTTTTAATCTTTCTACCGCCCCAGAAAGTATCTCACTCTTGATGCAATCTACTACATGTATAAGAGCCAGATACGTCCTAATATGGAGTACTATTTCCACCAAGAGCACTATCTCCTACTTTGACCGAATACAATATCGGCTCTGAAATCTCTTGGGGAGTGTTATCTTTTCGTTCATACACCCTATTTCCTACACAAGAGGGGTTGCTAGTTTCTCTTTACTCAATTGTTATTTTCATGGTAGCTCAAATCACTGATTCTCCGGTAAAACGTTCACAGCTACAACCACTGTCAGGAACTTTTTTTCTTAATCTGTGTACCTGAAGCTAAACGGACCTTCCATGGGCAGAGTTTCTTTCCAAAATATATTTGTCTATGGAATGCAATACTACGGGCCTGCTTGCCAGACGACTATAGCATGGTCGTTTTAAATCCAATGTTAACAAGTTCTTATTGAGCCGTTCTCTTAAGTAATCAAATTATGTCCAGATCCCGTCCATCGTTTGCAATTCCCATGCTGTTGGCCTCAGCATGCACCTTACACAAACCATATACTTTTGTCTCGAAATTTAATTATAAAAAAAATTTTATTAAAAGATAATTTCTATGAATATTTATTTCTGGATTATATCTTAATCCTATTATATTCCGGAACTTTTTATATGATGATTGATAATTTGTATTTGGATTATTCGGACCACTGCATCTTTATGTCGAACCCAAGAATCACAGACACGTGATGCAACGGATAAAAATGCTAAGTCTCAATCAGTTTCAAGCGACAGTCTTCTCGAGGTTGAAGGTTCAATCCTCAGTACGGGCGATACTAAGAATACAATTAAGAATATGTTAAAGATTTTTACATAGCCGTGGCTGACTGAATGAGAGCAATCTACCTCTGTTGATTAAAAGGTTCGGTTAGAAATTCCAGAGTTTAGCAAACGAAATGAGAAGATCAGTTCGAATAATCCTACTTTCAAATGAGAAAGAAATTGATAGTAAATACTTTTAAAAAAGCAACACTCATGCACTTATCAAATATTATCAGTACGAATAAAATAGAACAATATATGGATACAAAGACAGCACAGAATTAAACATTTAAATGACATAAAAGTAAATTTTGCTGTTTAATTTACATTTTAAAAAAGACATCAGCGTGATCTTTTTCAGGTCGCCGCCGCCTGCGTCGCAACTCTAAAACACGTTGACCGTGTTTTGAGTTTTATTTACTCCTCTCCAGGAGTTAGGCACAAGGCCAATTTTATCCTACTCCCACAAGTAAGATGTGACCCAAGGTCGGGCCGGAAAGTGGGGGTTGAAAAGCCAGCGCCCGAGAGGTGAGCACTCTGACCATCAAAAATTGCCTGGGCAGACACGTCGGCATTCCCCGGTAGGGGCGCCTCAAGCAGTAAGCAATTAACTTACTCCTCCCCAAAGAGGGGAGGCAAAGCCTGGGAGGGTGGACCTCCTAGAACTGCACAGGACAGACCCATAGACCGGCGTAAATCAAGCCCCGAAGGCCAAGACAATACCAGTCTATGGGGTGCAGTATCCATCGGAACAGATACTACACTTTGATCTTAGCCAATGTGTCTAGGCAGAATAATTAGGTCCGGTGGGTTGCCATCGCTTTTCAGGCTCACACACAGCTCCTGTTATTCCCAAATTGTCACCCATCTGGTACTGGCTAGGCTCAGCGTCGCTTAACTGCGGTGATTATTTTACATATTTACATGCGTGATTTTTTTAGTTTCGAACTCTTACAACGATTTTTCCGAATTCATTTCAGGCGGCCGAGTAAGTCTGGGGTGCTTTACTAAATGTAAAAAATATTTAAATTAATATATGACGTAATATTTGTTAATATAGTTACGTAGCTTTAGTTACCGACAGACGGACAATACATATACATTATAATAACACTATGTCAAAAACAATTATGCTTCGCCAGTGTTCGCACTAATATTCATATAAAATTATAGAATTACGCCACTAACTTAAATTTTCATATCTAAATCATCATTTTTGATGACCTAAACATAAAAAAAAACAATTGTTGACTTTTTATTTAGAGTGGATGATTTCTTTCAGAATTAATTTTAGGCGGCGATGGTTGTTTGACTTGCGATTTGCTTACCACTGAAATGGTGTCTACATAGATCTAAGAAAAGGCACGTTATTTACTCGTTAACTTTTGTGTGACGAGACGCATTTATATTTACTTATGCACTCATAAATACACATTCGTCTGTATTATAGAGTGGATGATTACTTTCCCTGGTATCCCCAAATGCTTATCTACAGATATTATTGTTTAATGGCATTTATGTAATTGCCTAGTAGAGAAGTATCTTTCACTAAGCAATTCTGACCTCAATCATTGGTGCTTTTCAGTGCATAGTTTATTAAGGGATTGGTTTTGTTGTTTTCTTTTTACTGCATATTAACCCTTTTCGGGTTATTTAATGCCAAATCCGGTCATTTTGGTAAAAGTTTATATGCTTAAAATTCTTTTTATCTTCATTTATTTATGGTGTTTGGTTTGGCTGTTTTGTAGAGGAAAAATGTTATTTTTGTTTTTGGCTTTGCATAACAGAAAAGGAGAAAGGAAAACAACAATAACATCAATGTTTGGTGTATTTTAAGTCAGGAAGCCAGTATTTTCAGACACTTATCACATAATATTATTAACTGTGAACTTAAATAATAACATCAAATCTATAACCAATTTTGAACAAATCTATCGAAGATCTCTTCACCATCAACACCTCTTCAGACTTTGTACGCATTTATCGCAACTCTTCTTCCAGGTTTAGAATAATCAGACTTTTCAAATTTATAATTGGTTTATTCATGAAATGTTCGGTTTGATTGCGGAAGTGGAATGAATAGCACCAATCCCGACCCCCATGTCTAAAAGCGACGAAATTTAATCAAAGAGAAATAACGAACAATGAATCAGAATGAGATTGTGTTTGTGTAAAACACCCTTCCAGTCTGATTAGTCTAGCACCTGCGAGAAAGAAAAAAAATTGTTTCTGGGTAAATATCGACCGATTTCTGTGAATTTCTTTTTATATGAAAGAAAATATTCGATAACATGACATTAGATATACTATTATACAAACACGCTCCGAAGTTCAAGTGATTAATTAGTTCGAGTTATCATAAAATTGTACACACACTTATTTATATATCTATTATTATACTGAATTATTATTAATTATGTTTACTATTACTATTATTATTATTATTATTAATAGTATATATTAAATGTTAGTTTCTCATCGTTTGTTTTACTACGTTTTTTTAATGAGACAAACTACACGGTGAAATATAATTTAGTTTTGGGATTGAGTTATGTATTAAAATTATGTTTTAATTGTTATAATTAGCAGTAATTTATAATTAACTGAACAAGTCACGCATCTGTTATTTAGCTATCTATATATTTCTCTTGTCCTCTCTTACTCTATGATGATCTAACTACTCTCTAGTCCTCCTCGACCCTCTACAAATATTTGGTCTGGTGTCAGCCTAAGTCAGCACCATTTTTTTTTTAAATTAAGTTTTTTTTTTATTTTTATTTTTTATTTTTTAAAATTTTTTAATTTTTCTGTATTTTTGGGGGTGGGGTGGGTGTAGAGAGAAGGGGGAGCTTATGGTATTTCTTGTAATTTATGTTCCTTGGTTCATTTTTGTGTGGTGATAGCTTAGGCCGGCGTAATTTATTGGGGGATTATGAAGTGATGTTCCTTGCAGTTTCTGTTCTTTGGTTCGTGTTGTGGTATTCTTCGTGTGGTTTTATTTTCTCTCTGTTGTTAATTCCTTGTGACTGGTTACCCTTTGATTCGAGGATTTTCCTTAAGATTGCAGCTGTTTTGATCATTGCCTTGCTTTGTATGGTTTCGATAGTCCCTTTGATTCCAATTTCTCCCAGTCTTTTCTCCAGGTTTTTGGGAAGTGTTCCTCCTATTATTATTATTATTATTATTATTATTATTATTATTATTATTATTATTATTATTATTATTATTATTATTATTATTATTATTATTATTATTATTATTATTATTATTATTATTATTATTATTATTATTATTATTATTATTATTATTATTATTATTATTATTATTATTATTATTATTATTATTATTATTATTATTATTATTATTATTATTATTATTATTATTATTATTATTATTATTATTATTATTATTATTATTATTATTATTATTATTATTATTATTATTATTATTATTATTATTATTATTATTATTATTATTATTATTATTATTATTATTATTATTATTATTATTATTATTATTATTATTATTATTATTATTATTATTATTATTATTATTATTATTATTATTATTATTATTATTATTATTATTATTATTATTATTATTATTATTATTATTATTATTATTATTATTATTATTATTATTATTATTATTATTATTATTATTATTATTATTATTATTATTATTATTATTATTATTATTATTATTATTATTATTATTATTATTATTATTATTATTATTATTATTATTATTATTATTATTATTATTATTATTATTATTATTATTATTATTATTATTATTATTATTATTATTATTATTATTATTATTATTATTATTATTATTATTATTATTATTATTATTATTATTATTATTATTATTATTATTATTATTATTATTATTATTATTATTATTATTATTATTATTATTATTATTATTATTATTATTATTATTATTATTATTATTATTATTATTATTATTATTATTATTATTATTATTATTATTATTATTATTATTATTATTATTATTATTATTATTATTATTATTATTATTATTATTATTATTATTATTATTATTATTATTATTATTATTATTATTATTATTATTATTATTATTATTATTATTATTATTATTATTATTATTATTATTATTATTATTATTATTATTATTATTATTATTATTATTATTATTATTATTATTATTATTATTATTATTATTATTATTATTATTATTATTATTATTATTATTATTATTATTATTATTATTATTATTATTATTATTATTATTATTATTATTATTATTATTATTATTATTATTATTATTATTATTATTATTATTATTATTATTATTATTATTATTATTATTATTATTATTATTATTATTATTATTATTATTATTATTATTATTATTATTATTATTATTATTATTATTATTATTATTATTATTATTATTATTATTATTATTATTATTATTATTATTATTATTATTATTATTATTATTATTATTATTATTATTATTATTATTATTATTATTATTATTATTATTATTATTATTATTATTATTATTATTATTATTATTATTATTATTATTATTATTATTATTATTATTATTATTATTATTATTATTATTATTATTATTATTATTATTATTATTATTATTATTATTATTATTATTATTATTATTATTATTATTATTATTATTATTATTATTATTATTATTATTATTATTATTATTATTATTATTATTATTATTATTATTATTATTATTATTATTATTATTATTATTATTATTATTATTATTATTATTATTATTATTATTATTATTATTATTATTATTATTATTATTATTATTATTATTATTATTATTATTATTATTATTATTATTATTATTATTATTATTATTATTATTATTATTATTATTATTATTATTATTATTATTATTATTATTATTATTATTATTATTATTATTATTATTATTATTATTATTATTATTATTATTATTATTATTATTATTATTATTATTATTATTATTATTATTATTATTATTATTATTATTATTATTATTATTATTATTATTATTATTATTATTATTATTATTATTATTATTATTATTATTATTATTATTATTATTATTATTATTATTATTATTATTATTATTATTATTATTATTATTATTATTATTATTATTATTATTATTATTATTATTATTATTATTATTATTATTATTATTATTATTATTATTATTATTATTATTATTATTATTATTATTATTATTATTATTATTATTATTATTATTATTATTATTATTATTATTATTATTATTATTATTATTATTATTATTATTATTATTATTATTATTATTATTATTATTATTATTATTATTATTATTATTATTATTATTATTATTATTATTATTATTATTATTATTATTATTATTATTATTATTATTATTATTATTATTATTATTATTATTATTATTATTATTATTATTATTATTATTATTATTATTATTATTATTATTATTATTATTATTATTATTATTATTATTATTATTATTATTATTATTATTATTATTATTATTATTATTATTATTATTATTATTA
>OY744531.1:59535809-59558309 GCA_963556195.1 Sepiola atlantica
ATATATATATATATATATATATATATATATAAGAAAATTAAACAAAAATGCATATGCTTTTACACAAGTAATTTAGCACTTTGCTTATTCTCATATTACACTAAATTACACCCACCCACACACATATAGATATATATTACATGTGTATGTGTATTACGACTTTGTCGGAGAGTGGTGGAGGGGGAAGATCATTAGTAACTGTCAATACCGAATGGGTGGACGTGAAATACAAAGACGAATATAGTAGTGCGTGTTTTTCGCGTGACTTCGCGCGCATTTGAGGTCTGACTATCCAGGCGATATCAAACAAATTACCAGTAAAAGATCACGATCTTAGAAATTGTTCTATTCGTGAGAAAATTGCTTTTATTTTATGACATGTGTTTATAGTGAAGAAAAAGACGAGTACTATTATAATGAGTATATGGTGTCTGTAAAGCAAACTACAAACTCCGTATATATTCAATATATTACGTTCTATCATAAGAGATGTTTTTGTTCTGAAACATTTTCTAACGAGCTGGCACATCCGGCGTTACTAGGGAATGAATGATGACTATTGTGTACTAATTTCTCCGAGTCCTGAAACCAATATTACCAGTTATTTATTTAAATTCTTTAGTTATAATTTTTGAGGTATAAATCAAATAAACAAGAGTAGAACGTTTATTGATAGTCGGCACGAACGCAGACGCCACAATAATATTCGAAAATAGCGTAACGTAACGTAATGCCACCATTGTATATCTCGTCAATATTTTGCTCGAGTAATTTTCTTCGTTTTGTTTTTATTTAAGATTTTAAATTTTTGGTTACAGTTCCAAAGGAATTACCCCCAAGGACGATAACTCGATCAGAGCAATTCAAGTGTTCTATTCGAATAGAGTAATCGTCCTTTACAGTCTCTTGGTAAGTCTGAAAAATGGTGCTACGGGAGGCAATTACTGCGCGCATTAAGAAAACTTAACAACGTTAAATAAATAAATGTCTCTGTGTTGCCATTAAAATTAAAATATTACTTTTATACACAATAACTAGCCATCATAAAATAAGATTAGCATCGTTTATACAGAATTCACTAGCTAGAGTGTTAAATCAAGAATCACATACATGATTCATGTAAATAAGTATTGATTTAACCTTTTCATAAAAATATGGAACAGTTCATTAATAATTAAGAAATTGAGTATTTATTACTTACCAACTGTTGCGTTTGTTCCTTCCATATCTTCCTGTCCTGGGCAAGGTACGCTCACATTTTTATCAGCTGGGGTACGGGACCACCGAATATTCTCTACGATTTCTTGATTACATTGCGCACCTGAAAGAAACAAAACAAATGTTAGAAAACTGAGCAATTCCATGAGTGTGTGTGGTAATATTACCTGTTGGTAGGTAGAGAAAGTAATAATAATAATAATAATAATAATAATAATAATAATAATAATAATAATAATAATAATAATAATAATAATAATAATAATAATGATGACGATAACAATAACAATAACAATAATAATAATAATAATAGTAAAAAGAGGAAGAAGAAATAATTGTCTTTGTTACGAAAGTTGGTTATACAAGTATAAGTTAACAATAACAATAACAATAGTAATAATAATAATAATAATGATAATAATAATAATATTAAAAAGAGGAAGTAGAAATGATTGTCTTTGTTACGAAAGTTGGTTATGCAAGTATAAGTTAGAGATTTGAATTCAAATCTTAGTCACATTTTTGGCAGGTTGTGATTTATGGAAATACGTAAATAAATTTGTAAAATAAACATTGAGTTTCATTGGTTAGAAAGGATTATGTAAAAGAAAAACAGATTTTGATGAATACGATCATTCGGTTTGAAACGGACGGCAGAGTAAATACTGATATGGAATAGCGAGGATGTCCTGTGGCTTTCTCCTCCAGTTGAGCTCCCACAAAGAGACAACTGTACATAAAGAAATGAGTGCGGGAGAGACATCAATAAAACTAAGAAACGCAAAATACTTTTTGCTGAAGTCTTTATCTTATTCTAACCTACTTGCTGATTGAAATAACAAAACGATCAACTTATATCACTGCAAGTGGCGGTTTCAAGTTTGATGTAACGTAACATCTTAATGATCCTCTCATTAAAGATAATAGCGACGTACCACGTAAGAAGTTACGTCGCGCATAGTTTGTACTGTCCTTCAAATGAATTTCATATATGATGCCCTAAAATGTTGAATATCATTTTCGAGATTCTCTTATTTGGTATTTATCCGTGTGATCTGTGTCATCACAATCTTTGATATCATTCTCATTATATGATTACCCCAAATGGCATGAGCTATTTAATATTGTTAAATACTAAAACGGTAGGTTCGTTAGTACATATTTGATAATTTAGATTCGCAGGTCAACATTAACACGTACACAGGAAATCAGAAGCATGAGGTCAGCGTGTGCATTCAGATGTCACCTCAACCTGCTGTAGCGACTAAACATCTCCATGAGAAGCACTGTCCGTCAGTTTGTCACGCTTCAGTTGTAAATCACATTTTTATCACGAAATCCGGAGATTGAATTAATACAATTTAGAGGTATCTAACTATCACTATAAGAGACTATGTACGCCGGTAAGTCTGTCACTTAGTTTAAAACAACATGTTCAGCGGTCTGCCAGGCTTACGTTGTAAATAGCATCTTCGTCCGTCTGCCAGGCTTAAATTTGTCGGTCTGTTTACAGTCATGGGTTGAAATAAAGTTTTACGGCCGGGTGCCCTTCCTAACGACAACCTGTAACACAGCCTCTAAGTGTTCACTCAACCAAGTTAGTTAGAATTTCAGGCATCTTACACCCGCTAAAGTTTATTCTTTTACAACAGCATCTGGTGCATTTATGGAGACACATTTAAATATGACGAGTTCAAAATTATGCACTAGAATGAATAGCAAGTTTGTCCTGGACTGCTTATTGCAAGCTTTAAGTTTGAAATAGCATTTTCGTCAGTTTGACCACCTGAAGTTTGAAATAGCATTTTCGTCGGGCTCACCACCTGAAGTTTGAAATAGCATTTTCGTCAGTCTGACAACTTGAAGTTTAAAATAGCCTTTTCTTTCGGTCTGACCACCTGACGTTTGAAATAGCATTTTCGTCTAAAGACGCTCAGATTGAATGGGCGTATCTTAAGAATGGCCTTTTTCCTTTTCAGTTCTTAGACAGGAAAATAACTAAGTTGTTCTATCCTCGTCGACCATTTGTTTTCCAATCGGAAAGTGGTAAGAATTTCGACTCTTGTTATTGCGAATTACTGACATTCGATTGAATTTAATGAAATTTAAGCTGACAATACGAAACACTAAACGTCTCTCATTTATTTACCGATAGTTTCTTAGTCTTTCAGTCTGTTTGGAGATTTCACAATAATGACGGATCGCGTCTTATCAATTTTCTACCAGGCTTTTCAGACAGTCGTCTGTAATTACGATTCAATTTCCAATCAGATAATTATGCTCACGAAGTTTCTTCGTTTTTGCTAGTGTCGGCGCCATCTTAATAGTCACAGGGGCTTTGGAGGGGAGGGGTTGTTATTTATTTGTTATTTTCTTTGCTGTTTTATTTTTATTGTTATTCTTACTTTTATTTTCCCGCCTTTTTTGTTCGGCTGTTGTTATCGTTTTGTGTTTATGCATTCATTTTCTTTCAGCTACGTTGCCCTTCTTTCATTATTTGATTTCTTATCTCAGCTTGCCTTTTTTTATTCACTTAACCCCCCCCGTCATTTTAATTACTTATTTACTATCAGGCACATACGGTGTCGTCCGGGAATTAATGAGAATACCCGTGTACTCTGCTCCCAGTCATCAGTGGTCTGTTACCTCGGAGCAAAGTTAAATATCTGTTCTGATTTGTTTCTAGCCTCGGTCAGTGAAGGAGAACTCATTCTACACCGAGGGAATTGTTTTTGTCCTAATCCTGGGTGCATCTTTTTGGGAGTTGGATTTTCTCCACATTAAGAAACGATCTTGTGTCTAACTCTGCCATCGTGAGGAGGCAAGTAAATAAGGACCCTCTAATCTCAGTTATCAATCCTGTATCCTATATTTCTATTATTTTCTTATATTACTTTGTTTTCATAATTTCACATTTTCGAGTTATGAATACAAGTTTTTCAAAAATAAAACGTTTCCATGGCTGTTTATGAATGTTCCTATTTAATTGTTCCCCCACGAAGGCAGATTTAGACACGAGGTTGGTGTTTAATGTGGGGAAAAATAAAAAAAATATTCACTTTAGATAGATTGCTCCTTCTTAGACCGAGGACAGAATAGGTGAAGTATAATATCTGAACAGATACTAGACGTTGAATTATATATTTGCAGAAAATATTAAATTTAAACAAATAAGGTACAAAGCCATCAAAAACGTGGGCAAAAAGGGTGCTATTGGTCATCCTTGATCTAAAGTAATAAAAATGCCTATCCTACTCTTAACTAGAATCAACTCAGTCACCACAATGCCACATTTACACTGGAATATATTTATATGCAAAGGTTTCATTGGAATAAAACGGGGAGTACACTTTGATCTTGTAAATTAATGTATCTATGCTATTATTGAAAAAAAAAAGAATTCTAATACAAATTGAATTGAATTCCTCAAACTTTTCATGCAAATTGTTTTATCTTGATATAGGGCTGTGTTTGCCATTTCATCCTCGGATAAGGAGACAGAGCAGCACAAAATAATGTCGATTTTTATCTCTCCATTCTTTCTTTCTTTCTTCCACTTTTATATTTTCATCTTTTTCATCCTTTTCTTGGACTCCTCCTCCATCCTTTCTTCTCCTCCCCTGCTCCTCCTCCATCCTTATTTCGACTTTCATCTTTTTTTTTACTTTCAACTCCTCCTCCTCCTTTATTCTTTTTTCGACGTTTCCATCCTTTCTTTGACTCGTCTTCCTTACCATTATTTATTCCTATACTCTTATCTCTTATTTTATCTCTAAGACAAATCGCCGTGATTCATCATCTTAAGAAAACGTTCCGCATATTAACGACCAATTTCCTCCAGGCAAATTAATTTCTTTATAAATAAAATCGCCCGTCTTCGAAACTTCCCCGACTTCTCACAAACTTAATCTACACCAAGTCCACTAACCGCGATACGATTTGTTGATTCTTCATTCATTTGTCTTTGATCGGATTAACCTTTTTAAATTAACACACTTAATCTATGCTCTGTGGTCCATAATTTTGCTACAGACCTTACCAAAGATAAGAATTAGTTGTAATCCGATCGAATCAAAATCTTAATTTCGTAGCGAGAGATTTATTCAACTCGCATAAATAACAGCTGTAAACATGCGTAACGCTGCATGATTAGTTGGATAATAGATACATGCTACGGACGTCAGGTCTGCAATGAGAAATTATTTATATAAGAGAAAAGACTACACAAGAAATGACTGGTGTCTTTGAAATAGTAATGTATTCTTGGATATGAGGTTATCTGCTATGGTTGTAACCTACTTGAGACTTTGCAAAAGTAGTGTTCATTCCAGTTGGTGGGACCCATGGAAAGTCAGTTTTTATTTCCATAGATTAATACATGATAAATGTCGAGTAGTCTCGCGGTGTGGTTCATGTGATTTATATATATATATATATATATATATATATATATATATATATATATATATATATATATATATCAGCAAGACATAAAGGTCAGTTAGTCTCTGCTTTGTCTGAAAGACAGATCGACGTGTGCGTCTAAAGCTGGTGGACTATTTTATTCGCTTTGGAGATATATTTTTTTCATTTTGTACCTCTGTATTTCGGTTGAGAAAACAAATATCATTGTAACATCAAACTAAAACATTTCTGTTTGTTTTAAACTTGAGTTGTAATTTTATTTGGATGGAAAATCCTTTTGTTACAATAATGAACGAGACTACATGATTGACATCACGACCAATGTCGAAATCAAGCACCGAATTCGGATGAAAACAACGAATAAACAACCACGGCCTGTGTAGTAAACGCACAGAGACACATGTGCGCACAACAACATTCAGAAGATGATATCCCAAGATGAGAATAGTTAAAAAAAAATAACAGCTTTACCTGTGTTACTAAGAGTTACATCAACCACAATTACACTGAACGTCCTTGCTATGTGGCATGTATGTTGACTGTTAGGGGATATTCGAAATTGTTGCGACGTTACTGTCACGTTACAATCAACTGGTTGCTTGAAAATGTGGTTGGGTCATTCTACCGCGCCAGAAAATACTCAGCCCAATTCTTTTAATTATATAATAGTCAGATATGCTTTAAGATGAAGACTGCTGCCACATCGGGGAAGGTGCCGTTCAGACAACTCTTTCTTGACTTGACAGAGTACAAATCTCTTTTTTTCTGTCCAGCCCATTTCTCATAGAAGAGACATTGCTAGTTTGTCTTTGCCTCATCATCATTTCCATGGATGGTGTCAATCTCTGGTTTCTCTCTGTAAGAAATTCACAGCAAAAAACTTGTTTTCCTACCACAAAGGCAAAAATCTTCTCTTTCTTACTCCGTGTGCCTAACATCACATTTTCATGAACAGAGTTTCTTTCCAAGAAGTCCCCATCTGTGGAACACATTAACACGGGATTTCATCCCTGTAGGCTCTAACGTGAATTCCGCCTTCTACTGAAAGTGGAAGTTTATGGGGAATACAAATTCCCATGCTGTCTCCAGTAAGCATGTATATCCCGGTTAGAGGGGATGAAATACAGCCGCTAGTATTTCCAAATAGTCACTCATTTAGTATTGGCCAGGCTTAACGTTACTTAACTTCGGGGATTTAATGGTAACCGGTGTGTTAACGTGATTATGCTGTATATAGGCTATAACATGGTTGTCGTTAAATCACATATCAATAAAAACTTGTCATAAACCGTCCTCATAATCAAATGTTTTACTTTTCATTCATCATTTTCAATCCTCTCATATGTTTCATGATTTAATTGACAATCTATCTATCTCATTAAGCCATATCAAGGCCAAACAGCCATCCGAGGATAAGTAGTAACTCATAATCACTGCTCGGCTACAATGTTATCACCACATTCTGATTGCTTTTCGGCCTTTAACAAATTGTGGATAATCTAAGTAGGATGAAGTAACTAAGTGAATTTAGTATTTTGGTGAGAGTGTCTAGTGTAAGGTAAGTCCAAAAGTCTTTGACCAAATAGATCACTATCGACCCCCCTCTCCCCCAAAACGGTTCGAGTTTCATGCTTAAGGCAAAGAATGAACTTTATGACTATTGGTTTTGTAAACAAAATAAAACTTTGTTGTGAATGTATAATTTTTGCTTGCATAAAATCGCTTGTCGGACTTTTGGCTAAGATCAAAGTCTAGTATCTGTTCCATTTTTCTGCATTTGATTCACAAAAGACCGCTATCGTTCTGCTATTTCTCGACCCTACCCTCTCATGGGTCAAGGAATACAGTGACACCTTCTCATCCCCGTGTATTTCCAGCAGCACCCTAGCCTGTTATGCCCACTTTCTATGTCCTCCCCCCTCGAGGTTGAGATGCAACCTTGACCTTCTGTTGCGAGGTGCTGTATTTAGAAAATATCCACACATCAGAATATTTTCTATACTTACTATATGTAAAGCTATACGTATATCGATACTCCTTAAATTGGGACCCGTTGTACACTCTTGCTCCCAGTCCTTACTTCCATATTTCCATTTTCATTCGTATATATTGTATTTCTATCACTTTTTAATTTTTAAGTTATAAATAAAATGTTTATTGATGTCCGGCGCGAATGCTAACCCTGTGATAATTTTGTCAAATAATACAACCACTGAATTTCTCGTGAAATTGTACACGAGAAAAGGTTATAGATCTTGGTATAGAGCTTTGTTTCAATGTCATCCCCAGACGGTGAGACAGGTTTGGACACCACAAATATAGTAAGCTTGCAGAGCCACCCGGTGCGGTCTAGGAATTAATATAGTTCTTATACGAGAAGAATAAAGCAAAATGTGTAGTATATCAATTTGTTATCTATTATTTTTATAGAAATCGCCCCAGACAATGGTATGAAGTCACTTGATGTAAGGAGCTAAAAAATACTACTTAAAGGTCAAAAGCTAGCCAATGATACGTGTTAGATGCATATATTCCGACCCAGAAAACAGCAATTCTTCTTCCTTTGTCAGAAACATCACTCAATGAATACGAGGACTAAAGGACAAAATAAGAGAAGCGAGAGTTACGAGGCGACCGAAAGTAAACCGAAGGTCTACTTTCTACTCTCTCTATTTCATAAAGGGTAGTTGTCTGTGCGTCATTCCACCTAAAATTCCAAACTACACAAGCCACACCAACAACGCTGATAAATTCTTTTTCGGCATTGCCTCGGACTGAATATTGGCACTTTTTTCTGTAATATTATTATTTTGGGTTCAACAGGTGGAAAATTTGTCAGGATCCTCAACATTCAGACCAACTCTTTTCCATCGATCTTTGGTGTTAAATTGTACGGGTGAGACAGAGAGAGAGAGGGAGAGGGGGGAGTGAAGGGATTGAGAAATAGAGAGGAGATAGAGAGAGAAAGAAAGAGAGAGGAGGGGAGAGTGAATGGATTGAGATATAGAGGGAGGAAAGAGAGAGAAATGAGGTGATAAAACGAGGGGGAGACAGGGGAACACTCTGAGCACAGATGATGACTTGTGATTAATCTAATGCTGCTATGATAAATAATTCCGACTTTACCCATTTTAAAATGATCTGTTTCAAAATCAAATTATGCACCCCCCCGCAACGACTAAAATAGTACAGTTTTTAATACATACATTTCAAAAAGTGGCATTCGTTTTATTGATTTGAATAATATTTATCTGTCAAAAAATTTTACACTAACACAATATTTATTGTTTTAAAAGTATTAAATTACTACAATTTTGAATAAATAAATAAAGAGACATATTCGTTCTATTTATTTAAAGAATATTTAGCTAGCATCGACAATTATTTTTTTACGTAAGACAGAGTCATTTATTTCTTAATAGTATTGACCCTGACGGATATTTATTTCAAAAGAAATATTGTTATTAACAGAAAATTATGCCGATTGCTAGTGAAAGCACCGTGGAGTTTCCACGGGATCTCACTAGTATTCATTATTTGTCCACTTTTAGTCGAAAGGTCAATGTCATCAGAGAAACATGATTTTATCAATTTAACACTGAAATGCGAAAAAAATACTAACATTTGTTTGTCGCTTTTTGTTCTTGGCCCTTGTCAATAAAACTCTGCAAGCAAAATATGTCAAACACACGAGACTATTTTCCTTCCAATAGATTAAGTGTTCATTCTAAAAAAACAGACTTGATCTGAGAGTGTCAGTTGTCACAAGAAAAATGGTTTCCTTTGTCGTGTTCGAAATTGCTGCCAGGTAGGCATAAGGAAATCCAATTCTTTGATTATAGTCCAGTAAAAATGTGGCTGAACCTCAAACAAATTGCTAACAAAGGTTTTAACTTGGATATTGGGCATGAATAACCTCTCTTTCAGATACAAAAAAGTTTACCAAAATTGGCCTTGCTGAAAGGGGTCGACGGACGCCATATTTAAAATCCAAATTAACAATATTAAAATTTCGAGACATAAAATTCCTGACCTTTCCTGACAAGTATGTCTATTATTCCTGACAATCACTGACAAAAATAAACGTTTTTTCTGACAAAAAACTTCATTAAACTAGAAATAAAAAAATTAAAATGTGCATGAAAATCAAGACAGGGCCCACCTCAAGCCAGCTTGACATTTTCTTGGTGTTTTAAATTGTAATGATAGGTAGCTATATGCTTAATAATAAACTAACACCAGAAAATGGCTAGCCCCTGCCATTGTTTTCATGTTTTTTATTTATTATACAAATATTAATATAAAAGGTACAAAAACAGACTAAGTAGCCTTTTTCAAAGCAACAATTGTCACATTAATTCCTGACATTTCATCAAAAATTGGTACAAAATAAGTACAATTTACAATAAAGGAATGGTCAGTTAGTCGAATGCTGGGGCAAGGCTCTTGCATAACCACCACAGAACAAGTTCATGAACGGACCAAAGAACATTTCTTGTCAAGAACTAGTCAAAAGTAACTTCATCATCATCAAGATCTGGCTGTGGTGAGTTGCTGCAATGGTGGCCTTTGCAATTACCACACAAGTTTTAACAGTCAATTCTATGTTTCCTGCAATTGCATCTTGCTGTAGTACACCCTGAAATACAGTTACACCTAATTATAGGCAACAAATTTTCAGGACAAGCTGGCAAGTCAGTCTTGATTGGTTGCAATTTACCATCTGAAAGTTTCTATCCCCACTCGTCAGGTTTTAGCTGGTTTCTACATTTCCATTCCTGAATTTTGAAGTAAACTCGAAGGCTGTGGAATCTTGTAGCTGCTCTTGTTGGTGGCAATGATTTGGCCTCAACATACTTTGAGCTTTTTGCAACCTTTTCCTTAAAGCGCTTCAGTCGAAGATGATTGATGTTTTCCCCATCATTACCATTGTACAGGCACACTAAAGCATTCTCCCCAGCTTCAATAACTTCTTCTGCACTGCTATCCTTGCCAAACACTTCTGCCAGTTTCAGGAAGTTTCTATTGATCATCACCTTTCGAAGAGGTGCTGCCTTCCCAGTTCCATAAACACTGGATGTAGAATCACAGACAGAGCACATCTCAAAAGATTTCTACATCTATTTGATGTTCCAGACTTTCACACTTTGGGAAACATAAATTCTATGGAGAACCACAAGGAGAGCCCATGTATCCCTCACATCTCGCTCTTTTCTTGCTGAAATGGGGGGGGGGGGAATTTACCACCAAAATTTTTTACGCCCTCCACCCCCCCCCAAAAAAAAATTGCTACCCTTCCCCATGAATTGTAATATTTTCAGTTAGAAAAAGAAAAGAAAAGTTTTACCCCCCCACCCCCCCCCCCAAAAAAAAATGTTGTTACCCTTCTCCATGAATAGGAATGTTTTCAGTTAAAAAAAAAAAAAAAAAAATTCCCCCCCCCCCTCCAAAAAATTTTTTTTTGTTACCCTTCCCCATGAATAGTAATATTTTCAGTTAGAAAAAGGAAAAAAAAAAAAATTTTTACCCTCCCCAGTTAAAAAATTTTTTTTAAATTAGTAGGCGCCTCGGTCATATCAAAGAACTAATGTTTAAATATGCTATTGAAGGCGCCTACGTCATATCAAAGAACCAGTTTTGTTATTTTTCTAAAACGGTTACCTATTTAGTAATGGCCGAGATATTTGTTGCTTAATTTCAATTTACAATAAAACACCTTTGCTTATCAACGTAATGAATGTAAAGACTGATAATGTGAAAAGATCCTCTCAAAATGACGTCACTTCCGGTCTAACCGGAAGGATGAGTCAGCAATTTAGTTTTCCAAAATGGTCACCGATTTACTAATGGCTCGGATATGCCTTGTTTACTTGTAATTTATAGTAAAAAATATTCTCGGTACAGCGTAATGTAAATAATGAATGAAAACTGTGAAATAATCCTCTCACGATGACGTCACTTCCGGACTAACCGGAAGGATGAGTCAGCAATTTAGTTTTTCTAAATGGTCACCGATTTACGAATGGCTCGGATATGCCTTGTTTACTTTTAACTTATAGTAGAAAACATTCTCTTAACAACGTAATGTAAATAATGAATGAAAACTGTGAAAAAAATCCTCTCACAATGACGTCACTAAAGAGGGGAGGCGAAGCCTGGGAGGGTGGACCTCCTAGAACTGCACAGGACAGACCCATAGACCGGCGTAAATAAAGACCCGAAGGCCAAAGCCAATACCAGTGAAGACCCAAAAGCCAAGACAATACCAGTTCTTAGGTGGCAAAGAAAAAAAAATTTGTCTCCGAATACTTTTTTTTGTTTAAAAAGGAAAAACAACAATCGAGAGCGAACGCAGACCCAATATATTTTGGAAGAACCAATTATTATACGATCATTCATTGCTAACTTAGAGATGTGAAAAAAAACCCATTTCTTCAACTATCAAAATGAAGACATTAAATTTAACTGTTCGTTATATTATAAGTGGACTAACCAAAATAAACTCCCCGACGGTCGTCTATTTTTGCTAGGCTGCCGCGTTCTTGAGTGGTTGGACAAAAGAAAAGAAGAAAAAATTTGTCTCCGAATACCATTTTGTTTAAAAAGGGAAAAAACAAGAAAAAAATTTTTCCCGCCAAAATTTTTTTTTTTGCGCTAAAAAAGAAAAAAATTGGGCGGGGGTAAATTCCCCACCCCTCTGGACAACCCCCCTTTCTGAAAATATCGAGAGCGAACGCAGACCCTATCGTATTCTGGAAGAACAGATCGAGCGCGGACGCAGCACTTAAAGTATAAAAAGAACCAATTATTATACGATCATTTATTGCTAAATGAGAGATGTGAAAAAAAAAGCGATTTGTTCAAGTAGTAAGAGACCATTTTCGTCTGTGTCCCTTTAGCTTATTCGGTAAAGTGTTTGGCTGTTAGAGTCAAGGTTGCGAGTTTGAATCGCGGCGTTGACGTCGAAAATACATAAATTCTCCAGGACGGACAGATATTTTTGCTAGGCTGCCGCGTTCTTCGGTGGTGAGACAAAGAAAAAAAAAATTTGTCTCCGAATACTTTTTTTTTGTTTAAAAAGAAAAAAAGATTTTTTTTTTTTTTTTTGTCGGGAAACTTTTTTTTTGTGGGGAAAACAATCGAGAGCGAACGCAGACTCCAATGCATTTCCAATGAACAGTTATAAGATCATTCATTTGTAACTGGAAGTTGAAAAAAAAAACGAATTCTGTATCATTTAAAATTAATATTATTTCACTTGTCTTGGTTGTGCAGAGGTTAGAATATTTTTAGTTTAAAAACAAATAAAAAAATTTTTAAACATTTTTTTACCCATCTCTTCCAAAAGTTTTTTTTCACCATTAATACTAATATTTTCAGTTAAAAAAAAAGTTCGCCCCTTCCAAATTTATTTTTGGCCCTTCTCCGTAATAGTAATATTTTCAGTTAGAAAAAGAGAAAAATTTTTACCCCCCCTAAAAAATTTTTTTGTACTCTTCCCCATGAATAGTAATATTTTAAGTTAGAAAAAGAAAAAAAAGCCCTTTTTTTTTTACCCTTCCTCATAAATAGTAATAATTTCAGTTAGGAAGAGAAAAAAAAAATCCCGCCCCCCCAATTTTTTTTACCCTTCCATGAAAAGTAATGTTTTCAGTTAAAAGAACAAAAAAATTTTTTACCCCCACCCCAAGAAAATTTTTTTTTTTGTTACCCTTCCCCATGAATAGTAATATTTTCAGTTAGAAAAAGAAAAAAAAGTTACCCCCCCCCACCCCAAACATTTTTTTACCCTTCCCCATGAATTTTACGTTAAAAAAAACAACATTTTACCCCCCATCCTCAAAAAAAAATTTTTGTTACCCTTCCCCATAGAATAGTAGTATTTTCAGTTAGAAAAAAAAAATGTTAACCTCCCCAATTCATAGTTAAACATTTTTTTTAAAATTAGTAGTCATATCAAAGAACTAATGTTTAAATATGCTATTGAAGGCGCCTACGTCATATCAAAGAACCAGTTTTGTTATTTTTCCAAAACGGTTACCCATTTAGTAATGGCCGAGATATTTGTTGCTTAACTTCAATTTACAATGTCTTATCAACGTAATGAATGTAAAGAATGATAATGTGAAAAGATCCTCTCAAAATGACGTCACTTCCGGACTAACCGGAAGGATGAGTCAGCAATGTAGTTTTCCTAAATGGTCACCGATTTACTAATGGCTCAGATATGCCTTGTTTACTTTTAACTTATAGTAGAAAACATTCTCTTAACACCGTAATGTAAATAATGAATGAAAACTGTGAAAAAATCCTCTCAAAATGACGTCTCTTCCGGAATAACCGTTAGTATGAGTCAGCAATTTAGTTTTCCTAAATAGTCACCGATTTACTAATGGCTCGGATATGCCTTGTTTACTTTTAACTTATAGTAGAAAACCTTCTCTTAACAACGTAATGTAAATAATGAATGAAAACTGTGAAAAAAATCCTCTCACAATGACGTCACTAAAGAGTAGAGGCGAAGCCTGGGAGGGTGGACCTCCTAGAACTGCATAGGACAGACCCATAGACCGGCGTAAATGAAGACCCGAAGGCCAAGACAATACCAGTGAAGACCCAGTCTATGTGGTTCAGGATCCACCGGAACAGATACTACACTTTGATCTTAGCCAAAAGACCGAGAAAGACTTGAAATTTTAACAATAATCGCCATTGGAAGTATGGTTCAGAAAACACGCTGGTTGATGAAAAAAATGGCTTTAATTTTTTTTGTATGAATAATCTTTCTTAATATCACGTTATCGGAAAATATTGTAAATACATATGTAAAATTGATAATAGCAGTTATAAGCGTATATTTGTAAATATGAATTTAATTGAAGGTTAAAAGTAATGTATTATGTAAATGACTCAACCCGTCTAGTGTCTAAACGACGTTTACTAACGTTGAAATATAGGAATTTTGTAAGTGTAGTATCTGTTCCGATGGATACTGCACCCTGTAGACGGGTGTTGTCTTGTTCTTCGGAGCTTGATTCCACCTGTCTGTGGGTTTGTCCTGTACAATTCTAGGAAGTCCACCCGCCTAGGCATCGCCTCCCCTCTTTGGGGAGGAGTAAGTCTATGGTAGAGTGTCGGGCAGTTGGCGTCAAGGTTGCGAGATCGAATCGTTGCTTGGACGCTGAAATTATTTATTGTTTATTTAGTCGTTAATATGTGGCCTAACATGTTTCTGATTTTGAAATTAATTAAATAATAATTATCTAACCCCCTCCGCCCCCTGTCTGTCCATCCTGGAGTATTTTTGTAAACTAGCCAAAATAGACTCCCTCACGGTCGTCTATTTTTGCTAGGCTGCTGCGTTCTTGGGTGGTGAGACAAAGAAAAAAAAATTGTCTCCGAATACTGGAAGAAGTTGAAAAAAAAACGAATTTTTTATTATTTAAAATTAATAGGACTACATCACTTAAGTTATTTGTTGTTTATTTTTGAAATTACGTTTACAAAAATTCCCTAAAACGGACAGACAGACATCCTGACATCGTGACAGAGAAAGTGTTCGTTATATTAAAAGTGGACTAGCCAAAATAGACTCCCTAACGGTCGTTTATTTTTGCTAGGCTGCGGCGTTCTTGGGTGGTTAGACAAAAGAAATGAAAAAAATTTGTCTCCGAATACTTTTTCTGTTTAAAAAGGAAAAAAAAAATTATTTTTTTTCTTTTTTTATTAGGCGGAAAAATTTTTTTTTTCTTTTTTGGTGGGAAAAGTTGTTTTTTTTTCGCGCCAAAATTTTTTTTTTCGCGCCAAAAAAAAAATTGAAAAAAAACAATGAAAAAAAAAAATGAGGGGGGGGAACTTACCCCCCCCTCCGGACCCCCCCCTCTCCCTGAAAAAATCAAGAGCGAATGCAGACCCAATCGTATTCTGGAAGAACAGATCGAGCGCGGACGCAGACCCCAAAGCATAAAAAAGAACCAATTACTATACGATCATTTATTGCTAAATGAGAGATGTGAAAAAAAAGCGATTTGTTCAAGTAAGAAAATTAAATTTAGATATTAACTACGACTCAGTGGTGTTTTTGGTAGAGCGTTTGGCAGTTAGCGTCAAGGTTTCGAGTTCGAATCGCGACGTTGACGCCTTAAATTATTTATTGTTTATTTAGTCGTTAATATGTGGCCCAATGTATTTGTTTATGTTTCCGACTTTGAAATTAATTAAATAGTAATTATCGCGACCCCCCCTCTTCTGTTTACAACAATTCCCCAGGACGTACAGACAGACATCCTGACAGAATGACAGAGAAAGTGCTCGTTATATTATAAGTGGCCTAGCGAAAATAGACTCCCTAACGGTCGTCTATTTTTGCTAGGCAGCCGCGTTCTTGGGTGGTGAGACAAAGAAAAACAAAATTTGTCTCCGAATCTTTTTTTTGTTTAAAAAGAAAAAAACATTTTTGGGGGGGGGGGGGGGGGGGGCGGGAAAATTTTTTTTTTTCGCGCCCCCCCCCCCCCAAAAAAAAAAAATTGGGGGAGGGCGAAATTTATTGCTTCCCAAACTCTTTGAAAACATTACCCATTGGCATTGGCAATCTTCTTTGTTCTCAATAAGATTGATACTCAGCTACGTCTTCTAGTATATATTTGAGGATGAAATAAAAAGGAAACATTTTTTGAAGAATAAGATTGGATAATACGGTTGAGGATGAATTTATAAGTTACTAGGGCATGACGTGACCGGTTGATTGATCGAATTTTGTAAAAAATAGTATACAAACGATAGATTATATTTAACACATAGATGGTACACAGACAAGCACTAACACTCGAGGTTGGAGTGAACTGTGAATAATGCCAACAAAGAGGTAATTCCAAACTCCTCAAATCTCCAAAATTGTGACCTCACTATCGGTTGTAGTGTAAGCTTATTACTAGGACTTAGTCTACATATGTGTTCGGATAAAACTATAAAATTCGAATATTCAGACAAAAACATTAGGCCAATTACGCCCATTTTATTAATTAACTATTATCTGTTGTTATTCATTAAATAAATATTTATTTATAAAAAAAATGAAAACTTGTTTTATTGAATTCACAATAGATTTATATTTTTATTGAATTCGAATGTAATCCTTAAATTAATTTAATAAAGTTGTTAATTTTTTATTAATTAATAATATCTCGTGTAGTGTTTCAGTATCTTACAATAATATTTGTACGAAGAAATATTCTTTTAATGCAAAAAAATAAAATATAACACGCATAAAAAATATACTGAATCTTACGTATTTCTTCCAAGCATTTCCTCCCCATTTTAAAAGAAATTATTTGAGGTTTCCATCAGCTGCTTTCGACACTATTTTTAGCGAGTTGCAGCAAAATCCGACACTTTACAAAAAGTAAACGAAATACCAGGAGGCGCCGGGATGGGCGATATTGCAGCCGCACGCCCCTACGTCTTCCAACAGGAGTGCGCTCTTGTACACAAGGCCAAGACGGCCCAGGCGTGGTTGCTCAACAATTTCCCTCATTACTGGTCGCGAACCTGTGACCGGCCCCATCACCTGACTGCCACACCCTTGACTATTTCTTGTGGGTCAACCAACAGGCACGCCCACAACACGGTTCGCCGCTATAAAAAGGATATGGTTGCCAAAGCGTGTGACTCATTTTTTCCCCACCCCGAGATAATAGTTTCCGCCGGTGGTGGTGATTTACATTGAAAAATAATGCAGTAGTTAACTCTAACTGCTGCTAAATAAACAGTCGGCTCTCTGCATATACAACTTTTGTTTTTATTGCCTATTTTGTTTGAATTTGATCAAGTTTCGGATTTTGTTACAATCCCTTCTTTTAGGCGACTCAAGCTATATTTTGGAAAAAACTGCGACAAAACATTATTCGTATAGAATAAGAGGTTGAATTAGCATACACATTTGTGGAGCATTGTTAATGGCACATGCACTTCTACAGATATCAATATAACATTCAATATTCACAACCTTACAGAACTAATAAGAAATATCTAATGCAAATATTTTGTTGTTAATATTCAGAATAGTTCCGCATGTGTGCGTGCGGGGGCGTCTGACCTGAGACATTCGGAAAACTTTCGGAAATCAAAATAAATTAAAGGGCGTTTAATGAATATCACCGACCCGTCTCTTTCGGCTAGCAGCATAATTGAAGATCCATTCTAATGACTCTATATCGATGCCTTTAAATGTCCACTACCATCAGATTCTTCTCGAAAAAAAAGGCCGCAGATAATTAGAAAGGAGAAACTGTTACTTTTAGCAAAAAAATAATCTCAATCATTTTCGTACAAAAATGAATTAACAAACAAAAACAAATACAGATCTCGCATAACAACTTCTCGTGGGATCTGAGCAGAGCATAAGAGAAAATGATAATTACTATTGAACTGAACGGTGGTAGCCATCTTGATTTATTCATTCACAGATTTGGCGTGCTTCGTGTGTTTTGTTTGGTCTTTCGAGGGTTGCCATGTTTGAATTGAAAATGGAGTTTAATAGAATTTCATTTCAAGGCATTTTGCTTCGTTATATTAACACTCGAATCAGTTTCTCCATTGGCGTTTTTTTACCTTTTCTCCTCCATTGTTTTCTTCTCAATCGACTCACGTGTCCTGCCCTTTCTCGTCTCCTTCATTTTATTCATCTACTATTTTGCTTTCGAGCTTTTTTTCATATGTAAAAACTTTCTCTACATTTTCTATAATTTTCTACGTTTTTCTTCACATTCGAAGAATTTTCTACACTTTTCTTTCCCATCTATTACAAAGTGAGATTTGGTATCTTTCTAAAGTTGAAACCATAGTCTTCGTTCTATTACAAATGGATATTTACTATCTGTCTGACTGAAGCCGAAGCTATATTATTATTATCTTTTAATGTTCAGTTCAGTTTACTATACTATTTCAGATTAATATGCTATCTTTTCATTCTCAGTGCAGGCGCCGTGTAGTGCTTGTACTGTTGTCATGATACGATCCTTCCGAGCATAACCTCCACTTTTTACTGGGTACGGGGCTAGTGTCATATCTCTTGTTATGAGACAATTCTCCTAGGCATTATCTACTCCTTGATAGCATGGCGTTTGTCATATATACTAGCAAATATTTTTGCTAGGTTAAATAAATTATTTTCGCGTTTCTTCACATATTAATCATTTCCTTCGTTTTATTCTACATTTTTCATCAGATTTTTAAGTTACTTTAATTTTCATTTCCTATTAACTATTTTCATGTGATCCATTTAAAGATTGAATTTACTACTTTGCTTTTACTATTTTTTATTTTTTTATTTGGTCTTTTTCTTTCCTTCCTTCTCATCATCATCGCTTACATCATTTAATCCTTCAAGGCCTTCCATCTTTTTTCATCTTCTTTCCTCTCCGTCGTCGTTTTCTTCCTTTTCTCATTTCTCTTCCAGCAAAAAGAATAAGCAAATAGGCAGAAAATTAAAAGCAGAATGAATTAGAAACATGCAGAAATGCTTTTTGTCCAGAAAGCAGGCGCCCATTTTAAATATTGCATGGACTTTTTGTGTCGTCGACCGCCATTGATATAATTGGAAACCAACGTTACTGAGCATGTGTGAACAAAACGCCTCTAGTTAGTCGACTTCCACATTATTTAGAAAGTCTTTAGTTTCGAAAGAAGAGAGAGAGAGAGATGTATGATGTTATGTGTTCAAAGCCCAGAATTTGAAATTTAAAAATACTGATCGAACAGGACACAAATTACATGTATCTATTACACGTAGATATACTCCTACAACAAGCAGCATATTTTACAGAAATGTAATCTCACAAAGGAACAATCTATTTGATACTCGCTTACACCCTCCGTTAAAAATGAGGGGAAAATATACTTCGCTAGTGTTCGTAATCACTATTTATCTAACTATATTACTTAAATATTCGTATAAAAATCATGGAATTACGTCAATAATTTAATTTTTATATATAAATTATTATAATTTCCGGTTGCCTTTTTATTATAAAGTGAAAGATTGTTTTCTGAATTAATTTCAGACGATGGGATGAATCTAAACTGGTGGTCTTCCTTGCTATTTTTTTTATTACGTCTCCTAAAAACTTCAAATGGCTTCGTCCGAGGTATAGAAAATGACACGTGTTTTACTCGCTAAATTTTGCGTGACGGGATGTAAGTAAATATATTTATTTATATAAAAATAAACACACTTTGGTTTTTATTATAAAGTGGAAGAAAATACGGAAATATATTTAAAAAAATAAAATATGGCTAAATGATTGGTTGGTTTTGGCGTACTTTTATGCCGACAACGTAAACATGTCTTGTATACGATTGTTTTTTGTAAATTAATTTTGTAGGTGTATATTTTTGGAAACCTTAGTTTCTATTTACCTCATATATTAGACGCTTACAGTCTGAGTTATTTTCCTTAGCTTGATTTTTGGCCGAAATTAATCTATGATAGAGACACTTAGCTTCTGCGCCGCCCTATTCCGGTACTAATTAATAAAGAGAACTTTTAAGCTCGACACTGTCCTTTTCGTAACGACCGACATGCTGGAAAGAACCTCTTTTGCAAAAATCAGATAAACGTGAACATTCTCTTTAAGTGATCCGAATTCAATTCTAGTTATTATTAGTTTGTTTTAGAAATGCTTATTGAAGTTGATTTGTTTATTTTCAGTTTTGACGTTGAATATCTTGCGTTTATATTTGCGCCAAACTCGTGCGTTTTAAATAAATATTCTTCATCAGTTCACACTAGTGGTCCTCAGATTTGTTTGTCTTAGGTGCTACTGTTACATAGGTATTACCATTTCGGATTAGAGTGGCACTGAAAGTAGTGGTAACTATTTGGTGATTCCACACTTCCCAAATCTCAGAAATTAGGAGCCTCACCACAGGGAGGTGACGGTTATAAAGAAGATAATGACACGGACTGGCGACCTGCGACAAAGTTGGACCATGTTGATTCACACGAATTTACTGTTTACTAGGTGTAACTTAAGATCATACGCATGACCTCCAGAAAATAGCCGATGATTATCCAATAGTTCAGAATAAAAGCGTGTTCTTACTCTGGAAACGTATCCATTTTATGCACGAAGAAATAAAAGAAATACCTCCTTTCTTTACATATGTAAAGGACGTAGTAACAAAAAAGAGCGTATACGAAAATGTGTATAGAACTGAGTACAGTTACACTTGTAACGTTATTTGTTATTTGTTATATCTATCTATTTATCTATCTATCTATCTCAATGCTCCACAATCTCTTTTGTTTCACACATATATTCTCAAGAATTATTCAATAAGGAGTTTCCCGGCCTTTTGGCTAGGAACAAAGTGTATTATGTGTTCTTGTGATACACTTAGTCTATTTTGTCCTCGGTCAGTGAAGACTGGGACAATTTTATTGTTTTGCTCCTATCAAGAGTGCCTTTTTGGGGGCAGCGTGAATTTCCCCCTAATTAAAAATCGACCTTGTATCTAACTTTGCCTTCGTGGGGAGGCAAGTAAGTAGGAACAAACACTAACTTTGCATTCTTTTCGATACACGTTAAGAATGTATTGAGAGGTTAGTGAAGAGACACCCTGAAATAGAAATAATATTTTTTCTGAAGCACAAAGGAAATACAATGAAAACAATGGAGCATGTGGGACATTAAATAATATTAATTTAGTATTCTGCCGCTACCCGGCGTTCCTGGGACTATTTTTGCTTTCATTTTTGTTTAATTATTTTTTTTGTTTTACCAATTATTCTTTTGTTTTCAATAGGATTTGAAAGATAATTTGACTTACGGTATCGTTTCAATTATTATTGAATTACATTGCTATTAAACTACGATTAATTCTAAGCATGAGCGCGTGTGGGAGTTAGGGCGTTCGATCTCACTTATATATTTTATAATATATCGTTTTTATTTTCGAAATATTTTTTTAATCGCAAAGTTAAAAAGAAAGAAAAAATTTATTGAAGATACAAATCTTCAATATATTTTTTCTTTTTTTAACTTTGCGGTAGGTTACGCTACGCAAAATCTTATTAAAAATAATTTGGTAAAAGAAAAAAGAAATTAAAGTAAAAAAAACTCCCGGGTAAATGAAAAAAATAATTTAATGTGTAATTATCGAAGTTACGTTAGGACAAGAACCACACACACGCATATCTGTAAGAAACTCTGTCACGCTCAATTTTGAAACCGTATTATCATCGCTAAACGCGCAGATTGAATGGACGCATGTTAAGAATATCGATTTTCGTTTATCTGTTGTTATTGTTCTTTCTTATAGAAAGTTTATATAATCAGTTTCAATCCTTTAAAAAGTCACCTCTTCGTTATTATTTTTATCGAAAAATTGGATAATTCGAAGATGACCCAGAGCTGAGCTCCTTCGCGATCTTTCCTTAACTTAACTGTCAATTAGGTAATGAATTAACAACATGAGTAACTCTCCAGATGTGAGGACTGCTTTTATAACAATTAAACGGCTTTTACTGGTATAAAGTCTTTGGAATATGTGGCTTTTGCTTCAAATTAACTTATTTAGGTGTTTGTACACGTCGGGGATACGTCCTCGAAAATTAGTCCGACATAGGGTGGTCCGTTGTGGTTTCTTCTGATCCTGCTCTCTCTCTCTCTCTCTCTCTCTCTCTCTCTCTCTCTCTCGATATTGTTCTGTTCAGTCTCAGGGGGTCCACCTTCCCAGACTTTACCTTCTCTTTGAGAAATGGGCTAGTTCATTGCTAATCGCCGATGCGCCCCTATCGGGAAATGCCGACGGGCTTTCCAAAACCACACCTGCCATGTTTAACTTTCTGGAGAAGAG